>CM076578.1:1034058409-1034618338 GCA_034641835.2 Pinus albicaulis
AATAGTAAACTGTGCTGAAACTGAAAAACTGAAATAGACAATGGTGGAGCCCCAAGTGGAATAGGCGGGTTACCACCAATATCCACCTGGATCATTCCTCCCCCCTTAGGAAGCAATGGTCCCCATTGCATTAAGTTCCTCCATGAGATGAGGAAATTTCTGCTGAACTTGGTCGCTGGTGAACCACTTTCCTTGGTGCAGGAGTTGGCCAGCTTTGACAACCCGATATAGTTGGATCTTCTGCTGGCGAGTGTTCTTGATTTGCATGTCCATGATGCAATCTTTGGTGGCCTGTTCCATGCAGTCTGGATTTAACTCAGTTGGTGTGAGTTGTTCTGCAATGTCCGAGGTGTCCAGTAGAGGTGGGAAGTAAGGACGAAGGCGATCCACATTGAAGACTGGGTGCAGACCAAGGAATGGTGGAATAATGAGCTCGAATGCATTGTTCCCTACAGCCTTGGTGATGGTGTACGGCCCGTATCGGAGCGGGCGAAGCTTGCGGTGGGGTCCAGTGAGGCGCTCCTTCTGTAAATGTAGCCATACTTTGTCACCCACCTGGAAGTTGTGTGGCACCCGGTGTTGATCATGGCGTTGCTTGTACTTGGCATTGGCTCTGTCCAATATATCATGAACCTGCTGGCGGATGTGTTGAATGCGCTCGATGAAGCTACTGGCTTTGTCAACTTCAGACTGGACATGAGCTGAATTGGCCTGAGCAGCTGCAAATGGCATGGCTACGTCAATGGGACATAGTGGCTGGAATCCCAAGCCCACCTGAAAGGGGCTATGGCCGATTGAACCGTGGAGAGCCCGATTATAACTATGTTGTACATAAGGGAGGCTCTCGTCCCATGTGCGTGGATGCTTTGAATTGTACATGCGCAGAATGTGTACAATCATTCCGTTGACGACCTCTGTCTGGCCATCTGTTTGGGGATGGAAAGCTGTGGACTTGGTGAGCTTGGTATCCAACATTGACCAGAGGCTGGACCAAAATGTGCTGAGGAACCTGCTATCCCGATCTGATATGATAGACTGTGGGATCCCAAATTGCACCCACACTCGTTCAAAGAATAGTTTAGCAGTGGCTTCTGCTGTGATATTCTTCTTGCAGGCCGCCATAATGGCCATCTTCGAGAATCTGTCGATGACCACAAAAACACAGTCATTTCCCTGCTTAGTAGAAGGCAGGCCCGACATGTAATCCATGGAGATGGATTCCCAAGGTCGACTAGGGGTAGGTAGAGGAGCATATAGGCCTTGCTTCTTGATGGTCGGTTTGGCAATGGCACAAGCAGTGCAGGATCTGATGTGCTTCTCGACATCCTTTCGAAGGTTCGGCCAATAGAAATACTTCTGCAGGATTGCGACTGTTTTCTCGACCCCGAAATGCCCAGCGACTCGACTGTAGTGTGCTTCCCATATCATCTTGGCACGCTCGCTCGAAGGAACACAAAGGTGTCCCATGTGACATAAAAGTGCATCTTGGAGGTGAAAATTTGGAACTTGCGTACCCCCCAAGAGTGCCTTGTAGGTTTGGCCGAATTCTGGGTCACTCTCATAGAGAAGCGGCCAATCAGAAGTCTCGTGCCCACAAGAGTTGAGCACAGTGGTGAGCACCACGATCGGTGGTCGGCTGAGGCAGTCTGCAACATGATTGGTGCTACCCTTCTTATAATTGATGTTCAAATGAAACTGTTGCAGATATGTAGACCACTTCTGATGGCGATCATTCTGCAACTTCCCTTGTGTCTGTATGAACTGCAGGGGCCTGTGGTCTGTATGGATGATTGTTTCCTTCCCCAAAATGTAATGCTTCCATTGTCAACAAGCTTGCACAATGGAGTACATTTCTTTGTCATATGTGGGGTACTTGCGAACTGTGTCAGACAATGTCTCACTGTGAAATGCCACTGGATGTCCCTGTTGAGTAAGAACCGCCCCAATAGCATAGTCAGAGGCATCTGTCTCGATCTCAAATGGCTGTTGCAAGTCTGGTAAAGTGAGCACTGGGGCAGAACAGAGGCGGTTTTTTAGTTCTGTGAACGCCTTCTGTTGAGGTTCCGACCAAAAAAATTTTGCTCTCACTCCTCCCTTGGTGACTTGACTCAAGGGCCAAGTGATATGAGAGAATCCCAACACGAACCTCCGATAGAAATTAGCAAGACCCAGAAAGCTGCGAAGCTCTGATATAGTGGTTGGGGCTGGCCAATCCCGAATGACTTGGATCTTGGCTGGATCCACATGCACCCCCCTTTCATCAATAATGTATCCCAGATATTGAACCTGGGTCATGCCAAAAGTGCACTTCTCCAAATTGGCACACAACTTGTGTTGCCGCATTGTTTGGAGGACTTGTCGGATGTGGTGAAGGTGCTCTTCCCAAGTCTGGCTGAAGATCAGAATGTCATCCAAGTACACCACTACAAATGAGTTGGTGAATGGCCGCAAGATGTCATCCATCATCCCCATGAAGGTGGCGGGAGCATTCGTCAACCCGAAAGGCATGACCAGCCATTCGAAAAGGCCTTCCTTGGCTTTGAAGGCAGTCTTCCACACATCGGAGGGTTTAATTGGTACCTGGTGATACCCAGACTTCAGGTCGATCTTGCTGAAATATTTTGCACCTTTGAGTTGGTCCAGAAGGTCATCAATCCGTGGGATTGGGTACCTATTCCGGACAGTGATCTTGTTCAGCGCCCGATAGTCAATACAGAGTCTCCATGTCCCATCCTTCTTCTGTACCAACACGATCGGGCTCCCACAGGGCGATGAAATTGGTCTGATGTGACCTTTCTGCAACAGCTCCTGAATCTGCCTCTTGATTTCATCATTCTCCAGAACAGAGCGCCGATAGATCGGTCCATTAGGTAGCGGCGCACCGGGGGTCAGATCAATTGGGTGCTTGACCTGACAGTGCAGAGGAACCCCTGTGGGTGAGGTGAATATGTCCCCGTACTCTTCCACAACCTTATCCATTTGTTGTTGTTGTGTAGAGGAGCCCTGTCTGGAGGTCGTGGCCACAGTCTTCTTCTTGCCCTGGGGGCGGATCATCAGGAAAACGAATTTCCTGGTTTGGGAAATGAGCTACTACATTGTTTTGCAGTAACCAAAGAGATAGTGGCAGGAGGTGGTACCTATGGTATCCTGTACAACTTATTTCCCAAAGTAACAATAACAGCACGAGGCCGAGACTCATACACAGCATGACGCTTCCACAAGTATGGTTGTCCTAATAATACATCAAAAACATCAATAGGAGCAACGCCACATAATACCTCATCCGTGAAGGGCTTGATGCTATAGGGAAGGCGACACTGCCGGCTGACGCGGAGATCTCGTCCTTGGTGAAGCCACCCGATGGTGTATGGATGTGGGTGAGCTGTGGTCGGCAAGCCCAACGCTTCACGACGTCTGCTGAAATGAGGTTCTTTTGGCTCCCATTGTCGACAATGAACCGTACCGGGGAGCCCTTTACCCACATCTGGGAGTGGAAGAGACGTTCCTCCTCCTCTGGATCTTCTGGTTCCTCCTTTTGGATCTTTGCAGTGGCAACAATGGCATTGGGCTCCGCATCAATAATCTGTTTCCCTTTTTCATTCGCCTTTTCAGGTTCTGATTCGGAGTCAGAGCATGCATCTGACTCAGAAGCCCTCATCTCGGCCACTAGCGACTGCTTGCCCCGACACTCACTTGTGTTGTGAGTGGAGCTCTTATGGAACTCACACCACTTTCCCGTGTCCTTCTTTGGCTTTGCGGTGCTGTTCTTTTCTTGTGGCTTCGATGAGTTGTCTTTAGCCGCCATGCCTTGGCTCGGTCCTTTGTTCTGCGGTTTGGAAGCACCTTTCCCTTGCTTTTGATTCGCAGATCCAAAATCTCGCTTCTTCTGCTTGAATTTCTGCTCAATCTTGGCAGCATACCGGTATGCCGTACCAAGCGAGGAGATGTCAAGGAACTCCATTTCCTCCTGAATGTATTTGTGCAGACAGCTGCGATACTTTAGCACCAGATGTTTCTCTGAATCTTTGATACCCAACTTTGTGCGCATGGTATGGAACAGATTCGTCAGCTCATGCACATCTTGATCCCTTTGTTGTCGCAGCGTGGTCCATTGTATGTACTTGTCCTCATAGCTCCCCACGGGATAGTACTGTTCCTTGACGGCGTCTCGGAAAGAATTCCAAGTTGGTACGGCCGAGAACAGAGCGGGTTCTGTCTGGTCCTAAGACAGAGATGCAGCGGAAATAACACTTCATTTCATTAATATCAAAGAACTGAAATTTGCTTACAGACAGAATGGAAATAAAACTAGCTAGGGCGCTGGTAGCTATCTCTGAGAAGAGATGTGGCGGCTACAGGCCTCTGAACTGAGTTACAATGAGGCTCGAGGGCCTATTTATTATTTAGAAACAATGGGAAATTCTAAACAGCCAAAACCCTAACCCTAGGAGATGAAGCACCAAAACTATGGGCCCCGTTTGGGTAAATTGGTGTTTCAACTTCCAAGGGGCGTAACTTTGGCATACGATCTCCGTTTGACGCGTACCATACCTCGTTAGAAAGATATATCTGAGGACTACAAATTTGGAATGAGAAACATAGGTCCATGGACCCATGTTGCTCTCCGTTTTCCCAAAAAAACATCGTTTAGGGCCTCAAAACGGCTCCGGAAGTTTAGGACCCGAAAAACTGCTAAAAATAGTAAACTGTGCCGAAACTGAAAAACTGAAATAGACAATGGTGGAGCCCCAAGTGGAATAGGCGGGTGACCACCAATATCCACCTGGATCAATAAAATTATCAATATTCAACTTATATAAATCCTATAATTACATAATCTTAAATCCATATTCATAAAAAAAAACAAGTGTGTACCATGAATTCAATAATATCATACATAAATGAGAAGTGCGGACTATTTCATGAACTATGAGTGAAGCTCTTTGTTTTTCCTTAACAAATTATCTAAATTTTTTAGTGGAAGATTGAGTGCATCCAAAAAGGAAAATATAATCTAAAAAAAAATGATATGGTTTTATTTTTGTTCAATTTTATTAATATCATAAAATTCCATTATGTATATATATGTTTGGATGTATTCCTATAATACATTTTGTTTAAATATATTCAAAAAATGGGCCTTATCTAGTGCATAGGAGTTGATACATACAGTAAAATAGCCAAAAAAATTAGGCAAAAGAACACTATATAATGTATTTTCCATACGTTAACAACATTATAACATAGATAGTGTCTCATAAACTATGAAAAGAACAAAATTTGATAACATCTTCATGTCAATGAAGAGAAACATACAAATTAATTGTAGTAAATATCTTCATTCAACATCTTCATCTATAAATGGCCCACGATAATATTCAAAAAATTATCCATTTTGATGCTCTGCAATCAACCTGTTCCCAATGCCCAGTCAAATTCCTTCTTTAAAAACATTGTCCGCCTAGATATTGAGCTCCCTGTACACATGTGAAAGAGAAAAATGATTAAAAGTATCTTTTAATCTAATAATTTCATCCACCAAAGGAACTAATCTCAATTTGTGACATATATAAACCCTATTTATCGAGTTAATGACCAATAATGAGTCACAAGAAATCTGAATTTTCTCCACTCATTTCTCCACCACAAATTTTAACAAAATATTTAATTCCATTGGCTCTCAATAATTATTTGAGCCTTATCCAAGACCCATTTTGAAGAATAAATACTGAGTGTCAGAAAAAATGAAGAATCACTCCTTGTCCACATAGTTTTGGATCAACTTGTGAATCCCCATTGAAAAATTCCAAAGGATGAGATTTCTCTATAATTAGAGTACTTAGTTCTCTATGATTGTTCACAATTAACTCTTTTGGAAATAGATAAAAAAATCATCAAAATTTGTGTAGTTTTAATTTCTGCAGGTGTCAATCGTTCATTAAATATAGCTCTATTTTTTTCCATCCAAATACCCAAACATGATAAGAGAGGTATCACCTAGAAATATTTTACCCCTCTAGTGCAAAGCCACTCAAACCCAGCCTCTAATAAAGCTCACCTTGCCAAGAACAAGTGGGCCCAAATCTATTCCTTAAAGAGATCCATACTGCTTTTGAATGTGAATGGTTAATAGTTAGATGATTAATTGATTCTTCCTTCTCATTTTACAAAGAACACATAATTGGCCCATGCAAATTTTGTTTACTAAATTTATCCATGGTGGGAGTTTTATTTTCCATAGCACACCACATAAAGAGATTATATTTAGGGGGAGATTTTAGTTTAAAGATTGGCTTCTACCAATCCCCTTAAATATCCATTAATCTATCTACAATAAAAATAAGATATCCTGTTATTTGAGTATCTATTCCATTAGGATCATATGACCAAACCAAGTCATCAGGTTCTTGCAACAATTTAATATGTGTTTCTCTTAAACTTGATGTATATCTTCTCTGATGTTTATGATATGGAGTTCGTAGTCCTAACTGTTATGTTGAAAACCAACCTTGTAGGAATTTGATCATATCTTGAGGTAGTATATGTGCACTTTGACTTTCAATCCATGGATCAAGACCTACCTTTAGATGTGATCCATCCCCTACCTTTTAAGCTAGCTCCTATTTGATAAAGGAGAAAGAGGAAATTACAGCTTTCCATATTATTAAAACAATTCGTTGTTGTTTATTTGGCTTCCTTAACCACTCTTCTAAAAACAAAGTAAAAATATACTTTGTGTGTACTAATTTTGTCCACAAGAAGGAATTTTTAGAAGTCTCCAACCAACTTTGGTTGTTAATTCTTTTGAAAATAAATACAATTTATTCAATACCCATCCACCAAATGGATTTGGGATTGCAATCTTATCCCATTTAACCCAAGGATGAACTGAATGGTCCAACAATCCTCTCTATATAAATTTTGAACAAATATTCCTGATCTTTGTGAAAACACCTCTAGGAATCCATGAAAGAGACATCTAGCATACATGGATAGCCTCCAAAATATATTTTATTAGAACCAAACTACAAGGTTTAGATAGTCATCTCATTCACCACAATTTCAATAGTTTTTCAATTTTGGCAATCAATCAAAACCAGCCTGTATTTTTACAATAATTTGAATTTAATTTGAATCCCAAATATTTCAAACCTTCAGTAAATTAAACAATAGCATAAGGGAAAACATTTTGAATTCTATGTAGTTCTTCAACACTAAGACCACAATGAAATAGAGTAGAATTTTCTATATTAATGACCATACATGTGATCATTCCAAATAATGCAATAGCATCTGAATAGAAATAGAATCTTGTCTTGATCCATCACAAAAAATGACAATTCTATAAAAAGATAAAAAATGTGCTATGTAAAGGCCATTTGATATAAATATACCTTTATATTCCCTCTACGTTTGGCATCTCCAAGAATTTTGCTTAAAAATTTAGCAAATAATAAAAACAAAATGGGGTGAAGGTGGACACCCTTGATGAAGGCCTTTTTGTGCATGAAAAATGGAGAAGTTGATTCATTAATTAGGACTACAAATGAGGTCGAGGAAATACAGTTCATTATCTAGTGAACGATGTCTAACCAAAGCCCAAATGACTAAAAAAAAAGGCATATATAGATCCAACTAACCGTGTCATATGCTTTTGAGAAATAAATTACATAATTATAATATATAATATAAATATTGGTTTATAATAATTATAATAAAACTATTTTAACATTGAAATTATAATATATAGAGTATAAATAAACATAAATAATGAGTTAAAAAATAAATTTTAGATTAAATTATTAATTTTTTTAATTCATATAATTATTATATTATTAGTCCCTACATTAAAGTTAATGTTTGTCATTACTATTATTGACAAATACAAGTTAATGTTTAACTTTATAATAATTTGTTAGCATTTCATTCGTTATTCAATGGGGTTGTTAGTCTTATAACATGAACATGATTAAACAAATTAGTTGGACACCTCAAACATAGTCGAGTGAATGGTTCCTCGTTGAGCAAGCTATTATATTCATCACTTTTTGCAATTAAACAAATTAGCTTAACATATCGAACATAGTTGAGTGAATGGCTCCTTTCCATCCCTCGAAGCACTGTCAATTACCACGGAAACATGGGGGATGATGAGTTCATAGTATGTATCCACTCGTTGTATGGCGTATAGTTTCAATTACTCTATTACCACGGAAACATGTGGGATTATGAGTTCATACTATGTATGAACTCGTTGTATGAGGTATAATTTCAATTACTTTATCATGGCATCTATATGTAGCTTTTTCATCTGCTCTTTCTTTGCTTTTAGTTTTATGTTTGTTATTAGTTATCAGCGTATCATGGCACCTATCTCTATTTCGTTCATCTATATATGAATTGTGTTGCATTGGAAGCAATCCCCTGCATATTATGAACGCGTTGGAAAGCTTATTGCCCAAAAAAAGCACCGACCCGTGTCCTTCATCTCATCACAAACCATAGGCAACCAACTTCACAGACTAATTTAGCAAATAAGGGCTCACTTGATGTCTATTTATTTGCGCGACCAACCCCCTGGTCTAGCCCCAATAATGAGAAATGGAAAAGAAGGCAAGGCAATGCAATTTATTTATAATTGTTATTAATGGCTTAAATTGCAAAGCATTGAATGTCATAATTCACATATATAAGGATAATGAATACATGTTACAAAAAATAGAGTCAATCTAAGAAATTAGGATTGTTCATTGCATAGCATTGGTACATTGGATTTCTTTGTCAAGCCATGCTTAGCTTTAGCATTTATTTCTCTTGCACTGTGTTTACTTCCCACATTTCTAGTAGATTTGGTGCTCGGGTTCAACCTCTAAAGGACGATAGGAAATATTTTTATTCAAAGTTGTTCGTAAAATATAATGCATTCAATTGAAAGTCACAAAAGCACCTATATAGAAAGGAAATCTAATCTATGAATGAAACATATGGGTTGAAAGTTGAAACCATTGTTGGCTATCATTTTTACGCCGATAGGTGTCCCCTGGTTGGAATTGGAAACTTTAATCCTTTTGCTAATTAATCTTTTTGATCAGATGGTCTAAATTGAAAGATGCCAGTATATTCTCGTTGTCGCCACTGCATCAATGAATGAAATTAAAATTTATAACTTCCTTGCATGTTTAAATCACATGTTTAAACCATAATTAAATTAATATTTTACAAAGAATGATTAAAAATTTATTGTGCCTCTTGTTGTTAACCACGTATGACAATTAATGAAAAATGAATTGAGAAAATAGAATGTGCATTTATTTTGAAACGTACACCTTTTTGCATTATGAAACGTATTCTTCATCAACTATTTGCCAAGTGTTTTAATGTAACAATTATCTCATTGTGAAGCGTATGCGTAATCAACTATTTGCCAAGGGTTTTATGCTTAATCAAATATTTTCCAAGTGCTCTAAGGTAACATTTACTAAGGTGGATTACTAATTCCCTCTTATACCATTTGACACTATCAAACGTACGCATGGTCATCCATTTTCCAAGTGTATAATGATTACTTGTATGTCTCTCTATGCGTTATAGAGTTTAATTTTTAATTTGTTTTTATAAAGTTTTAGGTTTAACATGAAGTGTTATGATCATAATGATATGAACAACTTTATTTTTATAATTATATAAAGTAAGAAAGAAACATTTATATTTATATAAACATGAAGAAAATGATAATAGTAGTGATAATATTAAATTTTAATTTGTTTTTTATTTAATTTATAATATAACATTTTGGCTCTCCTCATGCCAAATGGATTGGCATCCATCATTGTAATGACCATATTTATAATTCCATAGTTTTTTATCTTGTTCCATATCAATATAAATAATTGTGTTTATATAAAGATAAAAATAAAGTAATATTATATAAAAAAAGCTAAAATAAAATAAATACATTTTTATTTTTTTGACATAAAATAATATATGTTAATTATTTGAAAGTGTACATTATTATAATTATGTAAACTATGATTAATAATAATTATTATATTTAATAATTATTCTTATTATTACATTATTATTACCATAATTATATTTAATTATTTAAAATATACTTAAAATATAATGCAAAATTTATATCTAAATGATTCACAAAGTAGAAATAGTCTATGTGAAGGCCAACAATTTTCTTTTGCATTTTTATTAATATTTCTCTTTTGTATTTCTTAAAAATAATCATTAATAAAAAAAATATTAAGTAATTTTATATCAATTTAATACTCTAAATTTAAAATATAATTGTATTATTAAATTGTACTTTACATAATGTAACTTACAATTTATTATGTGGGTTACAATTAAAATTTATTATGTAGGTTACAATTAAAATTATGGAATGCAATGGAGCGTCGCCATTCTTGGTGTGCATGCCTCATCTTCCATATTCTTTACTAAATACACTTCTTTAAATTGAAACGGCTCTCATTCAATTTGGTGTGCTTGCCTCATCTTCCATATTCTTTAATTAATACAGTTCTTTAAATTGAAATGGCTCTCATTCAAATTACATAAAATGAATTCAATACAAAAAGAAATGAAATTTATTTAAAAAGAAATCGAACAAATTGAGACATGCTACAAGTTTCATTTCATATTTCATAAACATAATCTGTTGTGTAGGTTTATTATTTCTTCACAAGTTTCAATTTGATATCTAGGTTAGTACAATTTTTTGGTTCATTAGTTTTTTCCAAAATTGCAGTGAAATTTCTTAAGCTTCATAGATTGAATGGTATATAATAGATTGACTAGTAAACAAGTACGCAAAGCTTCTATTTGATAACTAGGTTCAGTGCCATATATTCAGCCTTAAAGCATTATTAAATTGTTCACAGTGTGAATACAAAGTGGGAGGTATGTAAAACTAAGGCCCTCTTTGTTTTGATAATCATGCTCAATGAGGAATGTTCAATTTGATTTCTTTTGATAATTCAAATGTTTATTATTTCATATTTTTATCATATTCCTCGATTTCATTTGTAGGTTTTGAATGTTCAATATGCATAGACTCATTCGACTCAGTATCAATATTATCTAATGACATCGGGTCATGATTTTGATTTATAAACCCAGTTCTAATTCTTATGGCCATGTTGCGAGTGATTTGGGCATCAATAAAAATGGAAAAATATTCTCTAAAACCATATTGTGTATCCTATGAAGGTGGAAAGATATGGTTTTTTGGCTGAGGTGAAGAGGCAAAGTTTTCTGAAACATTTTCGTGAAATCCATGTTCAATTTTCTTAGTCTGCCGCAAGATTTTCTCATGACCTTTTTCTGAGGGTTTGGAAAAACTATTTTGACACAAAAAATTATCCCATGAATCCTCCAATTATTTTTGTTTAAATCATACTAATATGTGGATCAAACGATAATGCAACATGCTACTTTCATGGTTCTTAAAAACCCCTTGATAAAACTTGGACATTTTCATGAGGCTTTTGTGCAGATTAAATGGTATTTTTTGCAGATTAAATTGTAGATTCAAATCACGCCAATTATATCACGCCAATTAGGTTTTATAAGTTCAAAGGAATACCTTTTATATTGTATGTGGTTTGAAAGAAATAATTTTTTCCATGGCATGTCTTTAGCTCGGAAATTATTTTAGCACAACTAACCTTCCACAACCGTCTATGTGGAATCTATGATGAAAGCCTCATTCAAAAAAATCTCCATATCAACAATTCATCTGACTTTACCATTTTAATTTTGTTCAATTATTTTCTCTACGTCAACATTGGGTGCTCTGAGAGATTTTATAAACTCCCTTCAACCCACTTTCTTTAATAGGGCTAGGTATTCTTCATATGCCTCAATGGTTTCACCTCTAATAGGTTTGGTTGGATCATACAACTAGAGCCATATAAAAAGTGTGTGAATTATTTGTAGCTAGATAGTAGAGACTTGATCTAGGGTTTCAACAATGTAGTAAAAAATAAACTGACTAGGGTTTGGTAGAAAAACATCAACATAAAGACATACTAAGAACCTCTCTGAAATAACCATGGTTTCAAATGAAAAATGAATGAAGGTATACAAAACTCTTGGAGTGTTTTGGAAATTAGGTGGCTTGAAATGATAAGAGGAAATCAGTATTAGCAGTACATGGTGGCAATACAACTATAATGAAATGAAAATACAACCTTGCATTGTATATGAAAATACTATCTAGTGAAGTAATCATTTTTTATTTTTGTGTTTACAAATATATATAAAAATAATAATAAATGTAATTCTAATTTTCATAATGAATATGTATAATTAATTTATTTTTATTGTTGTGTAATGATCTTTGGCAATTGTATTTTATATTTTGCCTATACAATTTTATATACAAACTGTGTTTAATTGTATATGCAAATTTTGGGAGTTGTATTTTATATTTTTACCTTAAAAATAAGGTTAGTAAAATATCTATCTTAGTTCTATTAATAACCAAGCAAGATCTATCTTAAACTTGGATCTATCAAGAACCCTAATGAGCTTTTTGACTCAAATATATTCATTACATAGAAGTCAAAATCCTCCAATCACGGAAATATTTTTGTTATTTGTTGGCTTAAGATTGAATGTAATTCACTGGTATTTGTGACCACCTAATCATTATTGTTTCTCTGGGCTCTTATAACACCTACAAATCTCCCCCAAAATACATATTATCAAGATGAAATTATATTTGTAAATATATATTTAGTATTATTATGAAATTATAATTTAAATTATGAAATAAGAAATTATATAAAAATTTATAAAATTAATATAGATGCATGAGTGAGATTCATTGGCCAAACATGTAATACAAATAATATATATTACTAGATATTAAAGAAATTTTCTTTTCATTACTCTGCACGAAAGAAATTTTTTTATTATTTTTTTATAAATATTTATTATTTATTATTATTGTTAATATTGATACTCTTAATATAATATAATTAATTCAATTAATATAATTATTATTAATATATAATACTATCAATATATTGATACATTAATACAATACAATTTATATTATTATTGCAACCTATATTAATAAAAGTTCAAATGTTTATTATTTCATATTTTATATTTATATTTTTTTATAATTTAATTAAATTAGATCAAATTAATATATATTTATTATAATTATGAAATTATTTTTTCAATTGATAAATAATACATTATATAAAAAATTATAGAATTAATATTAATGTATGAGTGAGATTCATCCATATGCAAAAAAGGTCATTCATGTAATACACATAATGGATATTAGTAGATATTGCTAAGTTTTATTATTATTAACTTTAATTTTTTCAATATTTAAGCTTTTTATTAATATTAATAAAAATTGATAAACATAAATGTTTAAAATTAACATAGAAAGTATTAATATTAATATAAATATTATTACTATTATAAATATTCTCATTATTAATATTAATTACTAAATTAATATTGATTGATATTAATATTAATAATTTAATAATATACATTGATATTAACATTAATAATAAATATAAAAATTTCAAATTAAATAAGAAATTATTAATATTAAAATTAAATATCAATATCTCTTTTACTGTTAATTAATATTAATATTATTAATAAATTAAAATATACAGCTGTTAATGTTAAACTTAGAAATTTATATAAAAGTAAGTTTCACATTTATACATTAATGTTAAACATCAATATAGATATTTCATTAAAGAATAGAATTTATAAATTTAGGTTTACTTAGTATCTATGACATTAGAATTTAACTTTATGTTTTTTAGATTCATTGATATTAGAATTTAAAAAATTGGTATTTTTATATCATTTGGCCCATGTAGCATTATGTTATTTTATTATATAAAAATTTATAGAATTAATATTGATGCATGAGTGAGATTCACCGGCCAATCATATAATACAAATAATATATATTACTAGATATAAAATCATTTTTCTTTTCATTACCCTTCACTAAAGAATTTTTTTTAGTATTTATTTATAAATATTTATTATTTATTGTTATTGTTAATATTGATACTCTTAATATAATATAATTAATTCAATTAATAAAATTATTATTAATATATAGTACTATCAATATATTGATACATTCCCCGAATGCAGGTGTTTAATTCGATATAGGAGGTGGCAGCTCCACTGCGTGGCACATGGCCTAGCCACATGGCCACGCATGGGGCCTTTCCTGTAGCCCTTAAATGCACCAGCTACTCGCCTCACGTTAACATTACTGTCTCTGCCTCTCGCCTTAACACATGTCCAGTCTGTAGGCCTGAGCATTACTTCATGGCATCGCTCCCTCCTTCACTGTCATTCGCATCCTGTTGCCTTCATTTCTCAGCTTTCTCTGCTCAGAGCTCCTCTTCACCCTCTAAGATCCTATATGACCTTCATCTTTAGCTAGCCTCGACGTCTCATCACACCTACCATACCACTGCCTTGTCGCCTCTACATGAAAACCACCCCACAGCCTTGGAGCCTCTACAAGCCAGCCTCCCCACTGTCTCTCCCTTGGCTCACGCTAATTCCTGCTCAACCATGCCACGGAGGCATAGAATGTGTTGTTGACGAGGTCGAGGTAGGGGCCAGTCCTCACGCCCACCCATCTCAATTCATGCAGATAGTCACTCCCCGCATCCTAAGGACAATTCATCTCAATTCCATTATGATTTCTCCTTAGATAGAACTTGAGTCACCACCACCATCATTATAAGATTTCAGGAGACGCCTTCGAGCTCTTTGGGTCTGGTTCTAGAAAACATCCTAGGAAATCAATAATTTCTTTGGCACCCCCTCAGCGCCCTCGGAAATCTGAGGCTCTACCAGTCAAACCAGGAGCACACTCCTTAAGCAGTGAAGGTAGCGGCAACGGCAATCCAAAACACTCTGTGGATGAGAAGAGGAAAGGCAGTGGCAGCCTTGTGCGCACCGCTACCACGCTTGAGCCCGACACGTAGCATTCGAGGAAATACAAGGATTCTTCTGATGATTACAAGTGTCTTATCATTGAAGAGCCTCCACCACAACCTCATTACACATAGCATGACATGTAGCCTCAACAATGAGAGGTTACCTCTCTCTGTTTTGTTTCATATCTCAGATATCATGTTTTTCTTGAACCATTTGGCAAACTCTTGGTATTTTTTTGTTAATGCTGGTTTCCCTACTAAGGGCATTGATTTTTGGACCAGTTTCCCTATTTGGGGCGGTCATACTTTTGTCTCTCTGAACTCTGATCACTCCAGAATTAGCCAACATAGTTGTAACCACTGGTTTAATCATTAATAATTTGTTAAGAAACTATTAAGACTTTTTAAACATTTTCTTTTTATTAATATGAGTTTTATATGAGGAACAGAGATTTAATTTGACCAATAAAAAATGATTATGGAATTGGTTCCATAAGGTAAATACTGATGTTAAAATAATTCAAGATTATGAGTTAGTTGAACAAAATCAGTTCAAACAGTTGCCTCACCTCTAAGGATAAAAGGGTAATCCCATATAGGTAGGGGGTTCTGTTGGGTAACTGAGACAAGAAGGTTGGAGAAGATTCCTGAGATTGATATACAGTGGAATACAAATCTTCCGTCCTTGCTGGAATTGGAGACTGGACCGGACTGTCCCGTGGTCTCTTCCAAGACATTCTGTCAACTGAAAAGCCAGATTTGGAGCACGGGGGAGAATGAGGATGTCATTGCCTCATTCATGGTAGGGTGGAAATAGCATAAGTTCGAATATTGAAAGAAAGATAAGTATTTTGTTTCCCGTTATTTAAAATTATGGAGAATACAGAGAAAAAAATCATTTGCAGAAGTAGTGTGACCTAATTTGTAAGTAAGGAAAGAAATATATTTATGTATTATGTTCTTGTTTATGAATTAGATAACGGTTAAATTCAGGAACTGTTAGAAGCGGTAATGCAAAGAGCTGTTACCACAGAAACCTCAGAGGAAGGCTCTATGTTGGTTTCTCTCTGCTGCCTATGATAATACATGGAATGAAATGGTCTAGTCATAGCTCTCTATACAGACAAAGAACAAATACCAGAACTGTTAAAATAAATAAAAGGATGCAGGTGTGGTCCTGATGAAAGAATTATGAATTATTGTATTGTTAAACATAGTTGTTTATGTAATATTTTCTACAGACCTGTACATTTTAGTACATATTGAACAAATTCAGCAAGCTGTAGTAGGAAACGTTACAGGAAGAAACTGATTGCAGTAATTTCATATTAGGAACAAAGTACAAAAAAAAACTGTGAAATGTGCTATTATCATTTTCCTTATCCTTAAATTCGTAGCACTGTAATGATCAAAAATAAAATCTACAAGAGAAATTTTTTCACATGCTACTAGAAGCCAACTTCCTACGAAATGCCAAGAACATATATTCTGGAACATATTAACTGAGAAATTTTAGAAACAGGACTATTATTACGATTAAATACAACAAATCACATGCAACTTTGAGGTAGTAGATAGCCAAAATTTCTGGTTCAATACTAAACAAAAGACCAATACAGCCTTCGGAAAAAAAGGAACGATAACCTGAAGACATCGACAACTATTTAATTTTTAATACTGAGATACAACATAAAAGAGAAGAGTCTCAGTGTCAATCGATAAAGAACATAGTCGTGACAAAATACTTCATTACAACAAACTTTAGGCCAAATATTCTTTTATACAATGGAGATTAATAAGTATGTCGGCATGCATCCTTTGCATGGTATAAAATTCTGAAATTTACAACTAACAGAAGTCTAAGATCTTTTAAAGTAAATCCAAGGTACTCGACCCAAGGGTTGGGTTCTGACCACCCACCACAAATTAAAGAGGTACCTGTGGAATGAGAGGGAAAGCATTAGCCGAGGTTGGAGAATTCCAAGTTCGCCCAGAACCTTGTATATTACAGTAGTCTAGCCAAGATTACGATACCTGAAAGAAGGGTCGGGCCAATATTAATCTCGTAGCAATTGTAATTTAAAAGGATTAAAACCCCTGGAACGATTTATTCGAAAATAATATTATGTAAATAATACAAGCACGAAGGGTTGCTAACAAATTACCTGTGAGGAAGTGCAGGGTTCAAAGAACCACAAAATGCACACAAATGGTTTGTGTGATAATCAATAAAAGAAGTTTTAAACAACAATAAAGTCTCGGCGAATATGCACAAGGGTACTGACATGAAAGTCAAGTTTTACCTTAGTTCTCTGTTGTAGCTACCCGAAGGCAAGAAAACTCGTTCAGTCGAGAGAGAGCTCGCCATGTGAGCAGCTAGTAGGAAGGAGTCATGAAAAATAAAACTTGAATAGTATCTGAAAGAAGGCTAGTTGATCTATGAAACTTCTGTTAAAAATTAAAAGGTGTCGAGAGGTCAAAGAAACTGAAATTATAATGTGCTGACATGTTAAAATAAATGTGTTGCATACCGATGAAATGGCGCGGAGTTCATATACTCCTTCAGGAAGAAAATCCGTGTAGAGGTATGTCTCAGGAGAGCAGGATCTCGCCGGAGCTGCATTTCTCAGAGCTCGAAAGGGGTGAAGATAGAGTTACGAGAGAACCATTTTGCATAGCGCAGAGACAGAGATACCAGAGAGCGATAAAAGAAAAACGGTTAGCGAGGGTAAGGAAAAACCCCAAAACCCTAAAGTGATACTCACTGTTGGATGTCGGGGAATTAGATCTATGATGAACACGTTACCATATGTCAGTCATAAATATAAGCCAGCCGAAGATTAAGATGCCAAGTACTAAGCAATAATTCACCCTCACATCAAATGTAAATGTCGTGTGGAAGATTTGAACGAAAGACCGAACATTGGATTGCCGTAAAGGCTAAGTACCATAAATTATTTAATACGAGATGATGGAGGTTGTTACAGCCTCAAGGAAAGAAGAGCCAACTGGACCTTAAAGTATGTGTAAACATGTTGGGAGGAGTCCAACGTAAATCCAAAAATATGTGCCATTCATATTACCAAGTACTTTAAGTTTTATAGTTATTTAATCGATAAGGGTTAGTTCGACTAATGTAAGGAATTTACAATATGTCGCTCATCATTTTTATGATTAAGCTATGTGAATAAATCTAATGTCATTAATCAAGCATATGACTTAAGGAATTACATACGTACATAGAAAAATAAATATAGTATGGTAAAAAAAAAATTTATTGTTTTTTTATAGTCATGTATGTTACAAGTGGTATCAGAGCAGCGTTGTGACGCTGGGACCCCATGGGTCGACTAACATTTCTTTTGTGTACTATTGATGCATAGTGACAGTGAGAATTTTAAAAATAGTATGAGGAGGGTGTCGACATAGCAACCACCTCTGAATATTGGGGAGACAGAACCCTGATCCAAAATAAATCCTGAAATGTGGATTTAGCTAGGTGTGGAACAACACTAGCAAACCAGTAGGTTGTTGGAGGAACAACAACACCAAACTAGTATTCTCTTAAAACTGTGCAAAAGATACAAGAAGAAATGGAGAAATTAAGAGATGATAATGCACAGTTGATGCAAGAATAGGAGAGGATATTGAAAAGTCTCTCTGACAAGAAGAATCCAAGAATTGAAAAGCCAAGTACTGATAGAGAGTTTCAGGAAAGGAATGAAGAACAAACCAGAGATCATGATACGGGCAGAATGGAAAGAAATCATTCTCAGCATAGTAACCAGAATAAGAATTATAATGAAGTTGAATCTGATAATGTATTAGAGCAGAAAGAAATAAAAAGACAGAAAGTAGAACTGCAAGGTGAATTTAGGAAAATAAAACCCCCTACGTTTGATGGAGTAGAAGAGGAAGTAGCTGAGACATGGTTGACTAATATGAATAAATATTTTCAAGTATATGAATACAACAGTAATCTCAAGGCCAGATTGGCTATTTACGAGCTAAGGGAGATAGCCACCTTATGGTGGGAGGAAGTGAAGAATGTTCATAGTATAGATGACCAAGATGTAACTTGGGATGCATTTCAACATTATTTCAAGGATAAATACCTAATAGAGAACTTCTATGATGAAAAATCTCAAGAATTCCATGATTTGAAGTTAGGAAAAATGACAATGGATGAATATATCACTAAATTTATGTCCTTACTATGTTACGTGCCTTACTTAAGAGATGAGAAGGCTAAAGTAAAGAGGTTCCTAAGTAGTTTTCCGACTCATATGAAGGAACGTATAGAGTTCATAAATCCTAAGATGATGGATGAAGCCATTAGAAAAGCTAGAATGTGTTACCAGCAAGAAAAAAGGCAAGGTGGAGCAAGGTAAAAGCTGGCAGGCAAGGAAAGAACATAAAGGCAGCTATGGGTTTAAAAGAAACAAGACCAGTAATTCTAAAGGTACAACTAGAAGTTCAGTTAGTAAACAGTTTGGTAAGAATCACCAAAGAACAAGGTGGCCTGTAGAAGATAAAACTACAGAAGCTTCCAGTAAACCGGAACCAATTCAGAACCAGAAGCCACCTTTACAATGCTGGGGATGTGGGGAGGCACACTATTACTGAAACTGCCCACATCGAGGTAGGAGTGAAGCAGTGACCAATTTACAAGAGGCCTCAACAGTGGGGGATGTCACTAGAAACATACCTGGAATTAATGTAGCATTAGAGGACCGGCAAGCTGACTACCAGCCAACAATGATTGAACTGGAGGGTAAACTGCTATCTCAACATGTTTCTATTTTGGTAGATCCAGGTGCAATTTTAAGCTATATAAGTCCCAAAGTAGTAGAGAACTGTAAATTACAAAGTCAGAAATTTAGAAAATCATGGTTAGTACAATTAGCTACTAAAGCTAAGAGGAAAGTTAGTGCCAAAATAGCGAATTGTGCACTAAAAATTAATGAACAGTAGCTGACTATGGATTTGAATATTCTACCTCTGGGGTGTTATGATGTGCTACTTGGCATGGACTGGTTAGAAAAACATTGGACACTGGTAGATTACAAAGAAAAGGTTATTTACTACCGAAAACATGATGGTACTCATCAGGAGATTCAAGGGATAAAAAAACATTTACAGTTGCGTCCGATCACAGCATCTCAAATGAGTAAGTGCATGAGGAAAGGATGCCAACTGTATGATATTCAGGTGGGCTTTACTAATTCTAAAGAAAATACTCCTATGTTGGAAAATATACCAATAGTACAGGAATTCAAGGATGTATTTCCAGAGGAAATACCAGGATTACCATCTAGAAGGGACATAGATTTTACAATTGAATTGATGCCAGGAGCGGTGCCAATTTCAAGAGCACCCTATCGGATGAGTGTACCTGAATTAACTGAGTTAAAAATGCAGCTACAGGAATTATTGGATAAGGGGTTATATACGACCCGGCGTGTCTCCTTGGGTATCACCTGTACTATTTGTGAAGAAAAAGGATGGAACCATGAGAATGTGCATGGATTACTGTCAGCTGAATAAGCTAACTATTAAGAACAGATATCCCTTACCGCGAATTGATGATCTGTTTGACCCAGTAAAGGGAGCCACAGTATTTTCAAAGATAGATCTGAGATCAAGATACCATCAAATCTGGATTAAGGATGAAGACATACATAAAACTGCTTTTCGTACAAGGTACGGGTACTACGAATTTGTGGTATTACCTTTCAGGTTGACCAATGCACCAACAAAATTCATGAGGCTGATGCATGGTATATTCCACCCTTATCTGGATAATTTTGTATTAATTATTATTGATGACATTTTAATGTATTATAAGAATGAAGAGGAACATAAAGAACACTTGCGAATAGTGCTAGAGATGTTAAGGAAGCATCAACTGTATGCAAAATTCAGCAAGTGTGATTTCTTCAGGGAAGAAATCCAATACCTTAGGCATGTTATTACTGCTGAAGGTATCGCACTGGACCTTGAAAAAATCAAAACAATTATGGAATGGAAGGTAACTCAAAATGTGGCAGACATACGATCATTTATGGGGCTGGCTGGTTATTATAGGCGATTTATTGAGGGTTTTTCTAAAATTGCTTTTCCTATTACCTCTTTACAAAGGAAAGGAAAAATATTCGAGTGGACAAGGGAATGTCAGGACAGTTTTGAAAAATTGAAACAGTTATTCACTACAGCTCTGGTGTTAAGAGTAGTCGATTCTACTAAAGAATTCGAAGTCTGCACAGATGCTTGCAAAGAGGGTGTTGGAGCAATTTTGTCACAAGAAGGAAAAGTGGTCGCGTATGAGTCTCGGAAGTTAAAGGAACATGAGCAATGATATTCAACTTATGATTTAGAATTGACCGCAGTAATGCATGCACTCCGGGTATGGAGGCATTATTTACTGGGAAAAATATTTGTGCTTAAGACTGATCACAGTAGCTTAACCAACTATTTTAAACAAGTTGATCTCAATTCTCGCCAGGCCAGATGGAATGCCTTCCTTATCGAATTCGATATCGAGATGCAGCATGTAAAAGGTAAGGAGAACAGAGTAGCGGATGCATTAAGCAGAAAATTGCATGGTATTTATATTAATGAAGTTGAATGCAGATTTTCAGAACAAATAAGAGCAGAAGCAGATAAAGATCCTAAATATAAATTTACATGGCAGCAAGAAAAAGATTTCAAAGACCAAGGTAAATATGCAGATTATGAAATTGATAACAATGAATTGCTGATTTTCAAAAAGAAGATTTTTCATTCCTAACAAACTAAAGTTGAAGGAACTAATTCTGGATGAATATCATCGTAGTAATTATTCGAGACATCCAGGATATCAAAAGATGCTAACAAAAATAAGGAAAAAATTATTTCTGGCCAGGAATGAGAAAATATATCGCAGAACATATCAACAAGTGTATAGAATGTCAACAAGTAAAAGTGGAGCATCGACACCCAGCTGGACTTATGCAGCCTATACCAATACCTGAGTGGAAGTGGGAGGTGATATCGTTAGATTTTAACGCCGGACTACCCAAGTCAAAAAGGCAGAATGATTCAATTATGGCAGTAGTGGATCGTTTAAGCAAATCCATGCATTTTATACATGTTCAGTCTACTTACAAAATAGTACAAATAGTAGACATCTTTATGCGCGAAATTTTTAGATTGCATGGTATTCCAAAGACTGTTATATCTGACAGGGATGTAAAATTTACATCAAAATTCTCGAAAACGTTGTTTACTGGGTTGGGGACTCAAGTTAACTTTAGCACCGCTTACCATCCACAGACGGATGGGATCATGGAGCGAGTAAATCAAATTCTTGAAGATATGTTGCGTATGTACGTCATGCAACATCCAACTAGGTGGGAAGAATACATACACCTAGTAGAGTTTGCTTATAACAACGACTATCAGGAGTCACTCAAAATGATTCCATTTGAAGCCTTGTATGGGCGACGGTGTAGAACTCGTATTAATTGGAGTAGCCCAGAAAAAAAGATGATGTTGGGACCCGACATGTTAGCTGAAATGGAGATGGAAGTAAAGAAAATTCGACAAAATTTGAAGGCAACTCAAGATAGACAAAAAGTGTACGCATACCAAAAAAGGACTTATCGTGAATTTCAAGTGGGGGACCATGTGTACGTGAGGATTAAACCAAAGAAAAGTACCTTAAGGTGGGCTTCATGTGCCAAGTTGGCTCCCAGATTTTGCGGTCCATTCCAAATATTGGAACGAGTAGGACCGGTGGCTTACCGATCAGCCTTGCCTAGTCATATTCGAGTACATAACATTTTTCATGTATCATTGTTGAAAAGATACATACACGATTCAAAACACATAATACACTGGTAGAATATTCAGGTCAAGCCGGACGAAGAATTTCTAGTCGAACCTCACAGTATAATCGATTGGAGGGAAATCATGCTCCGGAGGCGAGCCATCATGCAGGTTAAAGTGCAATGGAAACACGTTGGCCCTGAAGAAGCTACTTGGGAGGATGAAGGTTTTGTTCGGGAAGCCTATCCTGGACTTTTTGCTGAAGCATAATGAGAACACCGGGGACAGTGTTCACTTCCAGGGGGGGAATTTGTAACCACTGGTTTAATCATTAACAATTTTTTAAACAACTATTAAGACTTTTTAAACAATTTCTTTTTATTAATATGAGTTTTATATGAGGAACATAAATATAATTTGACCAATAAAAAATGATTATGGAATTGGTTCCATAAGGTAAAGACTGATGTTAAAATAATTCAAGATTATGAGTTAGTTGAACAGAATCGATTCAAACAGTTGCCTCACATCTAAGGATAAAAGGGTAATCCCATAGAGGTAGGGGGGTTATGTTGGGTAACTAAGACAAGAAGGCTAGAGAAGATTCCTGAGGTTGATATACAGTGGAATACAAATCTTCTGTCCTTGCTGGAATTGGAGACTGGACCGGACTGTCCCGTGGTCACTTCCAGGACATTCTGTCAACTGAAAAGCTCAGATTTGGAGCACAAGGGAGAGTGAGGACATCATTGCCTCATTTGTGGTAGGGTAGAAACAAAATCAATTCGAATATTGAAAGACATATAAGTATTTTATTTCCTGTTATTTAAAATTATGGAGAATACAGAGAAAAAATCATTTGTAGAAGTAATGCGACATAATTTGTAAGTAAGGAAAGAAATCTATTTATGTATTATGTTCTTGTTTATGAATTAGATAACAGTTAAATTTAGGAACTGTTAGAAGCGGTAATGCAAAGAGATATTATCACGAAACCCTCGGAGGAAGGCTCTGTGTTGGTTGCTCTCTGCTACCTATGATAATACACGGACTGAAATGGTCCAGTCATAGCTCTCTATAAAGATAAAGGATGAATACCAAAACTGTTAAAATAAATAAAGTAATGCAGGTGTGGTCCTAATGAACTATGAATTATTGTATTGTTAAACGCAGTTGTTTATGTAATATTTTCTACAAACCTATACATTTTAGTACATATTGAACAAATTCAATAAGCTATAATAGGAAACGTTACAGGAAGAAACTGATTGCAGTAATTGCATACTAGGCAAACCAGTACAAAAAAAACACTATGAAATGTGCTATTATCATTTTCCTTATCCTTAAATTCGTAGCACTGTAATGATAAAAAATAAAATCTATAAGAGAAATATTTTCACATGCTATTGGAAGCCAACTTCCTACGAAGTGCCAGGAACATATATTATGGAACATATAAACTAAGAAGTTTTAGAAACAAGACTATTATTATGATAAAATGCAGCAAATCACATGTAAATTTGAGGCAGTAGATAGCCAAAAAATTTGGTTCAATATTAAACAAAAGACCAATACAACCTTCGAAAAAAAGGAACGATAATCTGAAGACATCGACAACTATTTAATTTTTAATACTGAGATCCAACAGAAAAGAGAAGAGTCTTTGTGTCAATCAATAAAAAACATAGTAGTGACAAAATACTTCATTACAACAAAATTTAGGCCAAATATTCTGTTATACAATGGAGATTAATAAGTATGTCAGCATGCATCCTCTGCATGGTATAAAATTCTGAAATTTACAACTAATAGAAGTCTGAGAACTTTTAAAGTAAATCCAGGGTACTCGACCCAAGGGTTGGGTTCCGACCACCCACCAAAAATTAAAGAGGTACCTGTGGAACGAGAGGGAAATAATTAGTCGAGGTTGGAGAATTCCAAGTTTGCTCAGAACCTTGTTTATTACAGTATTCTAGCCAAGATTACGATACCTGCAAGAAAGGCCGGGCCAAGATTAATATCGTAGCAATTGTAATTTAAAAGGATTAAAACCCCTGGAACAATTTATTAGAAAATAATCTTATGTAAATAATACAAGTACGAAGGGTTACTAACAAATTACCTGTGAGGGAGCGTTGGGTTCAAAGCACCACAAACTGCACACAAATGGGTTGTGTGATAATCAATAAAAGAAGTTTTAAACAACAATAAAGCCTCAGCGAATATGCACAAGGGTATTGATATGAAAGTCGGGTTTTACCTTAGTTCTCTGTTGCAGCTTCCCGAAGGAAAGAAAACTCGTTCAGTCGAGAGAAAGCTCGCCATGTGAGCAGCTAGTAGCAAGGAGTCATGATAAATCAAACTTGAATAGTACCCTAAAGAAGGCTAGTTGATCTATGAAGCTTCTGTTAAAAATTAAAGGGTGTTGAGAGCTCGAAGAAACAGAAATTACAATGTGCCGAGATGTTAAAATAAATGTGTTGCATACCAATGAAATGGCGCGGAGTTCATATACTCCTTTAGGAAGAAAAGTCGTGTAGAGCTATGTCTGAGGAGAGCAAGACCTCGTCAGAGCTGCATTCCTAGGAGCTCGAAAAGGGTGAAGACAGAGTTACCAGAGAACCATTTTGCAAATTACGCGCCAGTCATATTACCAAGTACTTCTTTAAGTTTGATAATTATTTAATCGGTAAGGGTTAGTTTGACTAATGTAAGGAATTTACAATATGTCACTCATAATTGTTATGAGTAAGTTATGTGAATAAATCTAATGTCATTTATCAAGCGTATGACTTAAGGAATTACATACGTACGGAGAAAAAGAAATATAGTATGGTAAAAAAAAAAAAAAAATTATTTTTTTAGTCATGTATGTTACACAACTAATGTGGTTCATCCTTAGGAAAATGTGAAAATCCAATCGATCTTATTGAATAAATAGTGTGGATGACAGGACAACGTGAAAATCCAATCGGTCTTTTTTTTTTTTTTTGTAAATTTGGCAGTTCCTTGCTAGTTTTTTATTTATCAAAAAAGGGTAGGTTGCAACATACATACATACTTGGTGACCTCAATCCAATCGATCTTATTGAATAAATAGTGTGGATGCATCATTGCCGGTATTAGTCGAAGAAAACTAGTCATTAAAAAACTAGCCATTTAAAAACTAGTCTTTAATGAATTACTTAATTAGTTAATTAAATTTTTTTAATTGATTAATAAATATTAAATTAATAGATATTATAATCATAAAAATAAAAAGTATTATGTAATATTTAATTACAAAATTTTCATTGATTAATAATATTAAATTAATAGATATTATAATAAAAAAATATTATGTAATATTTAATTAAAATTTTTAATTGATTAATAAGTTTTAAATTAATAGAAATTATAATAATAATAATAATAATAAAAAGTAAAAAGTGTTATGTAATTTTTATAAAAATTACATAATACTTTTTACTTTTTATTTTTATTATTATTATAAAAATACCGAGGAGAGAGTGAACCTAACTTACAAATGTACATAGAAAAGAAACACAATTTACCTAATTCTACGCTAGACCAAGTTATACTTAACTATTTCCTATATGTCGGAACATCCTAACTATATAAAGATATATATAAATATATTAAATAAGTATTTTATTTTATTTTAAATATTTGAGAGAAATAAAAAGTATACATAGTTTAATTAAGGGAAAAGAAATGGATATAGTCCTTATCTTAGGTTGATAGAAATTGAGGTTCTCTATCATGTGCGAAGTTTTGTTGCGATAGAATATTATGGGGTTGTTTAACTAAGAGGAATTTTTTTTGAGGCTAGGGGTTTCTCCTCACCGCAGATGGGCATCTTAAGGTTGGAATTTATGAAAGGAGCTCGCGGTTTTGAGAAGTGGCAGGATGGAGGAATTAATAGGTTACTCTTCTAATCCTGGTGGCATGGTAACGTTTGGTCTCAGATGCTATCTCAAACAAATGATTTGTAGGTTGGTTTACAAATGGCATGCAAATCACTCATGAAAATGTAACGTAACAACTTCAAGAAGCAGTGTGGTCGAAGGTTTCACCTATGGCTACTCTAGGGTTTCCATCTGAGGGAGCTCTGGAAGCTATGTTGTCAACAAAATTCCAAAACTTTTCAAGGGGAAAAGTTTCAGAGGCGGTCTACGAGGGTTTAAAAAAGTTTGGATCCATCCTTGTAACACAGTTCTCAAGTTCTCCACTTGATAGTTCTATAGACTTGTTTCTTTTCAAACCAAAGGTGCGATTGGAAGATACCTCTCAATTCTTGATATGGTTTTCATTGAGGGTGAAAGCATGGGAGGGGTATGTAAAGACGTGGTGCAAAGGCTACCTGGAGGGTTCTCACATATTTTCGGTGACTCCGTTATCACAGTCTAGTTTCAGAGTAGAGGGTTCAGTAGTCTTAAGTTTTCATTAATAATTCTAGGTGTGCTAACAGTTAAATTGTCAGCGCTAATTCAAAATTTGATATGGAGGCATTGACAAATCAAACATCAGTAGAGATTTGAATTTCAAGACACGTGATTGTTGACACATCAATTTCCCACGCAACCTATCATCATTTGACAGATGGAGCTGATCAATTAATTGGTATGCCATGTTTTTTAATTCTTTTCAAATGAAATTTTGTTTGAACTTGCGTCGCCAAAGGGTGATAATCATTATCAAAATGATGGTATGATCAATGGCATGAATGCATGATTGTGATTATACCGGTTTTTGTTTTCACATTTCTTGTCTAAGCCCAAGATTTTATGTGAAGGGAATCAACACTAAGTTTTCATGTCATGCTATTATTTCCTTTTGAGGTATATATCAGTTAAAGATCCCTGCATAATCGTGAAACAAATAATGTTTTCTCTTCCATTGCTTTTGTTTATGAAGCGTTGGAAGTTATGGAGAAAAGTGGTCGACTACACATAAGCAAGCCTGGGGAAATTGAAGCTCTCGAAGCCATCCCATAAATTTGAGAGTCATTTCGACAAGCGGGTTGGGAGGAGTTTTCTTCTAGGTGTGATGGCTATCACAATGGAGTGGCTTGGGAATTTGCAGAGAATTTTGATGGCTAGGGGGTTAGCATTGTTGTAATATACTTTCCACTTTCATAGGAAACAATTGTAGAGACTACAGGCCTCTCGGTGGATGGGGAGCGGTGGTTCAAAAATTGAACCTTAGCAGGCATCGATATTCCATTTTTTTTTTTAAGGATGAACACAAAGACAAGCCATGGCGTCTAGGAATATAAATATCTTGGCTCAAAAAGGAGTGTGATCAAATCCTCAGGATAACTCAAGCCTTTTTGAACTATGAGGGATGTTCCAACAGGCTCAACATGTATCACTTCAATTTTCTTGCTCATGTTTCTGGAAAAAATAGAATGAATGTCCCTTTCTTTTTGCTTCTGAGTCTAAGGAAAATGTATGCAAGGGTTCAGGGAAAACCAGACGCATCCCCTCACTTTTTTTCCCATAAAGTTCTAATTAAACTTCTGATAGTAAATCATTTGAAAAATGTTAATAGATTCTGGGAGAATTTCTTGTTTTGGGGCGTATTTGTAGAGTTAGTCTCTCCTAAGTCCAAAACCACTAGCAAGAAAAGGAAACTAAAGAAATGTGTTCAGACCCCTGAGATCCTAGAACAAGGCACCTCATATATTCAGACCAGAAGTAAAAATAAATCCTTGTTAACATAAACTATTGTTCCAACTCCTAAGTTAAAGAGGGTTTATACAAGAAAGAGTACAAGGATTATGGAGGAAAAATCCTTATATCCTCCTCGAGTGCCATCTCTTGAGTTGCTATAGAAACATGCAAATGTTGTAGAAGATAAACTTGTTGAAATAGGCGAGGGTCAACCTGAGACAGAGGAAAGGGAGAGTTTAAAGGAACCCACTCTAGCTTAAATTTATGGGGTTAGAACGCCTCATACCATGCCACTAAATAAACTAAGGCTGAAGTTCAAACTCAAAAAGAATCCTAGCCTATAAAATCAAGTGATTGACCTAGATGACACACCCCTGAAATGTTTGCTAATAAACGAGGAGCATCCTACAAGTTCTAATAAGCACAAAGTTCAAAGGAGAGAACTTGGCCCCAAGGCCAAGAAGATTAATTCAGAGAAACCAAGCAATGTAGACCTTTTGCTAGAGGTCGCAAGAAGACTCAAGTAGGGATCCAATATCTCGAGTTGAAAACCTCTTTTTTGAGTGCCAAACTTGAGGAAAGGATTGCACCTCGAGAGATTTGATCCCTCTCGGCGCTTGATAGATCTGGAGTTAAGATGGATCTAGGTTGGTTTCAATCAAGTGCGGCCAAGGAAAATCTATCGAAGATATGATTAATTTTATCAGTAATATGTAAATATATCAAATATTAATATAATCATTTTAAAACGCTAAATATGTCTGAGATTATCCTGATCATTTTAATTTTAAATTTTCTTAGTAACCTTAGTTTGTTGAGATGATAAATATTGTTAATAACTTAATGATGAAAAATTATGAAATACATTTTTTGAATGCAAAGTGACAATAATAGTGTTGAATGATAGAAAATGTGAATAATAAGAATGTAGTCAGTTACAAATAGTATTCATTGTGATCAATCTTAAACTATTTTCTTCTACTATTCTTATAATTTGTCACCCTTGTTAGTTTTGTCATCTTTTCATATCGATTATATGAAAAGGACAACTGAAATTGTAAACCATTTAAATCTTTACCTCGAGCCGTTGTAGTAAACATGATACCTTGTCTCTCTTGCTCTCCAATATTAATAGGTTTAATTACTATAACACAAAATCAATGTACAATGTCAATAATTTTTTCTGCTTACATTGAAATCAATGCATATTGTTAATCCAATCACTTTAAAATTAATGTACCATCATACATCCAATTACATCAAATCAGAAATCAACATCTACACTAAAATCAATGCATCTAATGCAAGTAATCAAATAAAATTAGAAAACAACTTCTACACTGAAATCGATGCATCTAATGCAAGTAATCAAATAAAATTAGAAAACAACTTCTACACTGAAATCAATGCATCTAATGCAAGCAATCAAACAATATTAGAAACCAATATCTACACTGAAATCAATGTATTTATTGCAAGAAATCAAATATCATTAGAAATTACCATTGTAGAAATTATACAAACATATGTATATCAATGGATTCAATCCGATCTAACAATGTACTAAAGCTAGATATTGAATCGCTTCTACAAACCAATTTCAGAAATTAAACACAATCGCCAATCACATGAAGCAAAGAAGAATCAATCAAACCACAACACAGATGATTTCCTGGGGAAATATTTCTGCTCAAAACCCCTCTATCATATATTGTATATTCCCCAATGAATCATTAAACAATTACAATGCACTCTTCTCACAAGAGTGTCTTGCAATCTGCCTATCATCTCACACTGATCCAGACAAAATCAGGCCAACACTTAGCCAATTCGCAGCCTGTCTTCAGCCCGCCTTTCTCACGCAATTCCTGATGAATGAAATCCCTATTCTTTAGGAATTTCAGCCTTCCTGAACTGCGCTAGTATCTTGGGAAATCCTATGGTGTTTTAACTACATCTGGGTAGTTTTCTAATAACAAAAAATATAGTCAACTTCCCTTTAACCTTTGTCTTAATTGGGTCTTCATCAGAAATGACATGCATGCAGCTATTAATAGTAAATCATCAGTCACTTGACAGATCACTGCATGTGAATTAAATCTGATTTAAGTCACTTGACCTCTCACTAGTGCAACAATCAGTTACAACTAGTTAGATTGACTTTAACTCGCTTAATTGAGTTAACTAGTTTCTCATGCATTAAACTAATACACTAACTTCAACTTGGACTCTAAAACAAATAGAATCACTCTACATGCCTCACCAACCACCCTTAACTCGAATTTCATGAGCTAACTAAGTCTATCACACTCAGTTAACTATTGCAAGTGATTATGAGATAAGATTACAATTTATTGCCCAATTTATTTAAGGGATAAATAAATTTGACACGCATTTATTCTAATTTAATTAAAAAATAATTAAATCAAAAGCCTCCATGGTAGCCATTTCTGGATGCCATTTTTTGGATGTTGTTTCTGGATGCCAATTTTAGTGTTTATTGTTGCAAATTTCAACACTCCCTCTCAACAATAAAGGAATCAATCTGTCCCGATCCAGTACCTTTGGAATGTTCTTGCATGCATCACTTCTCTAGTGTTGTTCGCACATGCAACTCTTGCATGCAACACTTCTCTAGTGTTGTTCGCACATGCAACTCTTGCATGCAACTCTTGCATGCAACACTTCTCTAGTATTTTTCACACATGCAACACTTCTCTAGTATTTTTCACACATGCAACACTTCTGAAATTGAATAGCCTCCAAACAACTGAATCAATATAATGCATCTGTCATAAAAGTCTTCTAACTACTACTAGCTATTGCACATGTCTATTGGGCTCCCTGCGTTGCTGACATCTGCATCCATGCACTCTGAACTGCTACCAACTCTGATCTACGCTCCAGTATCTGACACCTATCACTCTGATTTATTTCTTCCTAAAATCTCACTGCATCAATCTAACCAATCGTTCCTACTACTGTTGTATTGTGGGCTCCCCATAGTCAAGTTCGATTCATAAGACACACCATCTCAATGAATCTTGCCCAAATTTCTTCTTGGAATTAATTCTACACATCGCCCCACCTCACACCTGGAGGTATAGCTGCATGTACTCCCTCTGCCCCTTCTGGCTCAAAATTCCCCCCTCCTGGAGGTCTCTACTTGAGTGGTCTCTTCCACTCAGTCTCCTCTCTAATTTTCCAATTATGGCTGCTCCACAACCTTCTGAGTCTGCTTTTGAGACTGCATGTTGAGATGATCCATCTCAACCACCAAGGCACTAATCTCTTCTTTACTCCTCAAAACTTTGCATGTATCTTGTACCTCAAGTGCATGCCAGTTCTTGACTCGCGCACATTGTAATTGTCCTGCCGTCACAAAATTTTCTAAAAAAAATGTTGATTTTAAATCGACGATATCTCCCTCATCCGAGCTCCAATTCAACTAATTGTTTTTTTCAATTTGGGTATTTTTTCGCAAGGAATCCAAATATGCTATTTTTTTTTTAAATTTTGTATCAAATTTTCTAGATATTCTCTTCAAACTTGCGCACCCAAATAATTCTTGCTTCGATACCATGTGGAAATTATAACACAACTCTAATACCATGTAGAAATTATACAAACATATGCATATCAATGGATTCAATCCGATCTAACAATGTACTAAAGATAGATACTAAATTGCTTCTACAAATCAATTGTGTAAATTAAACACAATCAACAATCACATGAAGCAAAGAAGAATGAATCAAACCACAACACAGATGATTTCCTAGGGAAAGCTTGCTGCTCAAAACCCCTCTATCATATATTGTATATTCCACAAGGAATCATGAAACAATTACAATGCACTCTTCTCAAAAAAGTCTCCTACAATCTTCCTATCGTCTCACACTGATCCAAAAAAAATCGGGCCAACACTTAGCCAATTCTCAGCATGTCTTCAGCCTGCCTTGCTCACACAATTCCTGATGAATGCAATCCCTATTCTTTAGGAATTTCAGCCTTCCTCAACTATATTAGTATCATGGGAAATCTTGTAGTGTTTTAACTACATCTGGGAAGTTTGCTAATAACACAAATGATAGTCAATTTCCCTTTAACCTTTGTCTCAACTGCGTCTTCATGAGAACTAACATGCATGCAACTATTAATAGTAAATCATTAGTCACTTGACATATCATTGCATGTGAATTAAATCTGATTTAATTCACTTGAACTCTCACTAGTGCAACAATCAGTTACAACTAGTTAGACTGACTTTAACTCACTTAATTGAGTTAATTGATTTCTCATACATTAAACTAATACACTAACTGCAACTTGGACTCTGAAACAAATAGAATCACTCTACATGCCTCACCAACCACCCTCAACTCAAATTTCATGAGCTAACTAAGTTTATCATAGTCAGTTAACTATTACAAGTGATTATGAGATACTATTACAATTTATTGTCCAATTTATTTAAAGGATAAATAAATTTGACACACATTTCTTCTAATTTAATTAAAAAATAATTAAATCAAAAGCCTCCATGGTAGCCATTTCTGGATGTTGTTTCTGGATGCCAATTTTAGTGTTTCTTGTTACAAATTTCAACACTCCCGCTCAACAAGAAAGGAATCAATCTATCCTGATCTTGTACCTTTGGAATGTTCTTGCATGCAACACTTCTCTAGTGTTGTTCGCACATGCAACACTTCTCTAGTGTTATTCGAACATGCAACTCTTGCATGCAACACTTTTGAAACTGAATATCCTCCAAACAATTGAATCAGTATAATGCATATGTCATCAAATTCTTATGATTGTTGCTAGCTACTGCACATGTCTACTAGACTCCCTACACGGCTGACATCTGCATCCATGCACTCTACACTGCTGCCAACTCTGATCTGCGCTCCAATATCCAACACCTGTCACTTTGATTTATGTCCTCCTAACATCTGACTTCATCAATCTAACTGATCCTTCCTACTACTGTTGTATTGTGGGCTCCCCGTAGCCAAGTTTGATACATGAGACACACCATCTCAATGAATCTTGCCCAAATTTCTTCTTGGGATTAATTCTGCACATCGCCCCACCTGACACCTGGAGGTATAGCTGCATGTACTCCCTCTGCCCTTCTGGCTTGAAATTCCACCCTCCTAGAGGTTTCTACTTGAGTGGAATCTTCCATACAGTCTCCTCTCTGCTTTTCCAATTGTGGTTTCTCCACAACCTTCTGAGACTGCTTTTGAGACTGCATATTTAGAGGCTCCTTCTCAACCACCAAGGCACTAACCTCTTCTTTTCTCCTTAAATCTTTGCATGTATCTTGTACCTTAAGTGCATGCTGGTTCTTGATTCTTAAACATTGTAATTGTCCCGTCGTCACAAAATTTTCTAAAAAAAAGTTTATTTTAAATAAACGATATCTCCCTCATCCGAGCTCCAATTCGACCGATTTTTTTTTCTTTTCAATTTGAGTATTTTTTCACAAAGAATCCAAATATGCTATTTGTTTTTGAAATTTTTGTATCAAAATTTTTAGATATTCTCTGCAAACTCGCACACCCAAATAATTCTTGCTTCGATACCATGTAGATATTATAACACAACTTTGATACCATGTAGAAATTATAAAAACATATGTTTATGAATGGATTCAATCCAATCTAACAATGTACTAAAGCTAGATACTGAATCACTTCTACAAATCAATTGCGGAAATTAAACACAATCGCCAATCACATGAAGCAAACAAGAATCAATCAAACCACAACATAGATGATTTCCCTAGGAAATCTTGCTACTGAAAACCACTCTATCATATATTGTATATTCCACAAGGAATCATGAAACAATTACAATGCACTCTTCTCACAAGAGTCTCCTGCAATCTTCCTATCATCTCACATTGATCCAGACAAAATCAGGCCAACACTTAGCCAATTCTCGGCCTGTCTTTAGCCTGACTTGCTCATGCAATTACTGATGAATGCAATACCTATTCTTTAGGAATTCCAGCCTTCCTCAACTGCGCTAGTATCATGGGCTATCCTGTGGTGTTTTAATTGCATCTAGGAAGTTTGCTAATAACACAAATGATAGTTAACTTCCATTTAACCTTTGTCTCAATTGGGTCTTCATCAGAAATGACATGCATGTAGCGATTAATAGTAAATCATCATTCACTTGACATATCATTACATGTGAATTAAATCTGATTTAAATCACTTGACCTTTCACTAGTGCAACAATCAATTACAACTAGTTAGATTGACTTTAACTCACTTAATTGAGTTCACTGACTTCTCATGCATTAAACTAATACACTAACTACAAATTGGACTCTAAAACAAATATAATCACTCTACATGCCTCACCAACCACCCTCAACTCTAATTTCATGAGCTAACTGAGTCTATCACACTCAGTTAACTATTACAAGTGATTATGAGATAATATTACAATTTATTGTCTAATTTATTTAAGGGATAAATAAATTTGACACACATTTCTTCTAATTTAATTAAAAAATAAATAAATCAAAAGCCTCCATGGTAGCCATTTTTGGATGCCAATTTCTAGATGTTGTTTACGGATGCCAGTTTGAGTGTTTCTTGTTGCAAATTTCAACACTCCCACTCAACAAGAAAGAAATCAATCTATTACGATCTTGTACCTTTGGAATTTTCTTGCATGCAACACTTCTCTAGTGTTGTTCACACATCACAACTCTTGCATCACCAACACTTCTCTAGTGTTGTTCGAACATCACAACTATCGTCTGTCACTCTGGCTTGAATATCCTCCAAACAAATGAATCGATTATAAGAAATAAATGTCGAAGTCTTATTTTTGTTGCTAGCTTCTTACACATGTCTATTGGACTCTCTACGCTGCTAACATCTGCATCCATGCACTCACACTTGCCTATTACCAACTGAGTCTCAGCTCCATCATTGAGCATTCACTCGAGTTGTCCTCTAACATGTGCATCAATCTGTAGATCTTCTGCTCATTGTATTGTGGGCTCCCCGTAGCCAAGTTCGATTCATGAGACACCCCATCTCAATGAAACCTACCCAAATTTCTTCTTGCGATTAATTCTTCACATCGCCCCACCTCACACCTGGAGGTATAGTTGCATGTACTGCCTCTACCCTTCTGTCTTGAAATTCCCCCCTCCTGGAGGTTTCTGCTTGAGTGGACTCTTCCACTCAGTGTCCTCTCTTCTTTTCCAATTGTGGCTTCTCCACAAACTTCTGAGACTGCTTTTGAGACTGCATGTTGAGAGGCTCCCTCTCAACCACCAAGGCACTAACCTCTTCTTTGCTCCTCAAATATTTGCATGTATCTTGTACCTCAAGTGCATGCCAGTTCTTGACTCACACACATTTTAATTGTCCCTCCGTTACAAAATTTTCTAAAAACAAACTGATTTTAAATCGACGATATCTCCCTCATCCGAGCTCCGATTCGACCGATTTTTTTTATTTATTTTCAATTTGGGTATTTTTTCGCAAGGAACCCAAATATGCTATTTGTTTTTGAAATTTTTTTATCAATTTTTTTAGATATTCTCTGCAAACTCGCACACCCAAATAATTATTTCTTTGATACCATGTAGAAATTATAAAAACATATGTATATCAATGGATTCAATCCAATCTAACAATGTACTAAAGCTAGATACTGAATCGCTTCTACAAATCAATTGCAGAAATTAAACACAATCGCCAATCACATGAAGAAAACAAGAATCAATCAAACCACAACAGAGATGATTTCCCTGGGAAATCTTGCTACTGAAAACAACTCTATCATATATTGTATATTCCACAAGGAATCATTAAACAATTATAATGCACTCTTCTCACAAGAGTCTCCTGCAATCTTCCTATCGTTTCACATTGATCCAGACAAAATCAGGCCAACACTTAGCCAATTCTCAGCCTGTCTTTAGCCTGACTTGCTCACGCAATTCCTAATGAGTGCAATCCCTCTTCTTTAGGAATTTCAACCTTCCTCAACTGCGCTAGTATCATGGGCTATCCTGTGGTGTTTTAATTGCATCTAGGCAGTTTTATAATAACACAACTGATAGTTAACTTCCATTTAACCTTTGTCGCAATTGGGTCTTCATCAGAACTGACATGCATGCAGCAATCAATAGTAAATCATCATTCACTTGACATATCATTGCATGTGAATTAAATATGATTTAAATCGCTTGACCTCTCACTAGTGCAACAATCAGTTACAACTAGTTAGACTAACTTTAACTCACTTAATTGAGTTCACTGACTTCTCATGCATTAAACTAATACACTAACTGCAACTTGGACTCTAAAACAAATATAATCACTCTACATGCCTCACCAACCACCCTCAACTCTAATTTCATGAGCTAACTGAGTCTATCACACTCAGTTAACTATTACAAGTGATTATGAGATAAGATTACAATTTATTGTCTAATTTATTTAATGGAAAAATAAATTTGACACGCATTTATTCTAATTTAATTAAAAAATAATTAAATCAAAAGCCTCCATGGTAGCCATTTTTGGATGTTGTTTTCTGGATGTTGTTTATGGATGCCAATTTTAGTGTTTCTTGTTGCAAATTTCAACAACCATCTACATTGAAATCAATGCATTTAGTGAAAGCAATAAAATAGGATTAGAAATCACCATCTACATTGAAATCAATGCATTTAGTGAAAACAATCAAATAGGATTATAAATCATTTACATTGAAATCAATGCATCTAGTGCAAGCAATCAAATATAATTAAAAATCAAAATCTACATTGAAATCAATGCATCTAGTACAAGCAATCAAATAGGATTAGAAATCACCATCTACACTAAAATCAATGCATTTAGTGCAAAAAATCAAATAGGATTATAAATCATCTACATTGAAATCAATGCATCTAGTGAAAGCAATCAATTATCATTAGAAATCAATATTTACACTAAAATCAATGCATCTAGTGAAAATAATCAAATAGGATTATAAATCACCATCTACATTGAAATCAATGAATCTAGTGCTAGAAATATTCTTCCCTCCCTCCCCCCCTCCATCTATATCTATATCTCCCTCCATCTCTCCCTCTTTGTCTCTCTATCGCACCCCCCTAAACACACACACTCTCACACTCCATATCTATCAATCACTTTATCATTCCATCCCTCTCTCCATCTCTCTCTTCTACCCTCTCTTCACCGTCCATATATATCTCTATCTTTCCCTTCTCTCCCTCTCCTCCGCTTCTATCTACCTTTCCTCCTTCTGTCCTCTCTCTCTCTCTCTCTCTCTCTCTCTCCACTTTTATCTCTCTATGTATTTCTTCTTACATCCCTCTCTCCCCCATCCAAGTCCATCTCCCTTTCCATCCATATCTCCACTCTCTCACATCCTCTCTCTTCCTTCCTCGCTTTCCCTTTCTCTCGCACTTCTCTCTCTCTCTCTTTGTTCACCCTCCAACTCTATTACTATATCCCTCCCTCTCTCCTGCTCTCTCCTTCTCTCCCCCTTATCTCCATCTTTCCTTCTTTGTCTCTTTATCTCACCCCCAAGCATACACACTCTCTCTCCATCTCTCCCTTGTCACTCCTTTTATCTCTCCACTTCTCACTCTCTATCTTTCTTATTCCCTACCTCTCTCCCCCACCAAATCCATCTCTCTATCCATCCCTCTCTACTCCTCTCTCCCTACCTCTCTCCTCCTCTCTCCCAAGTCCTCTCTCTTTTCCTTCCTCTCTCTCCCTTTCACTCCTACCTCCCTCTCTCTTTTCCCTCCAATGCTCTCTCTTCCCCCATAACTCTCCTCTTCTCTCTCAAGTCATTTGTCTCATCCTTCCTCTCTCTCCCTTTCTCTCCTACCTCCCTCTCTCTTCCCCCATCTCTATCTTTCTCTCCCTCTTTTCACTCCAATCCTCTCTCTTCCCCCGTCTCTCTCTCTCTTTCTCTCTCTCTCTATTTTCCCTCCAATCCTCTCTCTTCCCCCATATCTCTCTCTCTCTCTCTCTCTCTCTCCAACTATGTTACTATATCCCTCCCTCTCTCCTTATCTCTCCTTTTCTCCCCCATTATCTCCATATCTCCTTAGTTGTCTCTTTATCTCATCCCTAAACATACACACTCTCTCGCCATATCTCCCTTGTCACTCCCTCTCTCTCTCTCTACTTATCACTCTCTCTATCTTTCTTCTTCCCTCCCTCTCTCCCCCTCCAACTCCATCTCTCTATCCATCCCTCTCTCATCTTCTCTCTCACGTCCTCTCTCTCGTCCTTCCTCTTTCTCCCTTTCTCTCTTACCTCCCTCTCTCTCTACCTTCCAATCCTATAACTATCTCCCTCGCCCTCTCCTTCTCTCTCTCCCCCCTCCATATTTTTGTCTCCCTTTCTCTCTCTTACCCTTCTCTACCTCTCTCACTCCTCTCCCTCTCTCTATCTTCATTCCTCCTCTCCCATTTCCTTTAGTTTATCTCCATCTCTCCCTTGTCAATCCCCCTATCTCTCTACCTCTATCACTTTATGCCTTTGTTCTTCCCTCCCATATATATCTAGAGTTAATATATATCATGATCTATATATATATATACTTCTAAACAATTATAACTTTATTTACAAACATATCATATAATCACTTAACTTCAAATGTGAGTTCGAAAGTTGGATTTGTAGCTCAAAAATTCATGTATTCGGATTGCCCCAGAAGGGGAAACCAGTCCCTTAGAGTCATATTTTGCTGCCCTCACAGGGGAAATCGGCCTGAAGTGTAGCTTATAAAACCATATAAACAAAATATGCCTAAGAGCATTTAACACAAGAGAATTAATCTCCTTCAGCAAACGAGAATTAAACAAAAACACATAGAATAACCCATTGAACCTGGGCTGCAGCGCCATGTTCCAGCTGTAGAGCTCATGGTCACTTGTCATTGTCCTAAGGTGGGGGTTCTTCCATGATACAACTTCGGTACCCCGCTTTGCTATCGTCCTTCTCATCAGTGGTGTCATCAGAGGTTGTAGCTGCATCTTTCCCTTTGTCCTGAGCTTTGGCCTGCTTGTCTACGGCCTTAGCTGGTTCTGAAGGAGGCTGATGGGCAAGGATTTGAGTGGGAGTGGAACCAGCAGCTTCCTCCCGAAGAGTAACTGTGATGAACGCAGTGAATGTAGGGCGGTCCATAGTGCATTCGAACTGAAACTCAGCCCTCTACGAGGTTTGGCGAAGAGTGATAGGGGAAACAGGGTGTTGAAGGCTAGCGTGCGAGGGGGACACGGCATGGAGAGGTTGCGAGGGTGACGCGGCGTGGTAAGGGTGCACCGGCCCAGAGCATCTAGCTCCTCCGCGACCACTACATGTTTCTGGATAATTCCCTGGAGAGAATTCTTCAGATGAGGGTTCAGGGCTGGAGGAACAGCGAGAGTGGATTGACCTGCCTCTGCTGCTTCCTCTTCGACTACGCATGCGGTGCCTGAGGCGGGGAATTTTGCCTATGAAACGAAGGCTAAATGGGCAGAATTACAGGCAGAGGGAATACTTAGCAACAAAGAAAGACGAAACGCACGCTAAACAGGACTGAGACCTCTTGGGGCAAAGAAAACTCTGAGAAAAATAGAATTCAGGCAGTGTTTCAAGGCAACAAATTAAAACACAGCGCCTCCCAGTCTACGTGCAAGCACTAGGCTCGGTGCAAGCGGGAGGGCAGCAACAAGTCTACAAGGCGTGAAGCCAAGTAGCAGAATGGGCGTGAACAATTGGTCTGAGGAATGGCGCCATTATAAACAGATTGTGGAGCACGCAGGATCGAACACAGAGAGGCGGGGAGGTGAACCAAATGATTTGCAGGCTGGCAAAGTTAATGAGATGATAAATGTGCAGGTGGGAGGCCATATGGCCATCCCATGCGTCGTGCCTTGGGATGTTCGCCCCATCAATGCGGTGAACCATCCACATCCAGAAGATATATTAATATATATTATAATATATAAAAAATTAATATTGTATTAATCCAAAGTTATTAAATTTAATAATATGAATATTATAATATATGAATATGAATATTAGATTTAATAATAATATTTTAATATAATATTAGGGTTAATAATTTATTTTTGCATGGTATTAATAATAATTTGGACCATGGTATTTGGCCCAAATGCTTCACCTAAATAAAACCTTTTTTTAGAGTGTTCATAAATATAAAGCAGATTATGGAGTAAATATGAAAAAAGGTGAGTAAATATGAAAAGATGATTCATTTATTTACCATACATCTGGTTTATTTATATTTATATTTATTTACCATACCTCTTTTATTTACCATGCTATTTGGCCCATAGGCTTCTTATATACTTAGACGTTGATTTCTAATCCTATTTGATATATTTTTATTTATTTACCATACCTCTTTTTTGGATAATTATTACAAATATATTTATTACAATTGAGACGACACTAAAATTGTTTACATACAATATTGCATTACATCTAACTCTCACACATCTACCCTATACTGGTTTGTAGAGTGCCTCTCGGCACATTAGGAAATAGTAAAAGGATTATGGAGGAAAAAGCCTTATCTCCTCCTCTAGTGCCATCTCTTGAGTTGCGAGAGCAACATGCAAAAGTTGTAGAAGATAAACCTATTGAAATAGGGGAGGGTCAACCTAAGACAGAGGAAAGGGAGAGTTTAAGGGAACCCGCTCTAGCTTAAATTTGCCCCAAGGCCAAGAAGATTAAGAGAGAGAAACCAAGCAATGTAGACCTTTTGCTAGAGGTTGCAAGCAGACTCAAGTAGGGTAACTTTTCTCACAATGTTGATCATTGTTCTGTCAGATTTATTTTTTGGAAGCATTTTCTTTTTTTGTTCTATTTTGAACAGGAGCTGAATGATTTGATAGTGGTCTAGGTTTTTAGCCCAATAAGGAATTTTCCAATTAACCTGTCAACGATTGGGAAAAACTATATTTTTGAGGCAACGATAAGGCGTTTGGAGCACATAAAAGATGGATTCATGCTCCAAATAACAATTTGATGTCCCAGGCCAGGATATAAGATGATTTTGTTGTTTCGACGAACGCATAAAAAATTTTGTGGGATAGAACAAAGCATCTCCAAAATTCAATGAAAGATATCAACAAGGGATTTTGTCGTTAGTTTAAACCATATTTTCAGCTACATCTCAACTTCCAATTTCAACTTCTTATCTTTTTGTTTATGACTAAACAAAACAAGTGCCTCAAGGAAATCTATATGCAATGTATTTGAATCTAGTTATACATTTATGTGGATATGTGAGGCTTTGTAATTAAAGTTGTCTAAAAACATGGTTAAAGTTTGTAAATGTTTTGTAAAGTAGATTGTGAAAGAGAACCAAGGGTTGGGAATTTTTGAAAAACTTGGTGTATTGTTGTAGACTTTGAAATTAAATATATTTTTCTATAAGCAGTCTTATATGTGCAATTTCAAAGATTCATGTGTGAATGATTTCATGTATGTTTTCTGTTGTGTTTAACTTCTCATTTTCCACACCTTTGAACATTGGTCTTTAGTATTTGAATAAAGCTATATGAATTTGAATTTGTGTTGAATGCTCAAGTTCATGTTATTTGAAAGCATAGCATATTTTGTGGGATAGAACAGAGCATCTCCAGAGTTCAATAAAAGATATAAACAAGGGATTTTGTCCTCAATTTCAACCAGATTTTCAGCTACAGCTCAACTTCCAATTTCAACTTCTTATCTTTTTGTTTATGACTAAACAAAACAAGTGCCTCTAGGAAATATATATGCAATGTATTTGAATCTAGTTAGACATTTATGTGGATATTTGAGGCTTTGTAATTAAAGTTGTCTAAAAACATGGGTAAAGTTTGTAAATGTTCTATAAAGTAGATTGTGAAAGAGAATCAAGGGTTGGGAATTTTTGAAGAACTTGGTGTATTGTTGTAGACTTTGAGATTAAATATATTTTTCTATAAGCAGTCTTATATGTGCAGTTTCAAAGATTCATGTGTGAATGATTTCATGTTGTTGGGGTCATGTGATTTGGCAGATTGGCATACCAAATGACAAGGCAACATCAGAACCACTTTGGAATCCTAGGATCTAGCCCTCCTGGATTCAAAGAGGGATCTCTCTATATATGTTTTAGAATGATATATCTTTAAGGCTTATGATGTGGTATTAGGCTAGTTGTGAAGTACAAGAGGTTTGTTTGTTTTTTTTTGGTTGGGAATCATCAATTGAGAAGGTCGTGTGAAGTGAAGGAGGAAATAAGTGGAAGGATGTTTCAGCATGGGAAGATAGGTCAAAAAACAATGCTAAACCATTGGGCTATGGAGTCATAAAAGGGTTTACTTGCACAACAACTATTCAAGGGTTTTCCAGGGGCAAGTCATCTATATCATAAGATCTTTTAAGTTGAGTTAGTGGTATGAAACATTAAGAAATGATGAGAAAGAAGCAAACATGTAAGAAAACAAAGGGCAACCTAAGATCAGGTAAGGACTTTTAACCTAACCTGCTTTTGACATAATCTCAAGGGAAAACATTTAAGATAAACATAAAAAGTCACCTAAGATTAGGTAAGGACTTTTAACCTAGCCTTCTTTTGGCATACTCTTAAGAGAAATCTTCAAAAAAACTGTTTAAGACTAAACAAGGGACAGGGCTAACCATAAACTTCCTTGATTAGTATTCTACTTAGCATGCATTGAAAAAATCATTCAAGAACAACATCTCAAGTTCTACTCAGCAAGACATGGGCTCACCAACATTCTTTGACTAGTTATACTCTATTTAAATCATTCCCAAACACACATTGGGGGGAGAGGTATTCAAATGCCCATTCTGCTTAATAATCATAGCATTAACTGTTTGTACCACTTTAGTAGTTTTTCTTGTCTTTGAGGTTTATCTGGTAGGTTGGTAATAATTCCGAAGTGTGTTCTTTGAAGATATCTTGGTCTGAAGTACCCTGTTTGACCTCTATGACAAGTAAACTGTCATTTTTTGGGTTTTGTAGCCCCATGTCTGCTTAATAACTTTTTGGACAGTTTCACAAAGGGTTTGTCAAGAGGATGGTTGTCAAGGTGTCTATGAAAAGTAAAGTAGGCTACAGGTGTCCTTTTGGTCCTTTCGTGGAATAATAGCTCTCTGTTGATGTTTTCGAGGCTGTCTTTAGGGCTAATTTGTCTTTATTTCATCACTAAACTGTATTTAAGGCCTGACTGATTTTAGCCTTCATACTCATCATGTTGCCTTTTAACACTTCTTGGATTTCCTTTAAACTTATGTTCCTTTATCTTTAACTGTGTTTTAACCTTTAAACTTCATCTGTTTGCTGTTGTACAGGTATCCCTTGTCATAGTGCTAGAGGGTTTGGCAAACCAATCAATGTTCATGAGACATTGATTAATTCACGAAATTAAAACCTTAATCTCCTTTTGCACACTTGTCCTTCGTAGATCATCATCCTGGAAAGAAAAACCACTTAATTGGCTCGCCGGAGAGCCTGCGTATTCGACTGGTGGCCATTAAACCTGCACATCAAATTAAACATGTTATAAAACCTGCGTTCGGGGGTTTTATTGCTTACAGAGGCTTGGGTGAGGAGCATTGGAGCACTTGAGGAGGGAGGAATATGCGCAGAGGAGGATTCCATAGGTGGAAAGGAGAAGAACAGGGTTTGAATTTTATTATTGGCGCGAAAACGAGAGGTGCTTTTGCGAAACCGCGAATGGTTTTCGCATAGAGGTTAGGTGGTAAACGATTTTGGAAAATATGGACGCGATACAGTCCGGTGGATGACACGTGTCCCATCTAAAACCGCTTATTTCGCGTGGAAGGTGCATGATGGGGGGTCTTGGTGGACACGGGCGCGAAACGGTGCGCAGGCCATTGGATCTAGGGCTATAGATCCAACGGAGGAGAGTCAGCGCGACGGGCGAAAGATGTATGGCGGAATAATGAGGTGGGGACAGGTGGGACCAGGAGTTGTCGTCAACAAAGGTGTCGGGTAGTGCAATATGAATGGGTGGGGTTGAAGTGGTAAGATTTCGCGGGAACCGTCAGATCTTTAAGGATCAACGGCTGTGATCAACCCATGGGAGAATAGATGTGGGAATGGGGAAATGGATGGATTATCAAAGGAAATCTCGACGACCGTTAGATCTTCGAAGATCAACGATTAAGATTTTTCGTGGGAACAATCGTTGGGGTGAGGAATTTTATAAGGGAAAGGGGTTTTAAAAGGAAAGGTGCGGGAATATAAAGGGGAGGAGCTTAGGAAGTAAGGCACGGAGACAAGGTCCTGTGGAGGAAGAAAGGACCGGGGGCTATAGAGAAGGGGCTAGTGGACTAGCGCCTGGTCACGGGCGCAAGGTTTTATGGCGGGGAAAGGGAAGGGGGCTTAAGCCAAGGGGGCTTTAAAAGCCCGATATGTAATAGAGCGGAAATAAGTTTAAAAAGTGGGTTTTTAAACCTTTTGAGGTTTCTGATAGGTAAAATAGGGATGTTTTAAACCAAAAAAGGGGGGTTTTATAGTTTAAAAATGGTTTTAATGGGAGAATGAGGAAAAGTAAAGGGAAAGGGGGCCTTTTTAGAGGAAAAATGAGTGATTAGGATAGGTAAACATGGATGAAAAGTGGGTGAAAATGAATTTATGGAATGATGGAAAATGGCTCTATAACATTTTTCTTTGGATATCAGCAGGACTTCTTTGAGGGATTTTTGTGGAAACAGCAGTGAAGATTACTCTTAAGTCAGAAAACACCAAAAGGCTTCAAGAATGAGTAATTTTCTATGAAAATAATCTCTTGAAGGCTCACACAACAAATTTAGCCATCATCTGTTGCAGCAAAGTTTACTGATGGCTAACACATGTATGTTTTCTATTGTGTTTATATTCTCATTAGCCACACATTTGAACATTAGTCTTCAATATTTGAATAAAGCTATATGAATTTGAATTCGTGTTGAATGCTCAAGTTCATGTTATTCGAAATACTTATGTGTTTTTTAGCCTAAATATCATTCGCAAAAATCACTTTTAGTGCTTTGCCTCTAATGCTTATTTTCTATAATCTTCTACCATATCTTGATGATAACCTATCAAAGAAATCATAAGCTATCTTGCCTTTGTTTATAGTTGTTCATGTAATCTATAATTAACAAGTTTTTATTTCTGTTAGAGACTCCATGCCCAATGGCCCCTTTCTTTTCTTTCCAAACCAAATTCATTTGTTACAAGTAAATCTAGCCAATGAGAGTATTATCGACCTATTACTACAATGACCTTGAGTAGTATAGTTAAGGAGAAATCCCTCTCTAGATTGAAAGGTCGACTTTCAATCCCAAAGCAGCTTGAAGGTTACCTCAATGAGTTTCCTTCCACAACTAAGGAAAACTTCTGAGTGATAACATAATCTATGATTATTATTAATTAGTTTAATTAGCTTCAAAGATGTTACATGGAGACACTTATATCCAAAATTGATGAAGTCTTATCAAGCTAAAACACTCATTTGATCAAATTTCATGTCGACATATTTATAGGGAAGGAAACTACACAACATACCACCCACTAAGGTTGGTGCTACAAAAGGTCACATACAAATACTATCACAAACCTTTATAGAGGATCTAGAGATCCAAACATAAAGTGACTATGTTTTTTATTATTTTTTGTATCTTTGATGCCATTATACATTATGGATTGTTTACCCCATCTCTTTTGACTCATGATATGATTACTTGATAGCATGATGCTTGACTTCACCCTAAACTATAGTTTTGCACATCTCTTTTGACTCATGATATAACTACTTGATAACATGATGCTTGACTTCACCCTAAACTATAGTTTTGCACATCTCTTTTGACTCATGATATGACTACTTGATAGCATGATGCTTGACTTCACCCTAAACTATAGTTTTGCTTTTGGTTTAGGTACTGATCTATTATATGATTGTAGATTTAAATAATAGTTGTTCAAGCCCATTTTGAGTGCATTTATATGCAATGCATAATATAATTAATGATTTTTTTTATTAAAAGATAATAGGAAATCACTATCCATATGAAATTATATTGTGTATTCCCACACAAAAGAAAAAAAGAGAAATATATATATATATATATATATATATATATATATATATATATATATATATTCTTTTTTGTTTTTAAATCTCTTTTATGTGCTTAATAAATTCGTGGCATAACCACTTAATGCATTAGTTATAAATCCAATAAATGTTAAGACCCCATAACTCGCCGAGTTCTGCGACGCCGTATATATGGGATATGGGAGCATCTTATTATTATTTTATGGCCGTTGATAAAATTAAATTTAATAAATAGCTGACATGGAATGGAATTTTGAAATTACTAAATTTATAACGCCAATGGAGCACTATCCACGTCTATATTTATGGTCTTCCCCGGTCTGTCATCGTAATGAAATAAATAATGCGAGGGTCCACCTTTGAACTTATCAAATGCGGAACTCAATATATTAGAAAGATAAATAAATAAATGATGAAAAAAAAAAAACATATTCTCAACATTTTCAAAATTTTATTTTTGAATTTTGATGTTATGATTATGAATGTTATTTTGTTTAAAGTGTAGTTTTAATGTACAAATAAATTTAATTTTGTTAAAAAAATTATTATTTTTTTTTCAAATCTACATCTAAGGTTTTCTTCTTTTTAACTAATTTTTAAACAAAATTTATTTAAAAATTTACTTAGTTAAAATATATTTAAAAATTTATTTACTTTTTTTTCTAAAAGAAAGAATCGAACTTTCTATTGAGTATATAGAAGGTTACATAGTATATGTGTATGGCATTCGATGAATTGCATGTTTCCCCTTTTTTTTAGAAAGGGATAAATGGAGTTGCGATTGTTTAGAAGGGAAAAAGTTTTGACCGTTCCCCCAGCCTTTTCAAAAATGATCATATAGAGAGCATCTGTTTCCGGCCCCTGGGCTTTCCTAACTATAGGAAGAACCGCCCTAAACAGGGGTGAAAGCAGACTTGTTGCTAGGTGCTTCCCAAAAAAGAACACCTGGATGGTAAACACCTTTCCAAATATATAGAGTTTTTACAATCCAAAAAACAAAAGAAACCCACACCTTATCTCTCGAATCTCCTCTTAAGAGGAAAACAATCCGAAATAGAGATGGTGGGATTTTTGTAGTTCAGTATTGTTATAAAAATATACAAATAAAGTTGTAACAAAAAGTTTGAGATAGATTTCCATGCTAACAAAAAACAAAAAATGTAACTGGATGTAGGATCTTTTTAGCGAGCAAAGGGAGGTTGTTCCCTGATTCGAACCAGCTCTCCGTCAAACTCTTTTGCTACCTAGAGCCCCATATCTTTTTGAATACCCTCCTTAGAAAGGAGGTCTACATCACAGTTTCGTTCCCTCTAGATGTGACAAGCAAAGATTTGATTAAAATAGGATTTTAAAACCAGGATCTCATCTAATAAAGGAATCATAATGTAATTTAGGCATCTTTGAGATCCGTTAAACCATTTTATGATATTCATAGAGTCACCAAAAATCTAGGCTTCTCTCAGCTCAAAGGAGGAGAGCCAGCACAGAAGGAGATGAAGAGCTTTAAGTTCTGCAAAGTTATTTGTTCCAGGCCTAATTCCAACCGAAGCTTTGTACACTTTCCTAGAGGGGAGGTGTATGATGAGCCCTGCTCCACACCTGTTTTGAGGATCAGATGCCCCATCAAAATAAGCCCACGGGATGTCTCCCCTAATATCTTCCATTTTAATGACTCTAACATGCTGGGATTCCGATGGGATGGGAATATATTCAAAGATAGATACTCCTTTCGCTGCTAGAAGGTTTATGGGAAATAGGACATCTTGAAAAATGACTCGGTTTCTTGCAATCCAAGTTCCCCATGCTACAATAAGCATGATGTTCCTCACCCTGTCATTTGGTGCTTCATTCCACCATCTTTGCCATGCCTTCAAGATGGATTGACCTTCTCATTTATGGGAAATTTTTAGGAGCCTCAAGGTTTCGGTCCAAAGATTGTTGTTAAAAGCACAAGAGAGAAAAAGATGGTGTGTAGACTCCCAGCTAGACTTACACAGAGAGCACCAACCAGGACCTATCTTTCCTCTTCGTTGAAGGAAATCCCAGGAGGGGAATTTGTTCTGTAGGATGCACCAAAAGAACAGTTTTGAATTCGCCGGACCTTTTAGCTCCCACAAAGATTTATACCACCACTCCGACTCCTCCCATCCCTTCTGTGATATTATCCATTTGTAGTCGAATTTCGGTGTGTACTGACCCGAAGGGGAGTGAACCCACCTAAGCTCATCCGGTCTCTCCTGAATTTTGACATTTGATCTGTGTAGCTCACTGATGAAGCCTCGCCACTCCTCTTTCCACCTGTCTTCAAGGTGTAGGGCCTCTCCAGACATCCATGCTTGTATCCACATGGTTAACTAACCAAACTGAACGATATGGCTCAGGGTGTTGAAACCTCGATGATCCGAGTGCTCAAGTATTTCTCTAGAGAGAGCATAGCCCCTATCACACCCCACCCATGGATCATGACCCAACCTAACCTGAGCACCATCCCAAACATGCCAAGCCAGTCCTTATTCGATAATCTTGATCGATGCCATCATTTTTTTGTAGACGATCGAAGCATTTTTCAATTTCTTGGTAGGGAGACACAACCATTCGCTCATTGGCATCGAGTCAATGTATTTCCTTTTTATCACTGATGTCCATAGGTTCTCTAGGGTGATGAATCTCTGACCTAGTTTTGCAGCCATAGAAAGGGTGAAAGAAGTGAGCTCCTTGATTCCCCAACCTCCCCAGGCCTTTGGTCGTGCTATTTTCTCCCATGCCGCCCATGGCATCACTTGTTCGAACTTTGAGCTCGGCCATAGGAACCTGCTGCAGAGCTTATTAATTGTATAGAGGATGCTTTTTGGAACCCATGATAGGGTTGCCCAATACACTGGGATGGCTATTAGTCATCAATAATTTTTACTATATGTAGATGACTAAATATTGGTTCTAGATTTCTAAAAACAAATTCCCTGAATATTGTGAGTATTAGAAATCTCACTACCTTCATTATCCTTATAGGAAATTTCTCACTACTCTATCAACCTTGCCATTTCATGCTCACCTCACCACTCCTTAAAAGTTCCTTATAGGCTTGTGCCACTCATCTCCATCCTTTTTTCCTACCTATGACCTCATCACTATGTTTTTCCCTTGCCCATAACTCCACTTTACATCTAGGGTTACCTATAAGCCTAGTCCTTCCCATGTTCACCAGGTTCCTCAAGCATTGATGGTCTCAAAACTATCTCTGTAGGCTCTTTAGATAAATCAAGTACATTGGATTTTGGATCTTCAATACACTACTTTGTCAATACTCTGTTTTTTCACATGAAGACTCCAAGCCAATGTTCAGTCAAAGACCAGGTCAAATAATCCTCCTAGTAGGTCAATTAGGGTTTCATATGTTCCAAGGTAAATCATTGATGTTTCAGACACTATTTTTCTTTGTTAGAATTTGGTTCAGAGGTATTGGAATAATGAAACATGGTTACTAAAGACAAGATCTAAAGGTTTCCAAAGAAGACTACCTTATCCAATTCAAGTTCTGCAAAAGTTAAATGAGAACTTTGACACTTCTGTGGGAGTGTTAAAATGTCTAGCAACAGAAGCTTGGCAAGGTAGGAGGTCTGCTCCTAAGTCAAGACAACTCACAGCAGAAGAAAGAGAACCACTTGGTCTTGATGAAAACTAGGGTTTTGAGCTTAATAGACCAAGTAGAATGCCAAATAGTGATCAATTGCAAAATGGCCATGGAGGAGATACACACAAGACTTTGAAGCTACTATTGTGTGTAAACATCACAAAATCATCAGAATAACATGTCAAGTTTCAAAGGAGTAAAAGCAGAGGATCAACTTCATCTTTTTAAGTCACCTGCAAACCAAGAATGTCAAAAGAGTTAGTGAGAAAGGCAAAAAGGAAGTGACTTTGAAAACATTAGGAAAGTGGGTTGCAAAGATAAATTTAATTATGAAGCCTATAAAAGGTCATCTAATCACTTCAAACAAAGCATTGTTACTTTGCAAAGTCATCAGAGCATTTAGGAGAAGGAAACTGTGATTTTTTCAAGTCAAATTTCAGCTAAGTGTTGCGACGTTGTGCCCTCAAGTCGGCGTTGCGCGCTTGTAGTCGGGCGTTGCACCCCTGGCCTTTTTCTCCTGTGCAAAATACACAGGCACTGCGTGCCTGGAAAGGTGCTACACCCTGGCCCGATCTTGCCCGATAGGCTCGGTAAAAATAACTTGGCACTGCGCACCTGGACTGAACGTTGCGCCCTTAGCTCCAGCGCTGCGCCCTTGGCCTTGTCGTTGTACGCTTGGCCAGGAGGGCCTCATACACCATTTCAACACTCAAAACCCTCAAATTTGCTCCAAGTCATCACCAAGGGTTTTTCAAGCAATGCTAAATGGTAAGTACAACTCATCAAAACCTTCTTCAAGTATTTTTATGGTTTGCAATTGAAAGGATTGCAAAGATGCCCAAATTAAAGATTTGCAAGCCAATCTAGGTAGGGCTAGGAATGTGATTCACTATTATGAGATTGAAAACAAGCAGCTATAATCACATAATTCTATCTATGAAATAAGAGCTGTCAGAGCTCATAAAGAGGCTGCAAAAACAAGGGCAAAGCTAGAAGAGGTCTTAGGCCCTTATGATGACACTGAAGAAGAGGAAGAGCAGCTTCCTAGGAAGAGGCCAAGGACAATTGGCTTGAAGAAGGCCTTAGCCAAGGAGAAGGAGCAAGAGACAACATTGGCAAAGCAGCTCACTCCAAGTGAGCTTCTTGCCATGGAAATTGAATATGATCGGAAACCTTGGCTAGAGAGGGCTAATATACACCTATAGGTTCAGCTTGAGAGGGCAAAAAGATACCTTGACCTCCAAAATAAGATGGCCCAAGCACTATGCCTTAAGGAACAAAATTGCAAGGGCCAAGCTCAAAAGAGCCCTTGCTAAAGTTCAAGCCCTGAAGGAGGCAAAAGGAAAATGAAACCTTGAAATCCTTGCTGATACATCCCTACAGGCATCCCAAACACCATGAGCAAGGCAAATTCAGATTTTGGCAACTTTTTGAAAATTTTGATTTTTGACTGTTTTGGAGGGCCAAGGGCTCTTTTTTGGGGCACTCTTTTGAGGAATGGATTACATTTTTGGAATCCTTAGGCCAAGGAAATCATCCGCAAAAAAATTCAGATCATTTGGAGCAGAACTGGTACTCCAAAAGTGCCAAAAACACCCAAAAACCACCTTTCTGCGCTATTTTCAGAGTTGGCGATGTGCCCTGAGTAGTCTTAGTATATTGCGTTTTTTAGAAGGTAAATGGATTCCAATCAGAAAAATAAAGGCATTTTTGGAAAGTAGACTGGAAAAGCTTTCCAATGAACTATCATGGAGTTCATTCGGACACCTAGAAGGCCTCCAAATATTGGTCACAAAACAGTTTTTCTGGTGCAGGCACTGCGCCCTTGCCTGCAAAGTCAACAAAAGACACAAATTTATTGAAAAAGGATATTTTTGAGGACTTTTAAGGCAAATAACTCCTAGTTAGCTCAGAATTTATGTTTGAAGTTATTTTGCATTTATTAACTTAGATATTTTGTGCCTTGGGCCTTGCATGGTCTCTTTGGACAAAAATGGCATTTATGATGTATTAATGACATTTTGGAAACCCTAGTTAGGTTTTTGATCCTCCTTGCTGGTTAAATACTGCATTGAGGCCTCATTGTACATGTTGGATGATTATTTGAGAAGAATATCATAGACTTGAAGATTGGAGAGAAATTGGCTTTGGATATTATGGATGTCTTGATGTGCATGACAATGGAGCAAGCTCACTTGCAGGATTCATGAACATATTTAATGATGATGTGTTTCTTATTTAGTGTTTGTTTTCTTATGTTATCAATTTTTTCGTCTTTATCATGCAGTCGGACGGAAATTTTAGGCTAAGAAATTTTGTTTAGAGGCACCTTACCTCTGTCTGCTCTCTATTGCTTGTATGTTTTCCTCTGCTAGGTCAGATTAGAGAATCCTTCAATGTTCTCTAGTCCCACTTATGCTTGTTTATATTAAAGATGATTTGATGAAGCCAATTTCAAAGTAGTTCATGGTTAGCCCTGCTCTTTGATGTAACTTAAACATTATTTTTAAGGTCTTTTCTTTGAAGTATTGCTGATTAGGTTTAGCTGAAGAGGTTTATGATTTTCCATGCCCTTCTGTTCATCTTAAATGGTTTCTTTAGAGGTCTTTGTAGTTTGATTAAGGAAATTAGGAGTTCCATACTCTTTGATCTCCACTATATGTTTATCTTAAATGTTTTCTTAGCTTGAAGGTGAAATCACTAGAAGACTTACAGGTTTTTTTCTTTCTACGATTCACTGGATTGTTGTCTTAGTGCTTACTTGTTAGGGTTTGGTCAAAGAAGTTATTGGTATGCCCTGTCCTTGGTTATTTATTTAGGCATAGTAATCTTAAAGGCCATTCTTGTTAAAGTATTTGACAAAGGATTCTTAACTGCCCTTTGCACCTACTATGTTCACAATTTAATGTTCACTTCATTCACATAAGCTTTTAGATCCATTTGGCTTTGTTATACTTTCCCTCCGAAACACCCTTGACCTATTGTTATACCTTTCAAGACCTTTTGCAGAATCCATAGCCCAATGGTTTAAACCTCTCTCACTCTATCTATTCTTCTTAACAACCTACCCAACCAAACAAACAAACAAATAAACCCTAATCCTTATAACTAGCCTAAAATCAAAACCCTAAAATCTATCAAGTTACATCCTTTCACACTAGTATAGAGAGAGCCCTCTCTGAGTCTAGGATGGCTAGGTCCTAGGACTCCAAAGACTGGTTTGATGTCACCCTTGTACATTTGGTCTTGCCAATCTAACAAATTACGGGGATCCAACATAATGACGATCACGGTGGGACATTATGAGTCAATATCATCTAAGTATTCCTTAGGACCTCAGAAAACCCACAAACATCCTTAGATTGGTATTTAGTTGTTGATGGTGGACAACAAGTACATCCGTAAAAACAACAAACATCATCCACCTGGTGACTCCACTGGTCTTCAGTAGTCCTGTTGACCCCACTAGTTCTCACATACTCCCCTAAGAATGCATTAAACAATCCTAATATTGCTGATGGTGGATAGCAAAGTTGAACTCATCCACCTAGCGACTCCACAACTCTCAATAGACCTAAAGACTCCACTGGTAGAGGAATCTAGATTGGTTGAAAAGATGCAGTGACCCTTTCTGATTTACAAACATGGATCCAAGGATACAACGGAGATATTCTCCAATGAACAGAGATCACATCGTTGGATTCCCACACAAAATTCCTCAAATAAATTGGGTTTCAAACCTGCCTATGTTTCAAGATGAAAATTTTTATGACCCCTTGTTACATCTCATCAAATTTCATATACATATATGGAGGTTAAAAGTTGAATGGCATGAGGATTGCCTCAAGAAAATGTTCGTGGGGACATTAGAAGGTAAGGCAAGGGAATTGTATGAAGGCCTAGACCCTGGTAGTTTGTTTTCTTTAAAGGATTTCCACAAGGTATTTTATGAACATTATAAAGAAAATTGTTCATCTTTATCATTAGTTGAAAATTGTTGTGATCAATCTGAAGATCTCATACAATACCTTGTAAACATTGATAAAGATTTGGGAAATTGGCATCCTGAAATTTTATTAGAGGAAATTCATGCATTTCATACTCAAGATAACTGTCATGACAACCAAGAGGAGTTGGTTGAGGATGAAATCAATCAGGAAATAAAGGAAGATCCACAAGATCTCTCTGAAGGGACAAGTGATGATTCACCATCTCTTCTAAGTGAGGTTGAAGAAGACATTCAGCCTCAGAATCAACCTTCACAAGAAAAAGAGAAAGTCTACTGTAGTTCTATCCAAAAAAAGAGAAAAATGCCTCCTCTTTCAACTGAAGAGGACATAAATCAGATTCTAAACATGCTACCAGACTCTAAACCTTCATGTGAACAGAACATTTCTATTTATTTTCCTGCTAATCCCAGCTACCACAGATCAGAAAATGGATTTATAGATCAATTCGAAGAAAGAAAATATGATAATCCAATATGTATGATTGGTGACATTACTTATATTGATGATTTTCCAAAGTTTGATCAATATGATGATGGTTATGTTCTCCAAACAGAAGCTAATCTTGCAGAGCAATCAACAGTTGGTTTGTGGGAGGAAGTTCAGTTTCATCAACTTGAAAACAGTAATCAGCCAATACATATAAGCTATGACACTTATGAGGAAAGTCTAGAAAATTTGGAAGTAAGTGAAGGATCTATGACTCTTTGTTCTACTTCATTTCAGTCCATCAGAAATAACTTTCATGCGATTAGAAATCAACAGTCTTTCAGTTTTTATGTTGAGGTTGGGGCAGATAATGAACTTCTTGAGCAAGTTGTTAATGAGAAGCCTTTTCCTGAAATGGTTGAGGAAATTATTTGCGACGTAGAATTCTCCTTACCTCCAGATATGTAACCACCAAGTTCCATTGAATTTCAAATTGTAAATAAAGGCTTGGAAATTGATAATCACATAAGAGTTGTTGCACTACCTTCTCAGGAAGACCTATTGCCAGAAAATGCTCTTAATGATGGTCTTCAAATAAAATTTAGCCCACTCAATCAGAGCATATCAGGTTTGCTAGAGGACAACATTGCAATATATGATGAGGCTGCCAATACAGATGATCATGAAGAAGAGGTGGAGTTTCTTTCCCAAAAGAATCACAAGCTTAGCCAAGTGGAGGAAAGCGTAGTCTGGGATGAAGGTTATTCAAATCCTCAGAGCCAGGTATTGTTTCAAGATCCCTTTGCTGATTTCTTAGAGATATTTGAGGAGGGAGTAAAATATGTCAGAAGTAATTTGATGCAAGGTTTAAATAAAATTTTAGGCACTATTTTTCAAACACAAGTGAGGTGGGAGTGGCCTTTTGATTTTTTCAGCACACTCAAAGAGCTAAACAAAGATCACTCATGGAATCATCTACTTGATTGGTTATATTGGAAAAGGGAGTTCACCAAATGAATGAATATCATATGTAAGTTAGATTAGGATAGATAGGTATGCAAATAAGCTCAGCACTATGAGCATATTTCTAGTTTTTAGTCTTAAAATGTTGATCTAAAAAATACACAAAAACAAAGAAAAGAAGAAAAAGAGGGCAGAAAAACGAATAGGTATAGCCCCATACCAAAAAAGAGTATTTTTGAAAGTGAGCAAGCCTAAATGCCACTCCTGTTGAAGAAAGAGAGTCTTGTTCAGTCATTTAGCCTAATCATGATTGGACATGTTTTAAATTTATGATGATAGGTTAATGAAAGAAGATTTGCCAAACCATGTAAACTTGGCTTGTCAGTAGATTAGATTAGGAAAAGATTCTAGTTCCCAAAGCATAAATCTGAACCAAAGAGAAATGAGAGGGATGCATAACCAATTCTGAATCACAGCCCTCAAGTTTCTAGTTTTCACTTGTACAAAAATAAAGTCTGTGTGCAGCTTGTCCAAATGCCACAACGCATGACAAAACAAATTGCTTAATCTTGGTTTGGTCATATTTTAAATTTCATGTCAGTAGATTAGAGAATAAAGTCTGTTAAATAGCTTAATCTTGACAGATGAGTAGACTAGGTAGAGAATAAAAGAGTTCATCAGCCCAATTTGAACTCTTGGAAGTGATAAGGGTACAAGTAGATAGCTTTTTATGCTTTCAAAAGAAAAGAATGTCAAGGGTTTTCCAGTCCAAGTGCACCCTGAAGAAAAAATGTTAGGCAAAATAAGATGGGTAGGTAGAAATGATATTGAGGCAATCATGTCTTTTCATATTTTTGAGATCATAGCTTCAAGAGAACATCAGCAAGTGAAAGAAGAGAAATCTTCCAAGTACAAGTAAGGTATTGATCTTCAAAACTCAGAGATCTGAACTCTGAGGTCCTAAACACCTCCTGAAAAGGAGCTGCCCTCCCCAAGTGGAGCCATTGTTAGTCATCAATAATTTTTACTATCTGTAGATGACTAAATATTGGTTCTAGATTTCTAAAAACAAAATTCCCTGAATATTGTGAGTATTAGAAATCTCACTACCTTCATTATCCTTATAGGAAATTTCTCACTACTCTATCAACCTTGCCATTTCATGGTCACCCTGCCACTCCTTAAAAGCTCCTTATAGGCTTGTGCCACTCATCTCCATCCTTTTTTCCTACCTATGACCCCATCACTCAGTTTTTCCCTTGCCCATAACTCCACTTTACATCTAGGGTTACCTATAAGCCTAGTCCTTCCCATGTTCACCAGGTTCCCCAAGCATTGATGGTCTCAAAACTATCTCTGTAGGCTCTTTAGATAAATCAATTACATTGGATTTTGGATCTTCAATACACCAATTTTTCAATACTCTATTTTTTCACTTGAAGACTCCGAGCCAATGTTCAGTCAAGGACTAGGTTAAAGAATCCTCCCAGTAGGTCAATTAGGGTTTCATATGTTCCAAGGTAAATCATTGATGTTTCAGACATTGTTTTTCTTTGTTAGAATTTGGTTCAGAGGTATTGGAATAATGAAACATGGTTGCTAAAGACAAGATCTAAAGGCTCCAAAGAAGACTACCTTATGAAATTCAAGTTCTGCAAAAGGTAAATGAGAACTTTGACACTTCTGCAAGAGTGTTAAAATGTCTATCAACAGAAACTTGGTAAGGTAGGAGGTCTGCTCCTAAGTCAAGACAACTCACAACAGAAGAAAGAGAACCACTTGGTCTTGATGAAAACTAGGGTTTTGAGCTTAATGGACCAAGTAGAATTCCAAACAATGATCAATTGCAAAATGGCCATGGAGGAGGTACATCAAAAAAACCAAACATGAAAAAAAGTCTTTCAAAGATTATTGATGAAATAGGGAAAAAGGTGAGGTGAATGGACAGAAATGAATGAACTTGAAAGGGCTATAGAGAACTTAGAAGACAACATTGATGATTGTCTTAAAGCACTCTAGACACCTGAGGTTTTGGGAAAGTGGCCAGAGAAGGTGAAATGAGGAGTTGAACTCCATGATGACAACAAAGAAAGATTTTGAAGATGCCACTGTGATAAGATCCCAGAATTGTCAAAAGGAGTTTTTCATGCCAAAAACGATCAAAAGATAGTTTGAGCTCCATGGTGCAGGTAAAGGAACATTTTGAAGTTGCTAGTGTGTGTAAACATCCCAAATTTTTCCAAGGTAAATATTCCATTCCTCAAAGAGCAACAGTGTGAAGAGTATCAATAAGAAAGGTAAAATTAGTGTTTTCAAGCCCCTGCAAATCAGAAATCGCCAAAGAAGATAAGAAGCATGGTTTGAACTATATGGTGCAGGAAAAAGAGTGTTGTGAAGGTGTTGCCTTGTATTTGAGTCCCAAAGGTGTTAAGAGCAATTTGTCATGCCTCCATGACCAAAAGAAGAAGTAAAAATTCATCATTTTATCAACTTGCATACAAACAGTGTAAAAAGGTCAGTGAGAAGAGGTGAAAGTTGAGCTGAAATGCATAATGGAAATCACACAAGAATGTGAAGCTACTATTGGGTGTAAACATCACAAAATCATCAGAATAACATGTCAAGTTTCAAAGGTGTAGAAGCAGAGGATCAACTTCATCTTTTTAAGTCACCTACAAACCAAGAATGTCAAAAGAGTTAGTAAGAAAGGAAAAAAGGAAGTGACTTTGAAAAAATTAGGAAAGTGGGTTGCAAAGATAAATTTAATTCCCAAGCCTATAAAAGTTCATCTAAACACTTCAAACAAAGCATTGTTACCTTGCAAAATCATCAGAGCGTTCAGGAGAAGGAAATTGTGAGTTTTTCAAGTCAAATTTCGGCTAAGTGTTGTGACGATGCACCCTCAGGTCGGCACAGTGCTTCTGGCCTTTTCCTCCCGTGCAAAATACACAGGCGCTGCGCGCCTGGAAAGGTGTTGCGCCCTTGCTCGATCTTGCCCGATAGGCCCTGTAAAAATACCTTGGCGTTGCGCGACTGGACTGAACACTGTGCCCTTGGCCTTGGCGCTGCATGCTTGGACAAGAGGGCCTCCTACACCATTTCAACACTCAAAACCCCTCAAATTCGCTCCAAGTCATCACCAAGGGTTTTTCAAGAAATTCTAAATGGTAAGTACATCTCATCAAACCCTTCTTAAATTATTTTGATGGTTTTCAATTGAAAGGATTGAAAATATGCCCAAATTAAATATTTGCAAGCCAATCTAGGTAGGGCTAGGAATGCGATTCACTATTATGAGATTGAAAACAAGCAGCTGGAGTCACAGAATGCTATCTATGAGATCAGAGCTATCATAGCTCAAAAAGAAGCTGCAAATACAAGGGAAAATCTAGAAGAGGTCTTAGGCCCTTATGATGACACTGAAGAAGAGGAAGAGCAGCTTCCTAGGAAGAGGCCAAGGACAATTGGCTTGAAGAAGGCCTTAGCCAAGGAGGAGCAAGAGACATCATTGGCAGAGCAGCTCACTCCAAGTGAGTTGCTTGCCATGGAAATTGAATATGATCAGGAACCTTGGCTAAAGAGGGCTCATATACACCCAGAGGGTCAGCTTGAGAGGACAAAAAGAGACCTTGACCTCCAAAAGAAGATGGCAAAGCAATATTCTTAAGGAACAAAATTGCAAGGGCCAAGCTTAAAAGAGCCCTTGCTAAAATTCAAGCCCTCAAGGAGGAAAAAGGCAAAGAAAACCTTGAAATACTTGCTGATGCATCCCTATAGGTATCCCAAACACCATGAGAAAGGCAAATTCAGATTTTGGCAACTTTTTGAAAATTTTGATTTTTGACTGTTTTGGAGGGCCAAGGACGCAGCGCCACTGGCACTGCGATCTTTTTTTGGGCACTCTTTTGAGGAATGTATTACATTTTTGGAATCCTTAAGCCAAGGACATCATCCAAAAAAAAAATTAGATCATTTGGAGCAAAACTGGTACTCCAAAAGTGCCAAAAACACCCAAAAAACAACCTTTCTGCCCTATTTTCAGAGTTGGCGCTACGCCCTAAGCAGTCTTGGGAGATTGAGATTTTGAGCAGGTAAATGGATTCCAGTCATAAAAATAAAGGAAGTTTTGGAAATTATACTTGAAAATATTTCCAATGAGCTATCATGGAGCTCATTTGGACACCTGGAAGGCCTCCATATCTTGGTCACAAAACAGGCAATTTCTCCGGTGCAGGCACTGCGCCCTTGGACCTTGGCGCTGCGCCCTTGCCTGCAAAGTCAACAAAAGACACAAATTTATTGAAAAAGATAATTTTGAGGACTTTTAAGGCAAAGCACTCCTATTTAGCTCAGAATTTATGTTTGAAGTTATTTTGCATTTATTAACTTAGATATTTTGTGCCTTGGGCCTTGCATGGTCTCTTTGGACAAAAATGGAATTTATGATGTATTAATGACATTTTGGAAACCCTAGTTAGAGTTTTGATCCTCCTTGCTAGTTAAATATTGCACTGAGGCCTCATTGTACATGTTGGATGATTATTTTAGAAGAATATAATAGACTTGAATATTGGAGAGAAATTGGCTTTGGATTTTGTGGATGTCTTGATGTGCATGACAATGGAGCAAGCTCACTTGCAGGATTCATGAACATAGTTAATGGTTATGTGTTTCTTTTTTAGTGTTTGTTTTCTTATGTTATCATTTTGGTTTCATCTTTCTCATGCAGTAGGACAGAAATTTTGGAGAGGCACCTTAGCTCTGTCTGCTCTCTATTGCTTGTATGTTTTCCTCTGCTAGGTTAGATTAGAGAATCCTTAAATGCTCTCTGGTCCGACGTATGCTTGTTTATCTTAAAGATGATTTGATGAAGCCAATGTAAAAGTAGTTCATGGTTAGCCCTGCTCTTTGATGTAACTTAAACATTATTTTTAAGGTATTTTCTTTGAAGTATTGCTGATTAGGTTTAGCTGAAGAGGTTTATGATTTTCCATGCCCTTTTGTTCATCTTAAATGGTTGCTTTAGAGGTCTTTGTAGTTTGATTAAGGAAATTAGGAGTTCCCTACTCTTTGATCTCCACTATATGTTTATCTTAAATGTTTTCTTAGCTTGAAGATGAAATCACTAGAAGACTTACAAGTTTTTTGCTTTCTTTGATTCACTGGGTTGTTGTCTTAGTGCTTACTTGTTAGGGTTTGTTCAAAGAAGTTATTGGTATGCCCTGTCTACGGTTATTTCTTTATGCATAGTAATGTTAAAGGCAATTCTTTTAAAGTATTTGACAAAGGATTCTTAACTTCCCTTTGCACCTACTATATTCACAATTTAATGTTCACTTCATTCACATAAGCTTTTAGATCCATTTGGCTTTGTTATACTTGCCCTCCGAGACACCCTTGACCTATTGTTGTACCTTTCAAGACCTTTTGCAGACTCCATAGCCCAATGGTTTAAACCTCTCTCACTCTATCAATTCTACTTAAGAACCTACCCAACCAGCCAAACAAACAAACAAACCGTAATCCTTATAACTAGCCTAAAATCAAAACCCTAAAATCTATCAAGTTACATCCTTTCACACTAGTATAGAGAGAGCCCTCTTTGAGTCCAGGAAGGCTAGGTCCTAGGACTCCAAAGACTGGTTTGATGTTACCCTTGTACATTTGGTCTTGCCAATCTAACAAATTATGGGGACCTAACAATGGCCATAGCCATGGATTTGATCAACACAAGCCTCCTTGCACAGGAGACCCATTTGAAGCTCTAGTCCGGATTTGATTAGCACAAGCCTCCTTGCACGAGAGAGCCATTTGAAGCTCCAGTCCTTCATCCTTGACTCAATTTTTGACACAATCCAGTGCCAATCCTAGATTCGATAAGAGTCCGACTTTAGGTGGAAACCCAATTTGAAACTGTCATGGAGGGATTTTACTTCAAAGGGCAACACATCTGAGATTCTGCCCACTTTGGCTCGGGATAGGACTTCCATGGTAATGGAGGATTTCTGGTTGTTGACGCTTAATCCAGTGGCCTTTATGAAGAGGTAAAGCACCGCTTTGATCCTTCGAATATCTTCTATTCTCCCATTACTAAACAGGAGGATATCATCGACAAAGAGTAGATGAGTTATGGAAAGGTTGACGGCTACACCAATACCTTTCACCACTCCCTTTCTTTTAGCATCATGAATCATCTGACTGAGCCCTTCCGCAACAATGAGGAAGAGGAGAGGGGATAAAGGGCATCCCTGATGAAGGCCTCTTTGAATTTGAAAAAAGGGAGTTGCAACTCCATTAATCAAGATGGCAATACTGGTGGTTGTGATACACGCCATTACCCAGTTGATGAAATCAATCCTGAAGCCAATATGAGTCAGGAGTAGACGGAGGTACATCCATCTGATTCTGTCATATACCTTGTAAAGATCAATTTTTACATTGGCTCCTTTTTTTTGGCTTCTTTTCAAGCTATGAAGAGTTTCATGTGCCACCCCTACTGCCTCATGAATTTTCCTTCCATCCAGGAAACCAAATTGTTCCAAGGAAGTGTTTTTTGAGAGGAAAGGTTTTAGACAGGATGCTATCACCTTTGCAATGATTTTATATATGCATGTACAAAGAGAGATAGGTCTGAAGTCATCAAAGGATTTCAAATCCTCCTTCTTGGAAATGAGGGCGAGGAAATTGGATTTGAAAGGCTGATAGATGGTACCCGTATGCGTTGACTCTTCTTCCACTGCTAGCAGGTCCTATCCCAAAGATTCAAAGAAGTGTTGGAAGAATTCCGCTGTCCATCCATCAAGCCCTGGGCTCTTATCCCTCTGCATTGCCTTGAGGATCCCTTCCACCTCCTCTTTCGAAATAGGATCCATTCTACTGTCATTCCCTTCTTCTTCAATATATCTGGGAAAAAACTGGGCTACCCTAATCACTTCATCTATAGAAACCTCCGAAGGGGCTTTGAAAAGGGATTTGAAATGCTTACATCCCAAAGATGATAAGTCCTCGAAAGATCGAACAATACTTACTTCCTCTGTTTTCATCCCCCAGATAGTATTAATATTTTTCCTTCCTTTTGCATAGTTCTGGAAAAATTTCGTGTTTTCATCCCCTGCTGCCAACCAAATGGCCCTGCTTTTAAGTCGCTAACTTTCTTCATTTTCTAGTAAGATTTTCTTCCTTGATGCTTCAAGGCTCTTTACTCTGTCCCTCATTTCAATGGAAACATAACCCGCACCCTCTGGCCTCTCAAGGAAATCTAATTCTTCATTGATTTTCCACAAATATTCCTCCTCCTTGAGTTTTTTGGCCTTTGCCCATTCCAGTGTAGCTTTTTTCATTCTCTTAAGGTTCTCCATAAATAGTGAGCTCATACTACCCGACCCATCCGCCCCTCCCTTCCTCCAAGTGGCATGGAACAAAAGGTTGAAAGACTCATCTTTGAGCCACAAAGAGTTAAACTTGAAGGGCACCCCCGGTTTCTTTTAAGGACCCTTAATCTCCAGGAGGATGGGAAGGTGGTCAGAGATACCCCCTTCCCCAACCCAATGCCGAAAAGTAGAGGATCGGGCAACCAACTCTTCATTAAGGAGAAAACGATCCAAATTCTTTGCCACCCTATCCTCACCAATTCTTCTGTTCCTCCAAGTAGGCCTGGGTTTAATCAAGTTTGCGTCGACTAGGTGAGTGGATACCAGCTTGTTGAGGAAAAAATCAGTAAGGGGGTGTTCTCGGGCAGAGGGGCCCCAAGATTCAGATATCCCCAAGGAAGAATTTAGATCTCCTCCCAGAATGAGGTTAGGGTTTTTCATACAAGACTTTCCAAAGGGATTGTTCCAGTACTACACATTTAGAAGCAGAAGAGAGTGACATAGAAGTTGAATAGACATCCATAGCTAATGCATTTTCGAAACCCCAAGAGGAGATCTCCTTCAATCTTCCAGATTTTATTCCCATCGCCAAACCCCCAGACCTTCCTTGGGCATCCAGAGCCTGGAAGGACCACCTCGGGAACATCCTGGACAATGCTCCAATCACTTCCTCCCCCATCCCCAAAGTCTCTTATAACATAAGGAGCTCCAGCTTGTAGGACTTCATCAGAGCCCTAAGTGCTAATTTTTTGGGTTAACTAGAAAAACCCCTGCAATTGAAGGAGAGGATGATCATCAATATCCCAGGGAGGGGGTCTGCGTTACTCTAAGCACCCCAGATAAGGAAAGTTTCTTCCCATCCGCTATGTCAATTTTGGCCCTAACCTGGGCTTTGGAGAGGTTGGATTTCCTACCCCTCGTTTTTCTAGGGCCTATCGAAATAGGTTGAGGCCCCAAACCTCCAATTACCTCCTCCTTCATGGGCTTCTTCATTAAAGATATTAAATTATAAGGGGTTTTTTTAGGGATACAGGTCTAAGGAGGGGGAGATCCATGTCCATGTATAGGGGGGCTTCCAAGGGGATATTAGGGATGGAGGTTATGACACTATCCAAAGACTTTATAACGTCGTGCATTTGCATAGATTCCATTTGTGATGGCCTGGAAGGACCAGGCCTTGAAATAGAAAAAACAAAAGAACATAAAGAGGTGAAAGGAGGGGAGGAAGAGACCAGGATCATACCCTCCTGAAGAGTTGCCACAACCTCAGCTTCATGGAGGGGAGAGGAGGCTGGAGGCTGCTCTGGTTCTTGCTCCATAGCTATAGGACTAGTTTGCTCAACCAGTATGTCGATAGGGGCTTCTTCTGTCTGGTTTCCGCCTGCTCCTTCGACCCCTTCCATCAAGTCCTCCTCAGATACTTTGGGCTCCTCTGGTACCGGGGGCCTATCTGGCCCTCAGTTTTCCCTCTTCTGTTTCCTTCTCCTTCGGTGTCGAAGAGGATAATCCTTCGCCAGGTGGCCATATTTATGACAACGGTGGCACCGAAAGGTTATATGTTCGCAATCCAATGTCTGAGTGAACTCTAGTTCCTTATATTTGAGGCACATTTCTTCTGCTAGTCCTTCTTTTGAATTTAGATTGACCAAGATTCTAGCGGCACTCAGGTCCATAGTCTGTAGGAAGGATTGATATGCTTCTAGGAACTATCCCAGAGTGTTCCCTATTGATCTGAAAGTTGAATCTGTCCAGAAAGGGATCGATAACCCTAAAGTTTTACCCATACTGGAGTTTCTTCAATTTTTTCCCTCTGTGCATCAAACAACAACGTCCATTTCCTGAATAAAATATGTCTTTTCCCGAAATTCTAGTTCTGTTCCATTACCCATTCCAAATGCTCCTTTTTTTTTAATTTGATCATGAACCAACCCCCGGCTAGGGTTTTGATTTCCGTGGGACTCCCTTGGGCATCCACCCACGCCGAGGATGCCCATTTAGAGATGTAATTGGCCGAGTATTTCCTTCCTCTGACTCTGCCTACTAGGATAGTTTCTACAGCTTCCATGACTTCATCAATGCGAATATCCACACCAAAGACACAACATGGGCTCTCCTCCTTTCTAATCAGCTTGGTCTTCTTTCTCTTGTTTCCTGCAACCCCACTCCTTCCTCCTTCCTTACCCTCTAACGACCTTTCGTTAGCATCTGGTCCTTCAAGCTCGGGCGATCCAGGTCACCCTTCCAAAGACTGATGTGGATTCTCCCAAAGGGGGTCCCCTTCTTCTTGGATTTTGGCAGCCATAGCTACCTCTTGCAACTCCTCGCCTCTATGGGTTCCAGAACACCTTCCCTGCTCCTCAGCTTGAGGCTCGGGATATTGTACTGCCGCAGGTCCCAATATATGCAGACGTAATACAATAGGGTTTTGGAGTGAACCTTTTCCTACATCCGGCCAAGATCCCGCCACTTCACTCCCCTGCGAGAAGAGGAGATTTTCGAGAAATTTTGTTCACTGCCACTGATGGGGGTTTTTGTGGGCACTAGGAGTGTCCAGATGGGCTCCCCTACCCGGATCCTGAAATCAGTGGCTCTCTCCCAAGAAAACCTTGAGACCCACATTACTCTGAATGCCACAGTTTGCTACAATGTCTTCCAGCCCCCCAGAAAAAAAAAATGGGATTGAAAAATTACCTGGCAGAAGAGGACTTACAAGGTTTGTCGAGACTTCTGCTATTCCTTCCTTCCCAGGGTTTGTCAGTTACTGAAAAAACCATGAATCTCTCTCTTCCTTCTAGGCAAAGTTGAAAGTGCTCTGTAAGCTTTCCTCTAAGAGTGTTGCGCCGTTTGTAGTGCCCTAGGCCCCTCTTGGATCTTTGTTTTTCAGCCCTGCTTCACAGAACGCTGGAATATACCGCTCCAAGTTCTTCGCCGACACTTCGTGTCGCCAAACAGCTAATATGTCTTCCGACGTCGGGTCTAAATCTACCGAATCCCGTTCGTTAACCATGGTTCCGTGAACGTTAGTGGCAAACAAAAACCTTCGACAGCGCAAAACAACCTTCAAACTCATAACCGCGTGCTCACACCTCCGTAGGGCAGCAGGTTTAGGGTTTGTAAACATTGTGTCTGTCATCCTAACCCTACTACCTCCCGTTCATTGGCACCACCTCCCAGGCACAACATGGACTGCTGCAGAGGGCCCAGGTGTTTGTTGTACTCTGACAGCCAGGGACACCTGTCGCGTCCTTTCCTCCCTCGTACCGTCACATGTATCGTGGCTCAAAGCTCCTGAAACTGACTCTCGCCACCATGGTTAGGGTTTCGGCGTTTGTCCTGTTGCTCCATCACAATCTCCTAATCCCTTCAAAACCTACTTACTTTAAACACACAAAACTTAAAGCCCACTGATTTTTTTTATTAAATTAAGTTATTTTCATCAAACCATAAATGATGAATCCATATAATATTAAGTTTACAACCAAAGAAACGAAGTGTTAACATCAATTTTCTCTATCAATATGAGCAAAAGTAAAGGTAATCTTATTAGATGAGCAAGACAAATGTCTAGCACAGTGACAAAATCATTACATATAGTTTGCTAGGTAATATTGTAAATTACATAGGAAAATATAATAAAGTAATGAGTTCTTTGATTAAAAAATTCGGAAAACACTTGTGGACGCATTATTCATCACATTATGTAATTTTTGTGGTTATATTTATAATTTTTTATTTTTGTCAAGACTTGTTGGTATAACTGGTTTGAGGATGGACCTTTTTAGCAAGGTCACTTGATCAAACTTAAAGGAGGTTGGTTTGGCCAAGGCAGAGTGCGATCCCTAAATGACTTTGACAACTTAGGATGTCAAGTTAAAGATCACAAACAACTTGACAAAAAAAATTTATTTTTAAATAATTTCTATAAAACTTTCTATTTATCCAAAATAAAATTTCCATTACTTCAAAATAAGTTATCACTTGTAATTTTAAAAAGATAAAAATATCAAAATATCATTACATATACTGTGATGAGTAATATTGTAAATTATATAGGAGAATAAAATAAAGTTCATGGATCATAAACAAAAATATAAAAGTTGTGCATGCATCATTCATCGCATAACAAAAACTTTTGCGGTTATATTTATAAATTCATAATTTAAAAAAAATTATATAAATTTGGTCATATCTACTTATTCAAAGTAAGTTTTCCATTACTTAAGGAAAGAAGTTTATTTTAAACGTATAAATCATGGCAAAATTTACAAGTTTTCCATTACTTAAAAAGTAAAAGAGAACTAGCAATTGCACCGGGAGGTGCAAAGGAACGCTGAAAGGAAACCGCCCAATGATGTAAGGGGGGAAAAAAAGGTAGATGTTGAGTTAATTCTTCTGCAACTCCTCCTAGGGGAACAGAGGGAGAAGAATAGATGGCCTCCAGGGACTGAAATCAACCGAAGTCACTATCATGCCGTCTCTAGTAACATAGCAATGGAATGTAGGCTTTCGGGAGGGCGTATACTTGCTATTGCTTGGGGTTATGGTCTAAGAAGTTCGAGCATCAAAATATAATGAGAGGATATTGCCTTTTAATAGAGTTTACAAGGGGAGGATTTCTATTAATATTCAAGCACTTTATAAAAGAGAGAGATAGCCTCTGTGCATTATTCAAAGGATATTCAATTGTTTTTTATTATTATCGAATAAATTAAATGTTAAAAATAATTAAATAATAATTAAAGTTTGAATTTATATATTTATTTTATTTTTAATAATTACATGCTAGGATAAGAAAAGATTTCAAAACCAATAAAAAAAAGAAGAAAAATAAAAGTAAAAATTAATTAAATAAATAAATAAATAGAAATAAAATAAAATAAAGATATAATTAAAATTTAAAATAAAATAGATAAAAATAAATAAATAAATAAAATTAAATAAAATAAAATAAAAATTAAATTCTTAATTACAAAAACAAGAATATAATAAATAAATAAATAGAAATAAAATAAAATAAAGATTAATAAATAAATAAATAAAGAAACAAATAAATAAAATGAAATAAAAATAAAATTACATAAATAACAAATGAATAATAGTAAAAGTAAAAATAAATATTTTTATTAAAAGAAATATAAATATTTAAAATTTTTCCACCTCTTCTTCGCTGCCCAGGTAGCTTTTGCGACTGAGGATTAATCTCACCATAATATCAAATATTAGCTCCACCACAATTTTCTCTGAGAACGCTGCTGCAACGCCCCGATGTGCTGAAAAGGGCAGAGGAGGAGCTGGACTTCATAGTTGGAAGGGAACGCATTTTGGAGGAATCGGATCTCCCAAAGTTGAAGTATTTGGAGGCGATTGTGAAAGAGGCGAACCCCCGCGCCGCGAAGGAGCAAACGACCTGACAGAAGCACGGCCCAGTCTGTGGCTGCGTGGGAAATAGCGTGACGGCAAATGTCAAATTTTGAGTGGCGGTAAGAACGATGAGAACGCGCTATGTTTGGCTCAGCGAACAATCTCATTCGGAAAGCCAACAAAGGGAACGCTTTTAGCGTAATTAGTATATGTAGTTAAACACACTGTGTATTTTGGCTAATGAATGATGGGGGAACACAGGCATGGAAAATACCCAAACACCATTCTATGCAAAAGGTGAAGATTTTGTCAGAGCTTACTGAAATTAGTATATGTAGTTAAACCCAATGTGTGTATTTTGGCTAAGGAATGATGGGGAACGAAATTTTGTTTGTAAAGGAGCCATATTTTTTTATTTCTATCTATTCTCGCTATATATATGAACATACTGCTTTAAATGAACTCAAAGGATAGAGAAACATGGCTGACCAGAAGAATCAAGTTTGTTCAGTAAATCTTCGAAGGACTTTCCCATTTGACATTTTTGTAAGGCCTGCTTTTACAAAAGTTAGAAACTCTTATAGAAATAAAGTGCAGATCCTTTGAGAACAAGTTTACACCTAATAGAAATGAGTGCAAATGCTTTGAGACCAAGTTTACCCCAATCGAAATGAGTGTAGATGCTCTAACATGAAGTTTGCATTGCAATTAAATTCATTTTTTTAACTTTTAAATAAGCATACTTGATTTTGAAAGCATGCAAGATTATCCAGACTTGATAAATCAATACAGTAATGGTTAGGAGACGCCTTCCACAAATCGACACAAAAGAATGTTTTGGAAAAATATTATCAACACCTACACAGCGTCTTCTTTGAGTCTTGTCGATCCAAGTCATTGCAACTCTGCTTTGATAGTTAACGAAAAGGCTGAAAGGTATGCATTTTCTTCATTTCCAGAAGTTGAAGCTTCATTTGTGGTTGGATGCAAGCTGACTCCAGCCTCAGCATTGAGCTCTCAATAGCGTTCACACAATCCCTGGCAAAATCATGGCCCAAAACGGTAAATTTAAGTCTTGTCAGTGACATTTCAGTGGGCTTCAAGATGGGAGACATTGTGATGAAATTGAATTTCCGGATCTCCATGTGCCTTCGCCTGGTTGCACAAGACTTGGGCTCACATGGCAGCAGATTCTTCTTTTCTATGCTACACTGGCTCCTGCAAACCTCTAGGCCAGAAAGCCTCAATATATACCGACTGCACAAAATTCTCTTCACCGATGACAACAAAGAAAAATCCCTTCAAGCTAAGAAAATGCGCTTTCAAACCAGGCTTGAAAGGAGGGATCTTTGGAGCAGACCAGCCGCTAGACACCAAGGGTTTTATTGTTCATTCAAGAGGAGGGATACAGAGGGTTTAGGATACATATACAGCTGCAGGAACTGAAAGACCTGTGTTTCCGACAAAACTAGTATGATGGTGATATCCACCATGCAATACAGAGCCTTGCACCAAGAACCAGGGAGGATGACCATTCTACAAAAAGGATTCCTCTGTTTTGCTATTCAAATGTTCAGTGCGTGGCTAGTTGTATCCAACATTTTTACAACCGTTTCAGGCAAAGTCTGTGATTGTTTGAATCACAAAATGCAATCTCTTCTGGCTTTTAAAAACAATTTGTATGATCTTGAACATTTGGCTTCTTGGAATGTTTCTTTCAGATGTTGCTAGTGGGAAGGTGTCTCCTGTGACAGTCGAACCGGCGTTGTTGGTGCGGTGGATTTGCATAAGTGCAGTTTGAGTGGCATCCTGCGCCCTGCTGCACTGTTTAAATTGACGACCCTGCAGCATTTAGATGTTAGATTCAAAAACTTTACTGGTTTATCTATTCCTATAGAGATGGGTCTTTTGAAAAACATGAATTTGAATTTTTCCATGTGCTTATGCAGACATTGTATGTAATTGGATAATCATCTTATTCCACGATGAGTAGTATTGTGTGGGAGTCTTGTTATTGTTGTGTGCGAGAGCGACACCGAAATGCCCTCGGGCGCGAAGAGAGGCAATTTCCAAGAATTCGATAGCCTGTTATTGTTTGTGTCAGCCTTCTGTATAAGGGCTTCTATCTGATACTGGCTCGGTTTCAACCCCAGGGATCTTAACAGGGACCCTAATTCCAATTGTGTCAATCTACCGTCATGGTTTTTGTCGAACGTCATGAATATCTCTTACAATTGTGCGATTTGGCCTTTGTCCAGCCTGGAGGACATGCCATGGCTCTCGTTCATTTTCTTCAATCGCACTACATATTCAGTTGCACGTATGATTGGAGATTTTATAAACTCCTGCTATGGCAACGCTTCTGCAACGCCCCGATGTGCTGAAAAGGGCACAGGAGGAGCTGGACCTCATAGTTGGAAGGGAACACGTTTTGGAGGAATCGGATGAGGACCCCAACGTCAATGACGTGGGCACGCAAACGACAGCCGCGAAGGTCGTGGGCACGCAAACGACAGCCGCGAAGGTCAAACGATTTGACAGCAGCACGGCGCAGGGAGGGCGAACAGTGAGCGGGCACTTGTCAAATTGTTATTGGCAGTAAGAACGATGAGAACCCGCTCTCATTGGCTGAGCGAAAAATCGCAATTGCAAAGCCCATAAAGGGAACGCTTTCAGCGTAAATACGAAGCTTCTTCTGGTTGCAAAGCACAAACAAACATCAGATCATTGACACGTATATCTACCTTCTCACCAAATGAGAAAGCATATGTACACTTTGTTAATGTGATGTTCAATAACATCATCCAAGGTGGATGACAATAAAGTAATTCCATGTAAATCAAGATGGCGCTGCACACAATAAATAAAGTAATTCGCTGTTATTGAAGGTGGAAGCGCACACCATAAAGTAATTGCATGCAACTACAAGTGGAAGTGCATGTGCAGCGATGAAAGGAAAGGCAAGTATAAAGTCTGAAGGGAGGCGAGGTATATACCCAGTCATATTCGGAGCATTACCATTAGAAATACACATAAAGAGCGATGCTGGAAAAATGGGATGGGCCCATGCTGTATGGTGGACTTTCACAAAACATGATAATGAAATGGGTTATTTGCGCACCAATCATAGTTTATTTGTTAGTGCGTGTCGTGGCCCTCACCTGTTCTCTTTTGCAATGCACCCCTCTTCTCCGCTCTGGTTTGTACGAGAGAGAAGTTCCTTGTTTCTTGATTGCATTTGCGGTCTCGAGTTGAAGTTGCACAAGTGAACTAGTAGTATGAGTCAAATTGGGGGTTTTGTGATCAGGTTTTTCTTAATGGCGTGATTGCTGGTATTCAGGGAGAGGCCAGGGCGCCCGATCTGTCCCCCTCCCCTCAGGACGAGCTGATCGAGCTTTTAGTTCTCTGTTTTGGTGGAGATTTCGACTATAACTCTGTAGGTTCTCTAGAAGTTTCTTCTTTTGTACATTTATTTAATGGCTTCAATGTCTCTCTCTAACTGTGCACTTTTTATTTTCATTTCTGTGGAATATGGGTTTGTGTCTCTTGGACGTAAAATTTTAAGCGCTACAATGCGTTATGGGTTAATTTAAGAAGCTACCGAACTCCTTCAAGATGGAATGGTCAAGGAAGTGCAAATTGCGACCAGCGTTATTTGAAACCCCTTTTTTTTCATGTATGCTTATTCTCTGCATTACGTGAAAGGATTCTTAGAGCGTAATTGTCTCAGAGATGGCTGAGTTTGCCAATTTTCTCATTATTCTATCCTTGTTATTTCAGCTTTTGGAGGAGATAAGCTTAGCGTTGTTATTCTCCTGCACGTATGATGGCACGCAAACGACAGCCGCGAAGGTCGTGGGCACGCAAACGACAGCCGCGAAGGTCAAACGATTTGACAGCATCACGGCGCAGGGAGGGCGAACAGTGAGCGGGCACTTGTCAAATTGTTATTGGCGGTAAGAACGATGAGAAACCCGTCTCATTGGCCGAGCGAAAAATTGCACTGCAAAGCCCATAGCTGAACGCTTCAGCGTAATTAATATAGGTTCATTCATCGTTATAAACATTAAAGAAAGTAGTATCACTACCAATTGCGAAGAACATTATGAGTTGGTCCCATGGATTTGTCGTTTCCAATGGATTTGTCGTTTCCAATGGATTTCCAAGTGCATGAATGCATATTTTCGAACATTGACTCATTCAACTAAAACTATTTCAAAAAAAACACTTATCTACAATCAAAATGTCAATATACTAGCAATTGTCTCTAAAGGTGCAAAGTTATATCGAAGGTATGGAAAATTGGGAAGATCATCGGGCCAAGATTTGGGAAGATTTGTCTTTCATTGTTATGCTTGAAATAGTAAGTTTGTGTTGCGGTTATGCATACAACATCTTGAATGAGTTATGAACAAAATATGTAAATTGTGTGTGCATAGTTGTGCTTGAAGTAACAAGTTTGTCTTGTGGTTATGCATACAACATGTTGAATGAATTATCACTAAAATATGTCAATTTTGTGTGCAATGTCGTTGGCTTACTGTTGGGTGCAGAGTTGAAGTCTTTTCTTTAGTTGTAGATATTGTACAATCTAAAACTTAGATAATTTGAAATGAATGATGACGTCTCATATATGATGACTTGTAATGAAGTAAATAAATTCACAATGTGCCACAAAAATTGGCATGAACAATAAGACTCTTTGACATAGTGAAATTTAGCAAGTTTGAGTTTAAAATCTACTCATGTAGCCTTTCATTCTATATTTTTATTTCTCATGAAGTCACAAATGTTACCATACAACCAACTGAAAAATGTATGTTTTAATAATTATTAATGACAAGTTTAAGTTATTCATTACCCATCATTCTTCATTTTTATTTGATTTATGAAGACAACAAGATTACCCATAAAACCAATTGAAAAATTTATATATTTTAATAACATTATACTTAATATTTTATTTTTATATTTATATAAAATTAATTTAATATATTAATTTTTATTTTAAATTTTTATGAAAAATTGAAATAAATAAATGAATCAAAACATAAAAAGAAAGCAATATCACCTTCTAAAAATCAAAGCTTTTTTACCATAAAGATAAAGCAAATATAATAGGCTGAATGCAATGAAATGCATTTAAAATGAAGTAAGCCTATTTCTAATATCCAACTTTAATATATATATATATATATATATATTTTTTTTTAATACAAGAAAAAGCTAGAAACCTCTCATTTCACATCGTGTCCAGGGGTTCATTCACTTTCTGGCTGCGTTGAGTTGGTAAGTTACCCTAAGCTTCACTTCTCATGAAGTCATCAATTTTACTCATACAACCCATTGAAAAATATATGTTTTAATAACTATTGATGACAAGTTTGAGTTATTGGTTGTCTTTCATTCTTCATTTTTATTTATTTTTATGAAGACACTTATTTTACCCATAAAACCAATTGAAAAAATATATATTTTGATAACATTTATATTTTATTTTTATGAATATATAAAATGAGATATTTTTGAGTTTTTTTACCATAAAGCTAAAGCAAATATAACTCGCTAAATGTAATGAAATGAATTTCATTTTCATACATTTAAAATGAAGTAAGTCTATTTCTAATATCTTACTTTAACATAATTGGCCTATTTCTAATATCCTACTTTAATATAATTTCGAGAAGAAAACACTGGAAACCTTTCATTTCACATACTGTCGAGGGATTCATTCACTTAATGGCTGCGTTAAGTTACCCGAGCTTCACTTCTCATGAAGTCACCAATTTTACCCATATTACTCAGTGAAAAATTGAAAAATGTATGTTTAAATAATTATTGATGATAAATTTAAGTTACTCGTTGCATTTGATGAAGACGCCAATTTTATCCATAAAACCAATTGAAAAAAATGTATATTTTAATAACATTTATATTTTATTTTTATAAATATATAAAATGAGAGCGTATTTTTATAAATATAACCTACATAATGCAATAAAATGCATTTAAAATGAAGTAAGCCTATTTCTAATATCCTACTCCAACATAATTTGGAGTTTTATATATATATAAAAAATGCAAGGAAAAGCTGGAAACCTCTCATTTCACATCTTGTCCGTAGATTCATTCACTTCCTTGATGCGTTCAGTTACCCTGAGCTTCACTTCCTCCTGGGTGCATTCCATTCATTTACCCTTAGAAACAGTTTCCATTGAAATAGAACATATTTGAACCTTCATACACAAACTCAACGCCATAAGCTTCAACCCCTGAATCAACTTCTCATAGGCTATTATCATTCACACGACCATGGTGACACTGACTGGTTGCCATTGGGATCTAATGGATAATATTGCACAACCTCATAATAAACACACCTGATTTGACAATGTTCTTTGTATTACTTGTAATGTTTGTAATGTTTTTTATACTACTAGTAATGATCATTTAGTCACTATGAATATGGTTAAAAACAAAATAGAGTATATAATACTTTAAGATTTTGATAATCAAATCATTGCATCAAAGTAGACCCTTAACACATAAACCAAAGAAACTAGTCATACATACACCAAATTTGCCTGGGCATAACATTGACAGTAATTATTATTATAATTATGCCAACGAATATGGAGGCATAAACCTTAACCAAATAAGTACACAATCTATTATTGTAAGTATGCGAATGAATATGGATTCTTCAAACCCAATCAAAGCTAAAGAAGCTAAAGAAAAAGAGAGCAAGCCCTTCTGGGGATGAGAATATCTATTTTATGGAATAACCAGCTTCTTTTAGATCATTTTTTTTTAAAAGATAAACTGGGACAAGGACCCTCTAGAACAACATGTGGATACACAAAAATTTCATGGGCTTTGAGAAACTTGGTTCTCTTCTGGGAAAAGAGAAAAAAAATAAAGAAAGAGAAATTATAGAGACACCAAATTGAAAAACGACTCTCGCAATGATTTGGAAGCTCCCAATAGAACGAGAGCAATTTTTTAAAAATGGGGTAGAAATCCTTTGCATCTAACGAATTTATTCTACTCAAAGGGGTAGAGATAACCGAGCCTTAACAAAGGGTAAAGAAGGGTTTAGAGATATTAACTAATAATTTCAAGCTCAATTGTTGCCTATTTGAGTGGGTAAAGAAGAATTTAGATTCAGGCGGTTGCTAATTAAGTCAGATTTATGTAGCCCTGATAGATACTCCAGGCATATGATGATATCTCTCTGTGGACCTTGTCAACAATATGCCTTTTATAGTAGCTCTCTGTGGAGTTGATGGATTGTGCAACAGGCAAGGAGAGAAAAAAAATTTACATTCATAAAAATGAGAGCGCCATAATAATAATAATGGCTTAGCTAGTCTTGTAAGAGTAAGACTAAGGAATCAATGAACAGTCAGTAAGAGTATGAATGAGCATATATGTACCAGCAATAAAGAGTATGAGCATATATGTACAAGCCATAAAACCCCACAGATAACTTAGAGCTCAAAAACAAAGCGTCTAGGCAAGTAATAAAACCATTCTCTGAAAACCCCTAAAACACTAAAATACACTGGACCTGCCTCTAATAAACCATTTTCTGAAAACCCCTAAAATACCTTTCCCATAACTCTAAATCATAAAGATCTTGTTACAGTTACAACAAGAAGAAAAATACCAACGGTCAAGGGTAATCGAATAATAAGGCGATTTAGCAAAAAATACCAAAATGCAAATCGAATAATAAGAACTTTGTCTGTGGGTGCCATGAGCTTCTTGTGGGAAACCCTGCATCCGTTGAGCAACGACTGAAGAAATACATTATTCCAACGGATGACATACATTTGACTTGCAGCGGAAGCAGCTCAGGGGAAAAGAAGGATTCAGATAGGCAGACTTGGCTTCAAATTTTCTTTGGTCAATTCATCAAACTCTGTCTCAGAAACCGCCTCCACACAGAGCCCTGCACTCCCCTTGACGCTCCCTTATGTGACTGCTCGGATCTTCACATATGCAACCGCGGCTACATATTCCATTTCCCCTTAGCCCAAGTCATATTGGTGAGGCCATACCTCTACCTGGCCAACTACGGAGAGTCCACGCAAATGGAAAATTGAATGTGAACCAGACAAAGCACGTGGTAAATTTTGATTGGCTGGAAGGATGAAAATGAAGCGTTGGGATTGGCTGGGCTGAACAGTGTTTTCCCAGCCCAATCCTGTAAAGAAAACACCTTCGGTGTAAATATTCTTGATAAGAGCATTGGGAAGGATTATTGGTCGACCACACGTGCATTGTGCAAAGCTGCAGGTGCGTAGGAAGTTGTGCGAAGACGGATGAAGATGGGTGGAGGTGGCTTTCATTGTGCGTTGTGGGTATGTGCAGAGGAAGCTACTTGGAGGTGGTATTCATTGTGTGAAGTGCAGATGTGTGGCGGAAAATTGTGGAGGCAATTGCGAAAATGGAGAATTATCGAATAACAAAAAAACGCGGACCCTACACTACTTAAATCTTAAATATATTAATTAGTAGTAGAGGTAGGAACCATGTTGCATTGCAGCTAATATTTTTATTTTTAAATGCTATATGTTGATTGCATATCAAATAGTGAAATTAAATAGTAAAAAACAATTATAAATTAAATTGGAATTTTTTTGTTTTCAATTGCTTTACATGGAATTTTTTACTTTATCTTATTATGTCACTCTTCATGCAATGACATATATGATCAGTTAGAAGCTATTAGTTTTTCCGTACTGGTTAAAATTTTCAATTTCCTATAGTAAACATTGGGATTTCGAGTGAATTTTTTCTATGATGTAAGCGTGCTGGCACATGCTTGGCTCTAGAGTTCAAGGTGTGACGTCATGGTGGCATGCATGGTAGATGGTTGTCGATTTTATTGTACACTGGAGGTACAAGAAAGGAAAATTGTCCACGCGACTGGTAATTAACTTGGGTTGTGTTGAGCTGTGGTGGTGTATTTTTTTTTAAGGGTGTTGGTGGAAAATTCATTATGGTTAATGGATGATCGATAAGCGAGTTTAGAGTGTTCAAAGGTTGTTTTGGTGCTCATTGATGTTGTATTTGGGTTGTGTTGAGCTCTGGTGGTGCAATTATTTGAGATTGTAATTTAGCTTGAATTCCTATTTATCGTGGGTTTTATTGAAGCAGTGGAATTTGTGTGCGAAGTGCTGGAAAAGTGATATTTCAAGACACATGATTGCCAACCTTCTGGACGAGCGTTTGACAGGTGAATGTTTGGAATTTTTTTTGTGGTTTATTTGTCGTGGTGCATAACTTGGAGTTCTAATGGTGCAATGTTTCACAAAATTTGCAAGTTAGACTTTAGAATTTAGAGCATAACAATTTTTCGGGTAAGCGGGTTGATGAATTATAACGACGAGAACTTGGTGAGTTTTTGACTTCTCCCTTCGAGAAAACTATGGTTTAATGGGTGATTTTACTTGTTTACAATAGTGTTAAATACATTTTGGGGTCGAGTTTCGATGGTTTGGATGCAATTTTGTAGGAATAAAGCAGTAGTAACTGAGGACGACTAGGTTGGAGGGTCACCTATCTTTGCATTTGGAAAATTCCTGTGGGAAAGGTTCCGACTTTGCTTGCTTGTGGTTTGGTTTTAAATTGTTTGTTGAGCACTATTTCATGTTTTCCTGTAGATGTTTCGACGAAGTTTTTGAAGAATTTATTTTGAGTGTTGCGAAGCTGGGAGTATAGGAATGTTTGGATTTTCAGAAGGCTTGTGATCAAGGTGGTGGCTCTGAATTCTTATCGTGTTGTTTTAGATGGCCGGGGTGTTGGAGTTTCTAAAATATGCGATGTCAGAAGTTGGTGCATGTTTTCGTTTTCGCAAACTCATGGACAAGGTGTCGATGAGTACTCGATATTATGGTGTTTTGAATAGTCGAGGATTTAGAGGTCTATTGGACTGAATATTAAATGGAGAAGGAAATAACGTCGGCTTCAGTCAGGCCCAACACATAGATGCAATTTTTTAAGTTTCTATATTTTGCGGTGTCGGAAGTTGACCGATTTTTGAATTTTTACAAGGCCCATTGAGTAATAAATATATGAAAAAACAGATAGATGAGTTTTGTTAGATTGTTTGATTTGCAGTTCAGATCTTTGTTCGACATATGTGAGTTTTCTGGTGGCTTTTACGTTCAACTCGTTGTCATAGGACACATTTGGTGCTATTAATTTGTTTTTCAAAACGCTAAATTTGTTGGAATAGAAGTTGTAGTTTAACTTTCGGGAAATTACAATATGAGATAATTGCGAACTAGAAAAACAAGGGCATAAAATAATTGATGCCAAAATTGAACTTTCAAGGATATTGGAGAACTTTTGAGACCAATGGTACCAGTATTCTGGGTTTCCAACAGTGAGATTTTTTAATGTATGCTCTTGCTAAATTTTGTGTATAGATGAACATGCTTGAGTCGTGGTGGTAAGAGCATGTTTAAAAAAAATCAAATTTGGAATAAGATCATCCATCTCCATGTTAGTTTTTTTGGATTTCTTTGGAGTTTGAGGAAATATGTAGTCGTGTTCGTCCTCAATTTCATGGTCGGGCAGTCGGCGTGTATGTGGAAAAGAATAATAAGGAAAAGGCCAACCTACGATCCATCTTGGAAAACGCTGAGCTTGGAGCAGTGTTGAAGTTGGAGTTGGCGTTTAAGTTAATTTTTTTTTGACTTTTGTAATTTATGAAACATATTCACATTATTTTTTTCTTTAGATGATAGATAAGGGTTGATATCTTTTAAACATTTTAATACTATTTTGTTTTAATTTGTACGTATTTTTTGGTTTTCTACGTTAAACTTTTAGATAGAAATAATAATAATCATTTATGTAGAATTTATTTAAATGAATTTGTCTTATAAAAATAGTGTTGAAGTAAATTTTTTATTGATAAAAAAGATAAAGTCTTTTAAATTACATTTATTAAATAATATTTCAAATGGAAAAACAAAATAAAATATTATAGACACGTATGTTTCTTATGTGGGCCTCCATACAGGCAAGTCAAAGGTTGGCCTGGCTATGAGGCTGGAGATTGCGGTTGTAAGCACAAATGACTATACAGACATATTTCTTTTGTGGTCCCTACTGAAAGCAAGTCGAAGGTCGGCCCGAATATGAGGTCAGGGGTCGACATTGATGTTTGGATGGTGTCTCTAGACACTCTCGACTACTGATACCCCTCGATCAATTCGGCTCCAACTTCAATGCTTCATCTGAGCTGGTGCAGGGTCAGCAAATTTAATGCAGGTTGCAATATCCGTTTGATTTAAATATTATTTTAATCAAAATTATTGACGTATACATTAATGTTGATATTATTCGAGATTAAAGTACAGTGTAGCTAATTTATTTTTGTTGATCAATATAAATCGAAAATATAAATTTTTGGAAATAGTTTTTATAACAATTTATATTGCTTATTGCTGATTGATTTGCAGCATTGGAAAAAGTAAATAAAAATAACCTATTCACATTGTTTTTTTTCTTCAAAGAAGGGATAACGGTTGATGTCTTTTAAACATTTTATCTTTTAAGAATAATTTATTTATTAATTTTATTTAATTTTTAATTTTTAATTTTTTATTGATAATAAAAATAAGGTCTTTTAAATTAATTTTATTAAATAATATGTTATATGGAAAAACAAAATAATAAATTATAAAAAATACCAACTATACATGTATGTTTGTTTTGTGGACCTTGCCAAAAGCAAGTCTGAGGTCGGCATGGCTATCAGGTCAAAGGTTGGGAGTGTCTTTTGAAAGGTGTTATGACACTTCACGACATATTTAGCATTGTAAACATGCCCAACCAACTATATGCACACATTTGTTTTGTGGTCCCTAATTAAAGCAAGTCAGAAGACAGACGTGGCCATAACGTCGGATGTTGACCTTGTCGTTTGTATGGTTTCTCCAGACACTTGCGGCCATTGAAAATACCTGACCAAATTGGCTTCAACTACAATAGGACATGTAAGCTGGTACATGTGTTGACGAATTGAACATAAGTTAAGATTATGGAAGATTGCAAAATAAATTAAAGTTTCAATGAGTACTTTAATTATTTTGACTAAACTTTATAAAAGTATAAGGGACTTCATTTAAAAATGATGTGAATGTGAATTTAAATTTTATTTGAATTTAAATTTAATTTTATTCATATATTTTGTATATTAAGTATTTGGAATATATTTATAAAACATATATTAAAAGTTCAATAATGTTGTGTTTTTTTTAGTTTTCTACATAAGGTTAGACCACTTTATTATCAATTTTATATTATTTTTATGTATAAATAAATAAAGTATTGAATTATTATATAAAGTTGTTTTATATTTGTTTGCTTTAAATTCCATAAATGTTACAACTAGCATTTTCTCCTGGGGGTTCAAAGGTACACCAAAGGAGTGGACTTTGTATTAACTCCCATGCATATGAAAGGGCGCAGTTGCAAGCACAAACAAGCTCGCTATTTAAACCAAACGATGCCCCCGTAGTTGACCTCGTTGTGTGTTCTTTGACCGAGATTAACAACTGACATTTACTGCGGGGGCAAAAGGCCGATGAACGAGCCGTACCCCGAGGTCCCCCCGCAGTGACGCAAGCGAAACAACTTCAGTGCGACGTATTAAATTCGAATTGGGTAAAGGGACGACGAAATTCGGGTTCACTGATTCGCTGCAGTGAACAATGCAAAGGTACACCGAAAGAATACAAGATTTGTGAAAATCATTTATTTATTTCTTGTAATGCAAAGATACACTGAAAGAATACAAGATTTGGAAAAATAATTTATTTATTTCCTATAATACAATTAAGAAAAATAATTTTATTTTAATATTAAAATTTTGAAAAATATTTAATATTTTTTAATAAAATTAAATTTAAAATAAATATAACTTAATAAAATAAAAATAATTCAATTAAGCAGCGACGCTATCATCCAACAAGCGGGTGGATCATTAATTCAAAATTGGGGGGGAGAAAGGGCTAGTGGCCAGAGCTCTTGCCCTTCATGTTCCAGTGCATGAGTTCTGATTCTTTGCGTCTCAAGGAGAGTGCGTTGCTCATGTTCGGCAGCTCTCATTGTTCGACTGATGGTTTGGTTGTGGAAAAATTTTAGCCATTTTCTGAGATCAAGCTTTTGTGTTTTGCCGGTGAAAGTGTTTTTCATTGATTCCATGAACACCACAGTTTTGAGGACCATGTAGTGAGGTAGCCTCTCTCTGCAGAACGAAATGATGTTCCGCTGCCCTGTCTAACTCTGATCCGCGCCCTCTCATCGGCTGGGAGTGTGTTCCACTCAGATTTCCATGTATATTTTGTATTATAAACCATGAAAGGTATGTATATTTTTTATTAAAAAACATGGAGACTTTTAACTTCTTGTTTCTGTAAATTTACAGGTTTGTTTAAACTTAAGAGAAGAAGATACAACACATAAACTTCCCAAATTGCAGGCAAATCCCTATGAAAAGAGAATCTCATGCAACAAATGAAAACTTTTATAACATAATTATCGAAATATTCACCAATGAAAGGGATGTGTAACATAATCCAACAAATCAAAAGACGCTTCGAGTCTCCAAAACGCACAAAACCTTTTGCAAGAGTATCGAGAAACGCCATGGCGATTATTAGGAAGAAGATATAACACCACCATATATATGCCGCAGTATCACATCAAAGGACGACAAGCCTTCTGTCTAAGCTTCTGCACGTCTCTAACTACGCGCTTCACCAACTTTGCCTCATTTCTGCAAGTGGAAGGGTTTAATGGGAAATATAAGCTTATGAATGAATAAGGGTTTTACTAGCTCTGCCTCATATATGCAAATATTAAGATTTAAAAAAAAACATAAGCTTATATTATGAAAAATGGTAGAAACATAAGCTTATATATAAATAAGGGTTTAATCCGAAATATAAGCAGAGAAATAAATAAGGGTTGATGAAAATAGACCCATTGGCGTCTTCCTGCAGAGAGAGACCACGACGATGAGAGATTGTATGGAGAGCAACCTTCCATTCATCAATTTCTTGATGGCTGTATTTCCCACGTCTTTCATGTTCTTCGAATGCTTCACCAAATGGACTTCCATCAGAATGGTGGGGATGTCGAACTTGCGAAGGAGTCACGTTATAAAATACAGGAATGGCGATGGCTAGCTCGTTGTCACTCCCATTCCTTTGAAGTCAACGAGCAATAAGAGTGGTTTCTTTCAGGCACATGAAACCACTCTCTTCGGCACATGAAACCACTACTCCTGTGGTCTCTGTGAGGCCATAACCGTGAGTAACAGAGAATCCCAGCTCTTCAGTCTTCAACAACACACCAGCGGGTGGAGGAGAACCTTTGTCGGATGGATCCGCGTTTGCAATCATGGTCAGCACCGCAGGCGCCGCGTAGAGGAGGGTAACCCAGTGGTCATTGAGGGCTTTATAGACGACGTTAGAATCGAATTTCCTTAAGCAGATATTTCTGCCATCGAGGGCAACTATTCCCCACGAGAAACACTAGCCGTTGGCGTGAGACATGGGCGACTACCTCCACCCGCATCTCTCCACCCTGCACACCGTGTTCCACAAGTGTCTCTTCCAGCCCTCCTCGGCGGACGCTCGAACCACGGCCATGACAAACTTCGTCCAAATGATTGAGACCGTGAGCGATTCCAAAACCTAATCCCTGCCATGATGCACCCTCACTGAGGCACTCAATACAAATCAGGAGGCCACGACTGAGGAGGCTCTCAAGATGTTTATCGAGTTGGCGGGCACTGATCCACGTTTCCTCCGCAGGCAGATCGTTAACGTGGTGGGGAGCATGCTGCGGCGGAGACTGTGGAAACCTGCGTCATGTCGTCAATCGGAGATCTTGAGAAAATTCAATGCCACATGCTAAGTTTTTATTTGTTAGAGGGACGACGAAATTCGAGTGTCGCTATTGGCTATAGTGAACAGTGTGTTCACCAAAATCCCCACAATAAAACATCTTTGGTGTAATTACTTATTCAACTAGTATTCTTGGACATCATTGTCATGTTGTTTCATTTGTATTGTATTTAAGAGAAGAAAATAAATAAATGTAAATAAAGATGAAAATTACAATAATCTTGTAGTTAAAAATACATTTTGTTGTATTATATATATATATATATATATATATATATATATATATAGTTAGAAACATTTTATTTTTTATTAGTTGTTTTTTTGTAAATAATGGTGCATTGCTTCATATTCAATGAATAAGGGTTATTGAAAAAAAAATTGTAATTGATTTGAGCAATAAAAATAAAGCCATGGATACAAATTGCTTATATAAACTATTTTATCTAGGTGTTTTATGTAAATATATCATGCACCATTTTATTGCCTTCATAATGTCCATGATGGGCCTTTGAAATATATAGTTTTGGAATTTGATAAAGTGATTCCTATATTAACTAAGAAATATTAGGTTTTGCATGCACTTATTATTTGATAGATATAAGATCTTAATAGTTAAGATGCTGTACGCATCTGTGGAAGTCTGATTTTTCTTTGAATTTTAAATTGCTAATTAATTTATGTAGGGAAGACATTAAAAGTATTATTATTATTATTTTTTTTCTTTTCAGAAACTTTAAATGAAAGTTATTCTTGTTCATTTATTTGGGGTTAAATTATACATTACTTATGTCTAGGTGGCATGTTAAACTTTTGAAAAACTATTGAATTATTTAGTAATGTTGGTGTTTTTATGTAGTGGTTATGTGTTTTTTTCTTTTTCTTTAGAACAAGTGAAAAACAGTAACAGACAAATGAGATCTTGAAGGAATTAAAGAAACTTATAACCTTTGTTATTTGAAATGGTGGTATTTAAGAGCATTTAATGTCTGAACAATTAAAAACAATTATAAGTTTTTTTTTAATAGTTTAAGATACTTAGATTTGACTTTCTTTCTCAGTTGATGTTTGGTGTGGTTCGAAGTTCATTGTCTAATTTGTTTACATTTGAACATTTGCAACTAACAAATTAGTTTTTAGAACACTTTTCCCTGGTATTATTTATTGCAGTTAATACTAAAAATTGTTTAGCGAGCATCATTATTTAGATTGTTTAATCAATATTTGACTTGATGATATATTGGATTCAGGTAATGTTTGCTAGTTTGGGTGGAATTTTTTGCAAAATAGTGCTATGCAGTTGTCAATAATTTTGAGTCATGGATTGTGTAGTTGTGCAATTGTCGAAGTCGTTGCAAAAAATTATAAAGGAGGAGGAGTCTGATGATCAGATGTTGGCTTCTGCAAATAAAACAGAAAGGAGGAAAAACAATGAGTGGTTTGGATGCAATTTTCATGGCAAGTGGATTAGTTGCAGTTTTAAATGGTGAAAATGTATGTGTTGTTGTATGCAATATCCTTATTCAAATACATAGAATAGTGGATGATTGTTAAAGGGAAACATCCAACAATTTTTTGTGTGTGCTTTAAATGATAATTTTGTCGGTTACCTATGTCTCATGTGAGAAAGAATTTTGGTATATTATAATGCTATAATTATCAGTTATTAAATTTATCTCTAGGTCTCATATATGTTTCTGTTGTGTATGTGTACTTGGAATATTTATTCCAAGATGGGTGACTATATAAGCTTAAACTATTGCATTTCTAGACAATTTTGGTGCAATATCTTTTACTCAAATTATTTACCAAAGTGACTATGTAATTTGATGTAGATATAGAACTATGATTAACATTGAGCAATGGTTTTTTTTATAATTTCTATAGTCATGTGCGGCTTGAATGTTCTTTGTTTTAAATGACAAGGTAGATAATGATTTCAATGGCTATCAAACAATATGATACAAAGTTGCATTGGTCACTTTTATTTCCAATTTAATGTAATTATAGTCCTATAATTACAATTGGGAAATGTTCCTTTTTTTTTTTTTAGGCCAAATGTCACTATAATGTTGTGTTTTACTTATAACATAATAGGTAATGTTTTCAATGGCTAGCAAACAATAATATACAAAATTACATGACCCATTTTTTGGTCATTCTTATTTACACAAAATAGAATATATATATATATATATATATATATATATATATAGTGTGTGTGTGTGTGTGTATTGCTCTAATAACATTGAATGCGACGTTAGTTTGTCTTTGTACACAAGTGTTGTGTAGTTTGCATAATATCAATGCTGCGATACTATAAATACTATTGTAGCTTTAGTAAATTGTTGATGGTTCTCATGTAATTTTATTCTAAGTATATCAATTTCTTAATGATCAATGGATGATCACAAATACATTTCGAACTATGTATAGGCAACGCATGAAGACACAATATATAGAATTAATGTGATTTGTTTTATTGTGTCATGAACTATAGAGAAACAATTTAGATAAAAGTATTCTAAAATAATAGATGAAACAAAGAAACTGGATTTTTTATGACAAAATAAATTGCATAGGTTTTTTGGTGAAAAAAACAACAATATGTGTTGTGTTTTATTGATCAAAGCACTTGCAATTTTTTCTTTGGTGCTTGTTGTTACATAGAAAGAGCAATTATTAGTTTGTATAGGTTTCATTTTTTCCATTAACTCCATGGATTGTTTTTTTGGCCACCAATTATGTCTGGGTTTTGTTCTCACCTATGGACACGTTAGCTATCAGACACTTCCTTCAAGAAGATGATGATTATGATGACTTACTAGAGTCTACAAATATCTATCTAGATGTTGAAAAGTTGGCAGCCATGTGTCTCAGGCCTGAAAAATTGTATGGTTCAAAGAATACATGAAAAATAGGTTGGAAGGTATTCCTCTAGACATTTTAGAGGTATCCCAACCTATTACACAAAACGATCAATAGACAGAACATGAAAAATAACAACTTCCTAAGGATACTGAAGTCCTTAATAGATCAAAAGAAGTTGATACCACAAAAGTAAAAACTAATAGTCCACTGTTTTCCAGTGATTTACAAGAAGTATGGAAAGATTTTGACCAACAACTTAAGGGATATCAAGAGGTGGTGATCATTGATCCTCAAGAGATAGTCAAAACACCTCATGAGAAAAGTCAGAGCCTATTCACTGCTGGGTCTACTAAAAAATATGTTAACACAGAATGATTTGAATTCATCCTGGCCTACCTAAAATTTGAAATTGTATTGAAGATAGAGGAAATACATCCTTTAGATTTATTTTACAACCCAAAACATAAGGCTGAAATGAGGAGACAAAGGAAAAGGAGGAGAGTTGAAAAATCACAAGCTCTAGTTCTTGGTGATGTGCCCATGGAGGTAGTTTTGAAAGACCCTCAATCAGATCCATCTCAGGATCTAACAAGGTTAGCTCAGTTTGTAGGTGCTTATGCATCTGCTAAAATTGATAAATCCACATAAGTCCAACAACTAGTTAAAGAAAAGGATGAGAGAATACTTCAACTAGAACAATAACTACTAGTAAAAAAGCAGAGCATTAACCATCAACTGCAAGCACAAGTGTCACAAATTCAACAAAGTATGGATCGACGAAAGCTGTAGCATCAATCTGACATTGATTCTAAGGATGCTCAAATTGACCAGCTGCAATTTACTATGGAATAGTTAAAGGATAATCCAAAAGTGGATTATTTTCAGAAGGAAGCTCTGGAACTCAACACTTTGTTGGATCTGCAACAAGTGGTGTTTTGTCAAAGACTATCTCACATCAATGAGCTATGTGAGAAGAGTGATTCATTAATGAATCGAGTGGTTGACCAGAGGATCATATTTGATGAAATTGATGATAGTGTCTCTCAATATGTCACTTGGAAAGATATTGCAGAAGGACGAAAGGCCAATCTTCCTGGAATTGAAGATTCAAAAAAGGAAATCTCGTTCACTGATTGGGATATACAATTAAAGCATTCAGAAAAGGCAATATGCAGGGCAAGGGATGTTGCCAATAACATTACTGAAAGAGCAAAAAATAACCTCATTGCTGCCAATTTAATCGATAAATTCCCACCTGGTTCTCTACATGTTGTGAAAGATTTGATAAAGCAGTGGAAAGAGATGTCTAAAAGGAAGGAAGAAAGCATAAAAAAATTGGTAAATATTGATTGGGACAAGTATTGGAAGCACTTAGTTAAGCCACATAGTCAATGGTTACTGCTGCGATGTCTAATCGACACTTCCTCTTACATGATGCCTCCAATATTAGATGCGGTTTATACAGGATAGATACGCATCAGGCCAGGCCAAACTTCTAAATTTTAGCATATGATAGACATCCTTCAGCTCAAGGAACGAATGAAAACATAGAAAACACCACACTCTTGAAGCAAGTCATCTCAACAAACTCTATTTCTGTTTTTAATTCACTTATTTTAAGGAGATTTGTTTAAACCTCCTCAACACTTTATATATTTTCTATTTTTATAATTTTTATTCTACTATATATACCCTTTCATGTATTTGAAGAAAGGGGTCTTGAAATTTTGAAAAGAAAAGCTGGACCAAGGATTATTTTTCATATGAGTAGAGTTAAGATATATATGGTACTTTTATCTTTATGTTGATGTTCTATTTAATATGAGAAATAGTTAAATTTCCTTATGATTTTTTGTTATATGTATCTTTTTAAACACAGTCCGTCATTAATTCACTTCTGGACATGCTTAGATTGCCGTAAGTTTAATACATGAACAAATACATGCAATTATTAAATATGATATGTGCTTAATCAATTAATTTGATTAACTATTTAATCAAATCAATTATCTTAAATTGTTTTACATTTCTACAAGTGCTTGATAAATCTTCATTTACATACACTTAAGATCATCTTTTAAATGACATATAAGAGAAATATAATTCATCCCAGGATATATATATGTATATATATATATATATATATATATACTTTTTAAGCTTGTTTTCACTCTCATTCACCAAATCACAGTTAGTTATAAATACCAAACAATCCACTCAATTATATTTCATTGGGAATCTAGTCCCATAATCCCTAGTCGGAGCCACTATCTCAAATAGATAAGGGACGATTTTCAAGTCCCCAACTAGGTGGTTTTCCCCGATGTTGTTGCTGCGATTTTCGAGGCATCAACATGACACTAGAGCTTTGAATTATTTACAACAACACTTGAATGATTGAAACATTGAACAAGATCAATGTCTCAATGATTGGCATGCTTACATTATAAACTTATCAATTCCATATGCAAATAGACATATAGAAGGTAAAGGTTTAGCAATATAGTGGATATGTGAAGTCCTTGGTGTCAACATATATATTTGAAATATAGAAACAAAAGATATTTCTTTGATATTCTATTCAACAAAAACTTGTTCCAAAATCTTGCACCTTATGCATATACCAATATGTACATCGCATTCACATTTTCATGCAATGCTAAAAGTTAAGGATGTTGAAGATATTAATGGCAATGAAAAGACATCACAAATGCTCCAAAGAATCTCAGAGAGAGAATATTGAAAATTGTTCTCAAGTGTACCTTGTAGTTATCTTGTTAACAAAGAATCTAGGTTTACTAGATGTTCTAGTGAGTTAACACATTTATCAAATGAGAATACATTTTTTTTTTTTTTTTTTTTTGATGAAGTGTCAAAGGACTTCACATCATCAATTGAGAACAATATTCCTTTTACAATGACGATACAAAATAGCAAAGAAGTTTGTATTTCTTTCTTCGACGCATAGAGTAAGCGATGCACTCATTTACATCAATTGAAATATGCAATACGAGCACAAGGTGCTATAATACAGAAAGCATAAAAGCAACATGTAAAGTCAAAAAAAAAAAAATTTGAGGCATATTTGCAATCAATCCAAGAAACACCTACATAAGCATGTTGCATTTACGAAGGATTGTCCTTTTGGAAGGACATGCAATCTATTGACAAGGACATATTATCCACTATTTTTTATTTGATCCCACCAAACTTCAAAGTCATTAACATCGATGAACATATATGCAAATTTTGTAATAACGCAATGCTCAATGAGAAAGTGCCTACATTTGCATCACCTCTTCATATTCGACAAAATGGAAAATTGATGTTCGTTGCACAATTGGCATATTTGGAAGAGAGATACGTGGAACCAAGGATGAATTTAGCACAAATAAGAAAAATTGGTTACAAAATATCACAATTTGTATTAACAGGAACAATTTTAAATGTTCCTTTTAGTCTAGATAGAATTTAGACAACTTTTCCTAGAGATATTGATGACAATATGACAATGGGGATTATGATAAAAAGAAAATTTGAATACAAGAATGCTTATTTGTCTGGAAATATTCGACCAAAAAAAGTGATGTCTGCATTGCATGATTTGTGCAATACATCTATATACAAGAGCGAGAAAATAGTAATTAACTATGGATGGAATTTTTTTTTGATCAAAGTAAGCAAGATCATTAGACTGATAGTCCATAAATGAAGGAACTGGACTCACTAAATGTAGATGATAATCTAGAGCCAGAAACTAAAACACTTGTACATGGTTATTTAGAGGCCCAACTTATCCATGATCTTGATAGAAGGATAATACAAATTGAACCTTCTAAAGGATTTCGTCCCCTGGTAAATTTTCAATACAAATTCTCTGAAGAACTAAACTTCTTGACATTGTTCTTTGAATCAATTCACCTTCTTGATGTTATCGATCACTTTTCATATCAAAACATTTCACAATGGGAACTCTTGCACATGTCTAGTGACTTTTCAACACATATTACAGACATATATTTTAAATAAATTCATATTTTGATAAACCAGGTAGCTAACTCTGCTTGGATATCTATTCACAAAGGAGAGTTAAAAGGACAAAAATAGTTGCTAAAGACGTTAAAAATAAAAGCAATCTTCAGAAATTATTGAAATCACCAATTGCATATCAATGCTTAAGAACCATTCACACATCACCTGAATATTTTGAACATTTATGAAAAGACATATTTGCAATGATTCGACAGCTTGTTCCACCGTATTTCTTTGTGACATTCATTAGTGCTGGGCATCTTTGGGAACCATTGATAAATGCACGAAAAATACAAGTATTGATTCAATAACAAATGAGGCAAAGAACTTTGATGATGGATGCATTGACACATTGATCAAACATCAGACAATCATATGTAGTCGATATTATAGGCATAGAATCTCGTCGCTACGTTCCTTGATAACAAAAAAAATGAATTATTTGGTCAACTGGAAGATTATTTCTTTATTACAAAATTACAAATTAGAGGAACATAGCAAGACCATGGATTTTTTTGGATTCAAAATATGCCAATATATAACCAATCCATTGATGTCGATGTCATAGGTTTCATTGATCAGTATTTGAATTGTGATTCAACAGTTTTGTTGAATCAAATGACTCAATTTCAAACTCATCATCACACAAAAACTTGCAAAAAATATAAAAATTATACTTGTAGATTTGGTTTCCCTATCTTGCTAATTGATGAAACTTATATTTTGCATCATTTGAGCAATGAAAACAATGAAAACCAAACAATGTAAAAGAAACTTTAATTTCTTTTGCAAACCAAATCCTATTAAAAAACATAACATTTGCAATGTTTTTAGAGGATCTTGGAATTGCAAAAGAAGAATACATCATGTTGTTACGATTTTGTATCACTCGGCCAATTATACTGCTCAAAATAAATCCTTGCGATATGTGGATAAAAGAATTTGCAAAAAATATTCTTTCATTGTGGCAAGAAAACATAGATTCTCAATTTATTTTAGATGCATATGCTGCAACAACATATTACAATTCTTATATGACAAAAATGGATCGGTCCATGACAACTGCATTGAAACAAATATGAGAAAATTGCATTTCTTGTGGAGAAAAAAAAATTGAAATTATTACTAAGCTTGGGAACACATTGTTAAATATGCAATAAATGTCAAGTCAACAAGAACTTCACATTTCTCTGTCATTTCCTTTGTATTCAACTTCTAGAAAAAACAATTTTCATTAACATTGTTCCAGCTGAAAGATAAACATACGTTTTAAAAATACCTATATTGTTAGAACAAGAACCCGATAATTCTAAGGATATTGTTTGCATGACAATTGTTCATAGATATATTGCATGTTCCACTATTATTGAGCATGTTTTCTTTACTTAATTTGTTTCCTCTTATTCAATCACGAAAAAAAAGAAAAAAGAAAAAAAGAAAGAAAAAAAGTCTATGTGTCATATGATTCATTCGATACAGTGAACACATGGACCAAGAAAACCATTATAGGGAAACAAATGATGCTTTATATCCCATACAAAAAGTTTGAATATAGTTTAAAGAGAAATTAAGAAATATAGGCTCAAGCATACTTTTCACATAAACACATTATCGATGTCACGGGAAAACAATTTTCTCATCTAGTCACACCATGGGGTGATATTGAAAGTGCTTCTACAACAATTTCATCTCAAAGTGATGAGGTATTTATGCTTCAATTTCCCTTAGAAGATGACAATGAAACTTGTCCTAATGAAAATGAAAATTAAAAACACTGAAGTAGCGTACGAATTTAAGATAATGAACGATCAATGTTGAAATTGATTATGAAATCTAGGATTATTACTGTGTTCTGGTTACATTCATCTCACTGTTATGTTTGAAGTTATGGTTAAGTCTATTGGTGTTGATCTTTATGTTGAGTTGTGTTGAAGCTGTTGGATCCAGTGTGAAAATTGATGAAACGTGGTCTGCAGTGGGTCTAAGGGTTGAAGCCTTTAGTGTGGAAGTAGAAGCTTCATGCCAGTAGAAGATGGTGTTTTGATCAGGGGGTTGAAGCTCCCTTCCAGTAATGGTTGGTAAATGATATTAGTGGGTTGGAGCTCCCTTCCAGTAGCAGCTGAAGAACGAGAGAAGGTTGCAGCCTTCTACAGGTAGATGCTTGCGTACTGATATGAGTCTGCATCAGTACAACATTGTAAGAAGTTTTCTATATAATAAATATTAAAGACAGAGACGACAACAACGGTGGTTTTATCCCGAATTGGGTTTCCACCTTAAATCTTGGTGTTCATGTGTGATGCTCTTGTGTGATGATTTATTCTGTTATTACTGCACATATTTACTGCTTAACTATCTGATGCATAATTGATGAGATGGGTTAAATAATGTTTCTGAAAGTTTATCTAAATAGCAAAGTTATCTGAGTATACACAAGTTTCTGTTAGTATTTCCTCGTATATACACTAGTTGGGCTAATAAAAGTCGCGTATAGAAATCAGTAAGAGAAAAGTAAAATATTATGATTATTATAAATACTGATTCACCCCCCCTCTCAGTATTTTTCCCAACAATTGGTATCAGAGCAAGTTTGTCTGCAGAAGCTTAATTTCTAGAAGGAAGATCATCTAAGATGAGCAATCAAGATGGGACAACATCTATCAGGCCTCCACTCTTCAATGGAAACAATTTATTCTTCTGGAAGACCAGGACAAGATCCTATCTTCAGTCTTTTGGAGCATATGTATGGGATATAGTTGAAGGCGGTTACCAATATCCAACCTCAGTTCCAACAGATCCACCAATGAGGAAAAACTATGAAATCAATGCAAAAGATGTCAATAATTTATTGGGAAGTCTGACTGAATCAAAATTTGTCAAAATTATGCAGTTAAATACAACAAAGGAGATATGGGACAAAATCACTCTAAGCTATGAAGGTGATGCCAAGGTAAAAATCACTAAACTCCAAACTCTCAGAATTCAATATGAAAAAATCAGAATGCATAATGATGAAAGCATTGCTAGTTTCTTTTTACGTCTAGATGAGATTGTAAATCGTATGAGAAATCTTGGTGAAACTATAACTGACACCACTTTTGTAGAAAAAGTTTTAAGATCTCTAACTCCAAAATTCAAGTCAAAAGTATCTGCTATTTAAGAGAAGTAGGATCTACAAACTCTTACTGTTGTTAAACTTCATGGGATCCTAACTGCATGTGAAATGAGAAAAGGAGGTCCATTTGAAGTCAAAGAAGCTGTTTTTAGAGTTGCTGCAAAAGGCAAGGAAATGGAAGAACAAGAAGGATCAGGGTATGTTTTAGAAGAAGATGAGATAAATTTTGTAAAGAAACTACAACTTGGCACTGGCAGGTTCATAGATAAGCTTCCTTTCAAATGTTTTTCTTGTGGAAGAGTTGGTCATTATGCTACTAAATGTCCTCATAAAGATAATCATGAAAAGGGAAAGGAATTGGCAAAAGGAAATGAGAAATGTTTCATCAATAGACAAAGTTATTATACTCATGAAGATAGTGATGGTCTATCAAATAGTGAAGAAGGAGAATCTGATCAAGATATTAGACTACTCATGGCATTTGAAAATAACAGTAGTGAGACTAAAGATACATTTATTGATGCTTTGGGAGAAAATGATTTTCTTGAAGAAATCAATCAACTCAAAATATGTTTGGAAGAAAATAAAATAGCCATAGATACTCTAAAGAATCAGCTTATAAAAAAGGATAAGCACAATGAGAAATTAGAATGTGAAATAGTAAGTCTAAAAAAGGAAATTGAGAAAGTGAAAGCCTTAAATCTTAGATTTGCTAAAGGATCTGAAACCTTAGATGAAATTATCAAGGTTCAACGCTCTCCTGTTGTAAAGAAAGGTCTTGGATATATCGGAGAATCTTCTCAATCTTCAACACCAAGCTATTTAAATGTAGTTAAAGCCAACCAACAACATTTTATCACTCATGAAAAGAACAAAGAGAATACCTAGGTAAAGCATGACCACTTCAATTCAAGGATGAACAATAACAGAAGTATCAATCAATAGGTAAACATCAATAGAAGGTTCCATGATCACAGGAATTTCTTCTTTAATGGACAATGTTTCTCATGTCATAAATTTGGTCATAAAGCCGATCAATGTGTTGCATACAAAAACATCATGACCAGAGAAGCAAGAAATCAAATAAATGAGACTGGAATAAAGAAGAATACTTATAACAAATTTTCTCCTCTTCAAAAAAAAATTGAATGTTTTTATTGCAATAACTTTGGACATGAAGAATCTGATTGCAGGAGAAAACTTCAGCCAAAAGAGCATATTCCCTCAAAATCCAAGGTATGGAAAAAGAAGGACTTACAGGTTGAAATATGTGGCATAGATTTATTTGCAGAAGGGGAAGAAAATCAATGGTACATTTATAGTGGATGCTCAAAACACATGACAGGTGATAAAAATAAACTCCTTTCATACAATGCATTAGAGAAGGAAAAGAATGTTACTTTTGGAAACGACTCTCCTGCTGTCATTAAGGGTAAAGGTTCTGTTTTTCTAAAAGAAAAAGTGAAAGCTAATAATGTTATGTATGTGGATGGATTAAAGCATAAATTTTTGAGTGTGAGTCAAATGTGTGATCAAGGAAATGAAGTTGTCTTTAGTTCAAAATAATGTGTAGTACACGAACTTGACATAGGAAAACGGGTAATAAAAGGAACTAAAACACAAAGAAATCTGTATATATTGAAAGGTGGCCAAGAGCAATGCTACTTAGGTAAATGTACAGAAAATTGGTTATGGCACAGAAGATTGGGACATTTGAGCTTCTCTCAAATAAGAAAATCTAGCAGACTCAAAGCTGTTCGTGATCTACCCAATATCACTCTGCCTGAAAGTACCATATGCAAATCATGCTAATTGGTAAGCAAACTAGGGTGCAATTCAATGCCAAATAAGGATCAGAAAGTAAGCCTCTTGAACTAATACATACTGATCTATGTGGTACTGTAAGGAAAAAGTCACCTCGTGGTGAACAATAATATATTCTATTTATTGATGACTTCCCTAGAATTTGTTGGATCGGTTTACTGAAACTTAAAGATGAAGCATTTGAAAATTTTAAGATCTTCAAAGCCTTGGTTGAAAATGAATTATATCTAAAAATCAAATGTCTTAGATTTGACCGAGGAGGAGAATATATATCAGATGAATTCTTTGATTTCTGTGAACATTATGGCATAAAAAGACAATTTTTTGTAGCTAGAACTCCACAACAAAATGGTGTGGCAGAAAGAATGAATAGAAAAATTCAACAGATGGCTCGTGCTATGCTTGATGAATCTAGAAATCCTGATACCTTTTGGGGAGAAGCAGCACATACTGCAGTAAATATTCTCAACAAGGCTCATGTTCATGTGAACAATGATAAAACTCCTTATGAGCTATGGTATGGTAATCTTCCCACTGTGAAGCATTTTAGAGTTTTTGGAAGAATTTTTTTTATCAAGAACAATGATGAAAAACTTGGTAAGTTTGAGCCTTGAGCAGATGAAGGAATATTTCTTGGTTACTCTTCTAGAAGTAAAACATATAAATGTTACAATAAAAGACTTCAGAAGATTGTTGAATGTATTGATGTTATAATTGATAAGTCTCTCATAGCTCCTAAAAGGGAAATAACAACAACAAATGAATATGATGATGATGTATATTTTCCCTCATCAAATAACAACAATATAGAAGGAGAACCCAATGAGGCACCAAAAGAAGATATATCATAAAAGGCTCCATCTAGGTATGTTCAAAAGAATCATCCAAAATCTCAAATTCTGGGAGAAAGGGGATCAGGTGTCCAAACAAGAAGAACTATTGTAGGATCCCCTAGCTGTCTAGCATTCTTATCCACTATTGAATCACACCCCAAAGGATTAATTAATTAAACAATAATTTAATTATTATTCCCGGTCATATTTAACCCAAAACGAGGAAATTAATTAGATAAATCCTTATTATTTTCTAGGAATAATTATTTAAACCTTATTTAAATAATATTCCTTGTTAAATTTGACTAAATCATTTATAAATAATTGAATAAATCATTATTTATTTAATTATCATTCAACCACTTCCTTAAAATGATAAAGAAAATCATTTATTTATTTATCATTTACAAATAAAGGGCTTTGACCCAAGTCCAATTCCTTTCCCCTCCAACAAATATAATAAAATATTCCATAGAGGTGGATCTAGATGTGATTAACATTATTTTAATCATGCACCAAGATCTAGGGGGACCCAATATTTTGTTATAAATAGGAGGGTTTTCCCCATCATTCTTCACCTTTTGTTGCCTATTAGATCACTACGGATCTATACACTTGGTCTCATTTCTACCATTTTGCTCCCAATGAGCTCTATCTTCTACATTGGGTTTTCTACATCTACAAGAGAGAGAAAGCTTTGATCTGAAGTGTTGAGGACTACAAAGAACCCATCCCATTGAGGAGATACGGATACACCTTCTTGTTTCCTCCCGGGTGCCACACAGCAATATAAAAATTCATTCAAAAAATCGTGTTCTTGTCTTGTATGTTGGATGCATGGAGCAAACTCTTTACTTTACTGCTTAATATCTTTCCATTTATAGATCTGTTTTGTTGCAGCACTTTAACTACTAATTGCAGATCTGAAGATGTTTTGCAGCCATTATTGTTGTTAGGGCTATTAGTTATGCGTAGCTAAAGTGGTTCTTTTCGTACGCTTCGACGAAGAATTCATACTAACAAATGGCGACTCCACACGGGTTTTTAAATTAATTTCTTGTGCGTTTTTCATATTCACATATCCGGCTACTTGAGGCCCTAGGGCTTCTTTTTAATTGCTTAGTTTTTCTCTTTTCATGTCATTTTTCTCACATAAAACCTTAAAAACTTAAAATTTCTAACTTCCGTGTGTTTCTGGCCCTATTGCGCAGGTAAGCGACACCAGCCGCAACTGAGACGGCAACTTTTCAGAAAATCTGCCGCCGAAACAACCGGAACGGGGGGGGGTCGCACCTTTTGGCCCAAAACCTGCGACCTGGACCTCGGTACGCACTTTCGGCTTGTTTACGCGCCCTCAACTCGGATCGAATTCGAGAAGCGCGACACGACTTACTCGACATTTTCTGCACTTTTTAAGGTTTTTGCGGCTTACGCCGAGGGTTTCCGGCCCTGCAGCTCTCGGCCGCCTTGACCAAGTTCTGGTCTGTTTTTACTCATCTAAGTGGTAACCTAGCCCCTTAGGGCTTTAGTACCCTCCACTTTTTGTGGAAGAGTTTTAAGCTGTTTCAGCCATCTGTTTTTCAGAGCTTCGGCCTCCTTTTTTCCAGATCTGTTACCTCCCTTTTAGATCCTTTGAAATCAGCCTCTCTTCCTTTCAAATCACCTCCTGTCATTTTTTTTGGACCTCCTTTGAAGGCCTCCGCCTTGCCCCCTCCGGTTTTTGCTGATTGATTTCCCTTTTCCAGCCACCTTGCCTTTGTCTCTTGGCTGTGATCTGCACCCCTTGTCTGCAGCTTTCTCCTCCAGATCTCTGTCCCCTTTGACCCTAGATCTGTCGAGCTTCCTTTGTGTGTGTTTCCATAGTTTTTCCCTTTCTTTTTCAGCATAGTTGTGAGAGACTCACCTTCTTGGGTTAGATAGATGCATACGTAGCTGTTATTTCTCTGTTATTTCAGCATTTTATTTCTGTTCTCTGTAGGTTTATTTTCAGCTACGCAGCACACTTTTTCTTGCTCTCAACAACGAAAAGGGTTTAAAAATTAAAATTAACGCACGCCACTATGACCTAAGTGAAGAAGCGCCTGGTTAACACCGCATGACAAAGACTCTAAAATCAATTGTCACTTTGCACCTTTTACGCCCTTGGCCGTGGTGGTCTGTCCTGTTGCCCTGTCGGTTTCCTTCTTCCTGTCATCATTGCGCCCCCAAGGCGCCTTTCCGGAGACTTCTTGGCCTTCACCCTCGGTTTTAGGTTGATCGGCTTTTGCTCGCACCGTCGTCGTCGTGACCGAGTCCACCCGGTGTCCGCACTCAGGCTCCTCCCCGATTCCCTCGGGTCCTCCCTTCCCCCCCGGTTCTCCTGCCCCTTCACTATGTCTGGTCCAGGGCCTAACGCTAGCGGTTCTCCCGGCCCCAATGCCGGCCCTACTCCTAGTGGAACCGCCACAGGAACTACCCCGGCCACCCCTGTGCTGTCGTACATTGCAGGCCTCAGCCTCCCCGATTTCCATCAGTTGATCAATGATCCCATTCACCACAATGCTAACTGGCCTGCTATGCCAACCAAGCTCCCCTCCGACATCCCTAAGTTTAAGGGCCTTAATGGAGAAGATCCAACCAATCATGTCCGGTCTTTCCACATGTGGTGTTCCTCCAATTCTATTACCGATGACTCCATTCGTCTTCGTTTGTTCCAACGCACGCTTACCGGCGAAGCTTCTAAATGTTATGTCGAACAAGCCACCTCTACCCATACCACCTTTGAGACTCTTGCCCAAGCCTTTTTGTCGTACTTCCAGCTCCTACGATAACGGCACGGAGCTCTTGACTTCATTTAAGCAATCCTCTTCCACACGCCTTTACGCCCATGTTCGGGAATGGCGACGAACGGAGCTTATTTCGAGCCCCTCCTTTTCCCCTTTTTGAAGATCAGGTTTATATGGACTGGTTCCTTCGCACCCTCTTAGCTCCTATTGGCAAAGATGTCGCCTCCCATTTTCCTCAAACTGAAGAAGCCGCCCTCCAAATAGCCTTGAAATATGACTTGATCTACGCTCAATCTGGTTATGTTTATACCGTTCGTCCCTAACGCCCCGAGCCGGTCGCTGCGCCAGGGCATCTCTCGCTTAGACGGTATTGTTGTATCTCTTTCCCACCCATCTGCTCACCCTCCTATGGGCTATGGTCTCCCTCAGGGAGGGGCCAGCACCTCAAGCACTCTTCCCCCTCCCGGCAACATGTATCCAGGATACGGCATGCCTCCTCATTTTGCCCAACCTCCTGCTTACCTCAATGTCACCCAACCCAACCCTTACTTTTATCCACAGCCTGGTGCGCCAGCTCCTCCAGTATATGCGCTTCCGCCTCCCTTGCCTCCTCATAACCCGCAACAACACTTACAACCCCCTCCAGGACAAGTATTTGCACAGCAGGGTGCGATTAATCCCCCTTCTTCTCAAAGAAGGCGGAGAGGCAACCAGAACCCATCTGCCCCCGGTAACCGAGGACCCAATTCTGGTATGGACCCTAACACTAGCAGCGGCCACGAGGGCATCCCGCCCGGGGCCGCGGACGGCCGGCCCGCGCGAGCAAGCCTGTTCGTGTTTGCGTGTTTACGGTCACTACACTCCACGATTGTCTCTCTTACACCCCGGGTCCGACGGATGTGGGAGTCTCCAAGCCACATTGCGCGGACGGCACGCCTCCCCTCATGCTCCTCCTTGTGTGGCCACCACCCGGCCAATTGTGTTCCGCGATCCTTTCCCTGCGAGGATTCGTGGCTACCCAACCCCAGAAGCCGGCCATGTATACTCCTCGTCCTTCTGGTTCTCCCCCTTATCGGATCCCTCATGATGCACTCCGATCTGTCCCCTTCCGTCGACCTTCACCTTCAAACTCGGTCTCGCCAGTACCCCAAGCCCCCTGCTCAGTCTGCTCCCGAGCCTCCATCTTCAGGTTCTACAGAGCCTCTTTCGACATCCGGTGGCCCCTTACACATCCCTCAACCCAAAGTTGAGGTTCACCCAAAGATTCCAAAGGGTCCCTTACGCCGAAATGCTGCCTCCGGTCGAGCCGCTCAATCGTACAATATAGTAGATGATTTGGCACAATCCCCTGCTGCCATTTCCACACTGGAACTCCTCCAGTCGTGCCCTTCTCAAAGGAAGGCTCTACTATCTGCCGTGGGCACTGTTGATCCTGCTGATGACCAAATGATTGTTTTCGACGCCACTCACTCGGACCACCCTCCTCTTCCTCCTTCCGTTGCTTTCCAAATCCCGGTCAAAATCCGGAACGCCACTGTATCCCGGTGTATAATTGATGAGGGGGCATCCACCTGTGTGATGTCCGCTTCGGTTTGGAAGCAACTCGGATCCCCTGAGCTGGCCCCTTCCACGATCACCCTTCGAGCGTGGGACGGTCATGCCTCCCAGCCTATTGGCCTGTTTCGTAACTGTCCCATCACCCTTGCCGGTAAGACCGTTTGCGTTGATGTCGAAGTCATTGATGCCCCTCTAGACTACAACATTCTATTGGGGCGAAGCTACACCTACGCCATGTCTGCTGTCCCATCCGCGGTTTTCCGCAAGATGTCTTTCCCACACAATGGGAAGATAGTCACTATTGACCAGCTATCTTATCATGAGCCGCCGTCTCAGACCTCCTCCGAGACGACCATCTCTTCTGTAGCCAACAAGCAAACCGTCGATTCTCTGACCAGTGTCTCCCCCGGCGTTTACAAAGATTCCACCTTGCTTGGTACTTTCCCTCATCTTCCCCCTCCTTCGGTCACTGATCCCAGCTTGTCGAATGTTTGCATGATGCAATCGTCTCAGGCTGCCCATAAGCGACCTGCCTCGGCTAGTCAACAACCTCCCCCCCGCCCTCCGCAACCAACTCCTAGCCATTCATCTCAGCCAGCCGGACCTCCTCCTTCTGGCCCTTCCCCTACAGCTGGTATCCCTGAACCCCTTTATCCTCCCGGATCAGTTCCCCCTGGCCTCAACCATCTTGGAGCCGTCCCTCCTGATCATTTCCCTGCTGGGCAGATCCCTTTCCTAGCTCCCCCTCCCGGAGTATATTCTGTCCCCGTCATGGCCACCCTCTCCCTCCCTAACTTGACCTTGGGCATCCCGGTTTGGTACCTTGATCCCCCAGCTGCCACCCCCCCTGGTCACCCCAAACCTTACATGGCTTTGACACCGGTTCAACCGGTCCCCCTCGCTTCCTCCATCGCCACTGTGCCCCCAGCACCTCCACAGGACCCTTCTCCTGTTGTGACGGCTCCCGGGAAGAAAGGAAAAGCCCGCAAAGGGGCCACCAAAGACCAAACCACCACGACCGACCCGGCTCCTTCTCCGCCTGCGAAGCCTTGTGCCTTATGTGATGTCATTGGTCATGCCACCCATGCTTGTCCCGAGTTACCTCGTATCCGACCCATGGTAAATGTCGCGTTCCCCGACACTACGGTCCCTGAAACTCCCACTCCTTCTTTGACCGTCCCCAAGAACCCCAAGACTCTCCGCACCAACAAGCCCTGTGCTTTGTGCGGGATCCATGGCCACTACTCCCATTATTGTCCTCACCTGACGCATTACCGTGCCTCCCTTGAGGTGATCCGCGAGTATGAGGTTGAACAAAATCAATCCGCCTCTCCCATTCTCACGCAGTATGCTTCAGGCTAGCCTGAGGATCCCCCCGCTCCCATCCACATCCCCCCCCTTGATGTTCCGATGACGGAGTCTACAGTCACCATTCTTTACCTATCCTCCTCTGCACGACACTCGGAGCCTAGCTCGCCCGCAGCCTCCCCTGTTGTGTCTTTTGATACTCGAGATCACTCCACTTGTGTCTCTGTTGACCTCCGCAGCCCGAGTCCTCGCCATGTTTTCGATAGCTCTCATACACCACCTTGTTTGAGTCTTGATCATCCTGCCCCTTCCTCCCGCCATTACCGCTCGATGACTTCTGTACCCTCACGCTGCCGTCATTTCCTCTCATCCCCTCATTTATTGTCTTGTCACACCATTTTGCAGGACCCCCCGTCCACACCCTTTATCGGTTACGCCGATGGTGCAAGTCGCTACTCCAGGAATCTTGCCTCGGTAGGGTGGGCCATCTTCACCCCCTTGCATGACCTCGTTCTGTCTAATGGGGTATGCATTGGTTCTGCCACCAACAATCAGGCCGAATATGATGCAGTGCGTGGCCTATTAGCTGATGCCCTCTTGCATCGCATCCGCCATCTACACGTTCGTTTGGATTCCCTGCTTCTTGTAATGCAACTAAATGGTGTTTATCGTGTGCATAACCCTGTGCTGTTTAGACGCTATTTACGAGTGAAAGTATTAATACGTGCGTTTGAAACCATAACTTTCAACCATGTACCCAGAGACCAGAATCACTACGTCGATAGTATTGCAAACCATGTTCTAGATTGGCATTTATCACACACAATTCATACAAGACAATAACATTAAATCAACCATCAAAAGACGATGCATATCCATAATATGTGTCGAAAACCATATATTGATGAGTCCATCTACTCTGATACATACGACATGCCCATAGCATGTTCCAAAAACTAGGGGCACCATATGCCCCTCCATACATATACATACGACATGCCCACATCATGTTACAAACAAAATCCAAAAAACAACTGGGGGCACCATATGCCCCTCCATACACTATAGGGGGCACCACCTGCCCCTACATACATCAGAGGGGGCACCATATGCCCCTAATCACTATCTGGAGGCTCCTGGGCCAATGGCTCTGCCCCTGCAGCATGTAGATCACGCATAGCTTGACCAGCCATCGCCATGCGCCGCATGATACTTCGCCACTCTGAGGGGAGACCAACACAGGGCTCTATGTACTGGTCATCTAAATCCTGCCACCCGCGCTCCGATACTCCGGTCAAAAGCTGCTCACATCTACGGCGGATGTCCTCCAGTAGGGCGGCTGCATCCTCATTCTGCGCTGCTCTCGACCCACTCGGACCTGTAGCTCCAGACGCTGCCGGTCGTCCCATATATCCGGCCGGTTTTACCGGTGCTATATATGCATACCAAAAGTCCCTGAATCAGTATCATTATTTACTATTCAAAAACTTTAACATGCCCATATAAGAATAGCAATTTTTCACTTACCATCGGGCCCCCAGACTCGACCAGACGGAAGTGGCAACTCCGGATCCCCACAGTAGCTCATCCCACTATACGGGTAGTCGTCTATGTACAACGGCATCTGATCCCAATGGGCAAAAAAATCCGGTCGAAACACTCGCCCGACCGCCCCTCCTCCTCCTCTGCAGAGTAGTCGTCCCCAATGACGCATCCTGGGCTCTCTCGGGCCCCCATCTGGAAGCTGCACATGAGGCCTCAAGGTCGGGATCTTCTCAAAGAAGAAGGCGCACAATAAAGTCCCATATGAGCAATCATGATTCACCTGCCTCCTGCATAGCGACAACTGTCGCTTTAGCGCCACCGGCATCATTTGGGCCCACCCAAAGTAGGTCCCACCCAACACACTCTCCACTATCATCATCTGCCCACTGGTGATGTGATGGAACGCCTGGCTGCCCAGGATTCGCAGCACAGCTGCGGCCACTGCACGGGTTTCTAGCCTCTCTAGATCCCCGATCGATATTCGAGTCCCCTTGACTTGAAGACCCGGTCGACAATGGCGTTCCACAAACTCCATCATATGCCACCCCCGCGGCAACACTGGCTGCGTGTCTCCCACTATCCCCAGTGGTGGGAGGCCGGTCAGGAAGTACACATCCTGGACCGTCAGTTCGATCCTGTGCCCTTGCACTACAAAGATCTCCTGATCTGGATCCCAATAACTGATAATCCGGGCCAGTAATGGCTCCCCTGCTCTCATCAACGGGTTCTCCACAAACTTGAGAACCCCAAATCTGGCCAAGACACGACGAACGCCCTGATCCGCCTGGATCTCTGTCCGAAGTGTTCCCAGATCCCTCTCTCTCCAGTTGACCCGCAACTCTGCCATACCTGCACAAACACATTATTTTTGTCAGGGTACAGATCGGGAAAACCATAACCACACACCACAACCCAACTCCCAGCCATCAAACAACACCAAGCCCCCCTCCTCTCCCAGGTCGCAGTTTTCTGCCAATTTCTGGACCAGGTCACACTTTTTGCCCTCAAACCTGCGTCCTGGGTCGCACTTTTTTCCCCAAAAAGTGTGACCCAGCCGTAGAGAGGAGGGAGGGGCTGTTTCTGGGGTGTTGGGCCCTAAACTGCAAATCTAATCCATCAAAATGCAAGAGCAAGGTTAGGCCTCTTACCTCCAACTGACAGATCTCGAATCCAACGGTCGGTTTGTCCTCTACGTTCGCCGCAAGATTTAGGGCCTTCTCTCCTCTCCACATTCACCACAGCAACAATAGCAAATGAATGATTTTGGAGGGAAAACCGCCTCATTAAAAGAGAACCCCTGTTTCTTCTTTCGACTGCTGTGACCACACCGTAGCCCCGTTCGCCGAACCGTCAGCACCGTTGGATAGATCTCACCGAGCTCTCAAATGGGTTTACTTAGTTTTTGGTGATTTGATACTTCACCTGGACACATTTTTTCCACGAAGGGTCACTTCACCGCTCCTCAAAATCGAATTTCCTCACTTACAACACTTGTACTTGGGGCACCACATCGCCCCCTTACTTGTCCATGTTCGTGTTGATTTTCGTCATGAGTGCCCACTTTGTAATCATGTTTCTATGACCCCCCATTGGGGCCTTTACTGTGTGGCAGCACTCTACAGTCGCCCTTGTTTAGAGCATCCAAGTCGAATCATCATTGCATTCATGGAGTCTATCCTGCGTCCTTTTGCACCCCACCATAGCCCTCCATCCTTCTTTGCTTGGTTCCTCCCTTGTGTCGCATATCATGACCTTCAGTCCCACTGTCCCCTGTCCCTTTCGATATTGTGTCAGTCGCTGCCATGTCATTCATGCCCTTTATGCTCTAACAAGGGAAGTCGTCCATTCGCCACTCCATCCTTCCCCTTTCCACTATCATCATTGGTGTCAGTATGTCTGTCACTCTATTGTTCTTCTCTCGTGCCTTAGTTGAGGATCTCTTATTGCCTCACCTACGGCGGACCTCCTTCTGTCGACATCAGCGCATTTATTCCAGAAGCAAGGTCTAGAGGGCGGTGTACCTTGGTTCCAGCTTCCACTCTTGTTCGGTGCCTCGGATCAGGCAGGGGGATCTCTCACTTCCTTTTGACTTGATTGCTTCTCCAGCTCCTTTCAGCATGATCGAGATGCGTATACTGGACAGTCCAGTGACCCAGCAGCAGCTCTTGATGATTCCCAGGCGTGTGTGAGATGTCTCAGCCCTCATGAGGGGGTGGCCCTGCAGGTAGCCCCCCACATGCCCGGATGACCTCTTCATTGCAGCCTTTCATGCCGCTCCAGATTTTGATGATGTTGGCCTTAGCCACTTGCAGCACCTCTATGATTTGCATGTATCAGTCAGATTTTGTGAGCCCTTCCCCATTTACAGGGGGCATGTGGGTTGTATTTATCTCATGTACCCAGATATTATTGTACTAGTCCTGGCTGTTATCCCAGGCACAGCATGTATGTGAGACTCTTCATTGTATTTTTATCTGGCCCTTGATTATGCCAGCTGTACTCTATGGTTCGGTCCCTTGTTTACTGGACACACAATTCTTTTGTACTTTGTCACGGCGGGCATAGGTATGCCTCCCCCGCCGCCTTCAGCACAGGTACCCTCTCATAAAAAGAGACTTGTTGCACCTGCGAGTCTCGTCTCCTCAGGGTCTAGTCCTTCAGCACACTATCTACCTCATATTTCTCTCTCTGACATACCCTTTTTTGTTGTCTAGTGATTGTCTTCTTACAACGTACTTCGGTCATACGATTTGCTCCTGACACTCGCACGCTGGGGGGCAATCTGTTACACCATTTTTTGGTCATCTAACTTTTCATCATTAGATGGACCCAAGTGCACCATGTAAGACCAGTTTTACCCCAAGTAAAACTGCTTTCACTATGGTAATTAGGAAACCCCAAAAGGAATAATTAATTAAACCATAATTTAATTATTATTCCCAGTCATGTTTAACCCAAAAACAAAGAAATTAATGAGATAAACCCATAGTTATCTTATTATTTTCTAGGAATAATTATTTAAATAATATTCCTTGTTAAGTATGACCAAATCAACCACCATTAATCAACTAAATCATTATTTATTTGATTATATCCCAACCACTTCCTTAAAAAGATAAATAAATCATTTATTTATTTATTTTTCACTAATCAAGGGATTTGACCCAAGTCAAACACCCTTTCCCTCAAACAAATAATAATAAAATATTCCATAGAGGTGGATCTAGATTTGGTTAACATTATTTTAATCATGCACCAAGATCTAGAATGACCCAATATTTTGTTATAAATAGGAGGGTTTTCCCCATCAGTCTTCACCTTTTGTTGCCCATTAGATCACTCTGGATCTATACACTTGGTCTCATTTCTACCATTTTGCTCCCATTGAGCTCTACTTTCTGCATTGGGTTTTCTACATCTACAAGAGAGAGAAAGCTTAGATCTGAAGTGCTGAGGACTACAAAGAACCCATCCCATTGAGGAGATCCGGATACACCTTCTTGTTTCCTCCCAGGTGCCCTGTAATATAAAAATTCATTCAAAAATCGTGTTCTTGTCTTGTCTGTTGGATGCATGGAGCAAAATCTTTACTTTACTGCTTAATGTCTTTCCATTTATAGATCTGTTTGTTGCAGCATTTTAACTACTAATTGCAGATCTGAAGATGTTTTGCAGCCTCTATTGTTGTTAGGGCTATTAGTTATGCGTAGCTAAAGTGGTTCTTTTTCGTACACTTCGACGAAGAATTCATACTAACAAAATGGATATTCAAAAACAAGTTAAATGAAAATGGAGATGTTATTAGAAACAAAGCTAGACTTGTTTGTAAAGAATACGCTCAACAAGAAGGTATAGACTTTGAAGAAACATTTGAACCTGTAGTCATAATTGAAGCCATAAGAATGTTTCTTGCTTTTTCAAGTTTTCAACAATTCAAAGTTGATCAAATGGATGTAAAATCTACTTTCCTTAATGGTGATCTAGAAGAAGAAGTTTATATAGAACAACCAGAAGGATTCATTTTGGTAAATGATGAAATTTTTTTTTGCAAACTTAAAAAGGCCATATATGGTCTCAAACAAGCTCCTCGAGCATGGTACTATCGCCTTGACAAATATCTTCAACAACAAGGTTTCACAAAAGGATCTGCTGACAGTAACTTATACAAAAAAATTGAGAATGATCAACTATTAACTATTGTTGTGTATGTTGATGACATCATTTTTGGAAGTAATGAAGAGTCCATGAGTCAAATTTATTTATTTATTTATTTATTTATTTATTTATTTTTTTTTTTTTTTTTTTTTTTCTGTTATGCAGCAAGAATTTTAAATGTCATTATTTGGGGAACTAACATATTTTCTTGGCTTAAAAGTCCAACAAGCAACATATGGCATATTTCTATCTCAAGCAAATTCTAGAGAAGTTGGGATGGAAGATTTCAAACCTATAAGTACTCTAGTGGTAACTGGATGTAAACTCAGCTCTCATGATGATTCTCCCATGGTGAATCAACCATATTATAGATCCAATATTGGAAGTCTGCTTTATCTAACCGGGACAAGAACAACATTATGCATGCAATTGGGATTTTTGGATGATTCCAAGCTAATCCAAAAGAGTCTCACCTTCAGGCTGTAAAAATAATATTCAAATATCTATAAGGGATTCAAGACTTTGTTCTATGGTATCCAAAGAATGCTAATCTCACTCTTCATGCTTACACACATGCGGACTAGGCTAGAAATGTGGATGATCGAAAAAGCACTAGTGGTGGTGCATTCTATACGGGCCCCTGATTAGTATCTTGGTTCAACAAGAAATAAAGTTCTATTGCCTTATCTACAGCAGAAGCAGAATATGTGGCTACCGCATCATGCTGCACACAACTTCTTTGGATGATGCAGACATTACAAGATATTCAAATCAAATGTTCACCTCCCATCTGCATCCTATGTGATAAAACAAGTGTCATCAGCATTTCGAAAAACCCTGTTATGCATTCAGAGATCAAGCACATTCCTATCAAGTATCACTTCTTATGTGAACAAGTGCTTGAACAAAAGGTCAAATTGGAGTATGTTCCCTCCAAAGAACAAGCTGCTGATATATTTACTAAACCTCTTCCCAGGGAAGCATTCAAATATCTCAGACAGAAGCTGGGAGTTGTCTCTGCCTCTCTTATCAAATCTTCTTAATATCAGAAGATTATATTCGGTACGCTGGTTGCATGTAGGTGAATCGCATATATATATGCGAGTTTCTGTACATAATTATGGGTCAGCTTTCAGAACAGTCTGTGGTGTTGTTGGGTAAACTCTGTTGTTCTGGTATTCATCTTACAATACATTTCTTTGATATTTATCTCCTTGATGAAGATGCTTTGATATATTGGTTGTTGAAGGTGTTCAGTATGCACAAGTTTAGGGGGAGAATTTTCCTTTCTAAAGAGGATGCATTGTTGGAATTATGATTGGTTGTTGTGTCATGATCCCCTGTTTGAGATTCTTTGGTTATACAGAGTTATATCTGTTATTTGATGAAAAGGTCATGCTGAAACCTATGATGTAAATTTTTCCTATTCAGTCATGTGTAGGGACTTGCTCAAAATTTTAAACCCACTTGGTTGGGTAATTGAGTCAATATGTAAATCCTCTCGGTTAGTTCCTTGATATAATTTTGATGTCCTTGGTGATAGGAAAGGCCATACTCTGTTGAGTTAAAGAGTCATGTATTTCATTGAAATTCTTTCCGCATGTGCTTAGGGGGAGCTATCGTCCGTCCTTTGCTCTTGATGTCAAAGGGGGAGAATGTTTGGTGTTTGAATAATGTTTATGTATCTACAGGATGTGGTGATCAAACTCCATCACGGTTTCCATCAAGTCCAAAGGGGGAGATTGTTGGAAATATGATTCTTATGTCTTAATATGTTGTCCTTGATGGAAACCTACATGATGGGTTGCCTTTTGATAGCAACCTATGTGTTAAAGATGTAAAAATGATGTTTCTACATGTCAGTTCAGATGTGATAGAGAAAGGAATTCTAGTAAGTGCCATAGAAATGAAAAAGGTAATATTTCACAATGTATACGCAGGTTTGATGAAGGCAACCTGCGTACATACATAGGTTGATATACAGGCAACCCGTGTATACATCCAATTTTAGTATATACATAGTTTTTATGAAGAGAAATCGCGTATAAACGTGGGTACGAAGAATCCAAGTCATGTATGCCTTTTGCACTGTAAAATTATGATACCAGGGGGCATTACCATGGTTTTAGCCCACAGTATTGAGCGCTGCATCGTCTATTTGATTTTGTCCAAGAATACCATTAGCACTTGTGTGGTGTTGGATCATGGTATTGGTAAAGGCTAAATATATAAGGAGAAGAAGATCATAGTGCAAAGGTGTGCATGTGTAAGGGCTGTTACTGAATACTTCTCTCTGAAGTATATCTGCAAGGGATGGACTTTGTTTATTGGTAGATCTGAAACTATGATGCACCCTTGGATACAATGATAGATCATGATCTCTAGAACTGAAATGACTATGTATTTGATCTATTGATGAGATGATTGGATCTGTGACTTGGCGCATATTTGCTAAAGTGAAGTGAAGAAATCTGGGTAAGTATATAGATCTGAAAATTTCTGCAAAATTCATATTTATAGATCTATACACTAGTTCATCTTGGTGAAAGCGCATATATACGCGACTTTATCTTAATTAAAGCGCATATGGAAGTCAAATTTTTCTGAAGCTTGCTGGAGAGGTTATCTGTTTATTGGTACTATATTTCTGCTGTCTATCAATGAAGTATTCATGTAGATCTGGGTTGTTTGAATACTGTATGTGCTGCTAAGTTGAATATGTACAAATTTGATCAATGAGTGATTAAATATGATTAATGATGTTGACTGAATAAGGGTTATGCAAATCTGAAAAGATATCTGACTAAAAGCCTCAGATATGGTTCTGAGACTGATCATATTCTGGAAATTCAATATTCTCAGATCTATACGCAGGTTAGTGTGAAGGAAAGTGCGTATACACGTGGGTTTAGTAAAGTGAAGTAGCATATGCATTTTAAGATAATGAATGATCAGGGTTGAGATGGATTCTGCATACTGATTCTGAAATTTGGCTTTAATATTGTGTTCTGGTTACAGTGATATCACTGTTCTGATTGAAGTTTGGGTTAATTTTATTATTGTTGATATTTATGCTGAGTTCTGTTGAAGCTGTGGGATCTAGTGTGAAAATTTATGAAACGTGGTCTACAGTGGGTCTAAGGGTTGAAGCCTTCAATGTGGAAGTAGAAGCTTCCTGCCAGTAGATGTCGATGTTCTGATCAGGGGGTTGTAGCTCCCTTCCAATAGAGGTTGGTAAATGAGATCAGGGGGTTGGAGCTCCCTTCCAGTAGTAGCTGGAGAATGAGATAAGATTGCAAACTTCTACAGGTAGATTCCTGCATACTGATATGAGTCTGCGTCAGTACAATATTGTAAGTAGTTTTCCATATAATAAATATTGAAGACATAGATGACAACATCGGTGGTTTTCTCCCGAGTTGGGTTTCCACCTTAAATCTTGGTGTTCATGTGTGATGATTTATTCTGTTATTACTGCACCTAGTTACTGCTTAATTATCTGATGCATAACTAATGGTCTGGGTTAAATACTGCTTCTAAATGTTTATCAAAATAGTCGAGTTATATGTTTATACGCTAATTTATGTTTAGAAAGCTGCGTACATATGCTAGTTTGGTTAATCAAATTAGCGTATAGAAATCAGTAAAGAGAAAAAGAAAAATGTTTTGATTATTGAAAATACTTATTCACCCCTCCCCCCTCTCTCAGTATTTTTCCCAACACAAAGGGAGATGGAGGAAATGGAGACAAGCCTCCAAAAGGGAATGGAGGTAATGGTGATAAAACACCTCTAACTCCACCTTTCTCCACACCCCCATCATCATCATCTACATCAACCCCTTCAAAAACACCTCCACATTCTCCAAAGGGACATGGTAAAAATCCATCTTTTAAACTTAACATAAAGTTTGAATTACCTATGTATAATGGAGAGGTAAATGATGAGAAATTAGATAATTGGGTTCGTCAACTTGAAGTGTATTGCAAGATACAAAGGATCAAAGATTATGAAACCAAAATTCAACTTACTTCATTAAGGTTGGAACGTTGCAACACTCATTTGGTGGGAAGCCAAAACACAAGAGGACATTAAGAAAACAGGTAAGGTTATAATTTCTTCGAATGATTTTTTGTTGCATTAAGAAGACAATTTTATCCTTTAGCATACATGTATAAAGCTATCATGGATTGGAAAAACTTTAGGCAATTAAAGGGTCAAAGTGTGCAAAGTTATACCCAAGAGTTTAGAAGGGGAGCATTGATATTGGATGTAGATTTATCCTCTCAAGACACTTTACTCAAATACATTGGAGGTTTACATAGCTACTTGAGACACATTATTCTCATGTTTAACCCTAAAAATTTAGATGAGGTTTATTTATAGGCAACACATCTAGAAGCAAGAGGGAAAAATGTTCCACAACAGGGAAGCAAATATCCATTTAATGGTGGAGACAAAGGAAAGGGTAAATTAAAAGGGAAAAGAAAGAAGAATGTTGCAATCAATAAAGAGGGAGAAAAATTAACATGAAAACATTGTTCAAAAGAATTCCACGATGAAGATCACTGTTGGAAACTTCATCCTGAGATGAGACCCAAAAATTTTAACAACAAAGGAAAACAAAAGGCAACTGCAATTACACAACATGATTTAGGATCCGATTCGGGAGATGAAACGAAGGTCACAACTATGTGATTGAAAGGTATGGAATCCATTGCTTGGACTAGTTATTCAAATAGCCTCAATGAAACTTAAAATGAAATGAAAGAATAGAGCTTTTCCATATTAGAGTTATCTTAAAACATAACAAAATTGATACTGTATTTGATAGTGGCTCACAAGAAAATCTCATTTCTGAAAACATTGTCAAGAAGTTGAACTTGGAAACCATTCCTCATCCTAAACCTTATCCTTTAGGATGGGTGTGTGACAATGGAAAGTTACAAGTAACTATAAAATGAGAACTGAAATTCACCATTACTACAAACTTCATTGATGAAGTAGAACTTGATGTAGTGCCATTAGACATATGTGGTATTGTTTTGGGAAGCCCATATCTTTATGGCATGAGATTTATCTTTCATCACCATGAAAACAAATATCATTTGTATAAATATGGTATTGAGTACATTGTTAGAGCACATCAGAAGAAACTAAACCTTTCACTTGTGAATGCTGGAAAAATGAAGAGACTTGTAACTCTAGTAAGAATTTGGTACTTTTTATTATAAAACCCAAGAATGATGTTGAAAATGAATCCTTTCAAGGATGTGATACAAAATTGAAATCTGATATGGTTGAGGCTATTAACCAATATGATGAGATGTTTTATGAGCCTAAAGGATTGCTTCTTAAAAGAGGAATCCTAAATAAGTTCCAATTGTAGCAAGATTGTACTCTTCCTAACATTAGCATGTACAAGATGCTAGTGATGGAAAATGCAGAAATTAAAAAACAAATCCAAGAGTTGCTTGATAAAGGGATCATCCGACCAAGCAGATCGCCATGTGGTTCACCTATCTTTTTAGTACCAAAGAAGGATGGTACATGGTGCATGTGTGTGGACTTCCATGCATTGAACAAGATTATGGTAAAGAACCGTTACCCTCTTCCTAGAATCGATGATTTACTTGATCAATTGAAATATGTTGTGTATTTCACTAAGTTGGACTTCAGGATTGGCTATCATCAGATTAGGATTGTTGAAGGAGACAAATGGAAGATAACATTCAAAACAAATCAAGGTTTATTTTAATAGTTGGTTATGCCCTTTGGGATTTATAATTATCCTGCTACAATCATGCGTCTAATGAATGATGTTTTAAGGCCTTTTCTAGGTGATTTTTTGATAGTCTACTTAGATGACATTAATTTTCAATAAGTCCTATGAAGAACATGTCATGCATGTCAAGCAAGTATTAGATGTCTTGAAGAAAGAACAATTGTTTTTAAAGATGTCGAAATGTGAATTTGGGAAAACTTCTTTAGTCTACGTGGGTCATATTGTTGGAGGAGGTGAGTTGAAAATAAATCCCTCCAATGTTGATGTCATTTTGAATTGGACAAAGCCCAAGAAAATGATAGAGGTAAGAAGATTTTTGGGATTAGCCAAATATTTGAGAAATTTTATTTCTAAATTTTCTTCCATTGTAGCTCCATTGCATGCATTGACAAGTGCGAAGTAGGTTTTTCAGTGGAGAGGAAAACAACAAAAAGAGAAGGAAAATATCAGTTCAACACCTATACTTGCACTTCCTGACTTGAGAAAATCATTTGAGATACAATCTGATGCAAGTGACTATGCCATGGGTGTAGGCTTGATGCAACATTGTAAGCCCATTTGTTTTCATTCGAAAACTTTTAATTTTGCAATGATTAACTATCCTTTATATGACAAGGAATTGTATGCATTGGTGCAAAGTGTGAAAAAGTGGAAACATTACTTGATGGGTAAGGAAACATTCATTCACATGGATAATCAGCCATTGCAATATTTGCAGTCACAAAAAAAGCTACAACAAGCGACGCACTTCAAATGGATGGGTTTTCTTCAACAATTCCACTTGGTGATAAGGTATAAGAAAGGTATTAGTATAACAAGGTTGTTGAGATGCTTTCTAGACCAATTTTTAGTGCATCCATTATTCTTAAGCATAATTTTGTCGTGCATGAGAGCTATGTTGAATAATATGCTTTAGATAATGATTTCAAATATGTATATGCGACTTTGTGTCAAGGTAACCAAGTATAGGAATTGGATTATCATGTGCATGATAACTTGTTGTATCATCTTGGAAAGATTTGTATTCCACAGGGAGAGAGAGTCAAAATTATAAGGAAAGTGCATATTCTCTTATTGCTGGTCATTTTGGTGTAGGTAAGTCAATGGAATAGTTACAAAGGTATTGTTACTGGCGTCATATGCTTGAAAGTGTGTCATGATTTGTAAGAGGTTTTTCATTATGTGCTGTCAGTAAGCCTAGTAATAGAAAGTTGGGATTGTATACACCACTTCCAGTACCTTCCCGTCCATGGGAGAGCGTCTCTATGGATTTTGTAGGTGGTCTACCTATGTTTAGGAGAGGTCATGATTATCTTTATGTAGTTGTGGATAGGTTACACAAAATGTGTATTTTTATTCCTTGTAAAAAGCAGGTTACAACTGAAAAAACTACTCAATTTTTCTTTCAGAATGTATGGGTACATTTTGGATTCCCCACATCCATTATTAGTGATCGAGATTCTTGCTTTGTTGAGAAATTTTGTTCAAGCTTGTGGAGACTCATGGACACCAAATTGAAAAAAATCACAACATTCCATCTGCAAGCAGGTATCCAAATAGAGGTGGTGAACAAAATGGTGATACATCTTCTTCGGTTATTGCAGAAAGAATCCTAAGTTTTGGGACAAACATTTGCACTATATTCAAAATGCTTACAACCAGGTTAATCATTCATTGACTCAAACATCGCCATTTGAGGCATGATTTGGATACTTTCCCAAATCTCCTTTAGATTTTATCTTTGGGAAAGATGTTGCTATTGATGGACATAGTGACATAGATGGCCAAAATATTCACTAAACAAGTTCAATTGGTACATCAAATAGTTTAAGAATAGTTGGAAAAGTGTGGAAATGACACCAAGAAATGGAAACTAATGGGGGTTTGATTTAATTTTCCCTTAATTAAATTGGAAGAGAAATTGTAATTTCATATCATGACAACTTGTATTAGTTAACTAAGTCAGAAAGAATGAGTTAGCTTAGGAAATTCGACTTGGGGGTCTAAGAGGAGGCATGTAGAGGATTTTCCTATTTTTAGGGGGTCCAGTTATAGTTATTTGTGAGTTGTAATTAGTTAACTCAATTAATTTAATTAAAATAAGTTTAACTAGTTCTAACTGAGAGATGAGCTAATGATAGGTCGAGTGAATTAAATTGGATTTAATTCACAAGTAGTGATCAATCAATCAACTAATAATTCACTATAACTAATTTTTTCATGTGAGTTATAAGGAAGGTCTAATTGAGTTTGAGGTTAAAGGGAAGATAACTATCAATTGTATAATTAGAAAATTGTACAGGTCATGAACAAGGTCACCAAAAAGCCTTATATGAATTGTGTAATCAATTCCAAGGAATTTTCCTAATTAATAGGGCCACAATTCCTAGAGGAATGTGTAAGCAAGGCTAGGCAGACATGGGCTGAGATTTGGTTAAGTATTGAGCTGATTTTTCCTAGATCAGAGTGAGACAATCACTAGAGTGTATAAATTTCTCAGTGAGAGAAAAGCATTGTATTGTTTCATGATCTTGACTATATGCAATATACAGATAGCGGGGTTTTGAGCAGTTGCTTTCCCCAGATACATCTTTTATTGTGCGATCGATTGATTTCTTTCTCTTGCTTGTTTGTGATTATACGATTGAATTTGGTTTCCGCAAATTTGTAGAAGTGATTCAATATTTTTTTAGTACATTACAAGATCAGATTGAATCCAATGGTAAATTTTTTACATGGTATCAGAACAAGAATCAGTATAGAAGATAAGAATCAGAGTTTGTTTTGAACATGTATATCGTATTTGCATATTTGTTCTTCAGGACCCAGCGGTAGATCAAGATGTCTTTCAATGGCTTGAGAATAAAATATGCACTCGAGATCAATTAAAATTACATAGCATGGAAGGACATGATGGAGGCAATGCTAGAGGACAATGGACTAAAGGCATTCATTGACAGGGATATTCCTCAACTTGCGACAATTGATGTTGAACAACTTGATGCATGGAAGGAGAATGTAGCAAAGGCAAGAAATATATTGTTAGAAGGAGTTCAAGATCATATTGTCTCGAATATCCATGGGAATGCGACTCCATATTCTATGTGGAAGGCCTTGATAGATCTGTTACAGAATAGCAGCGACCACAGGAAGTTGGAACTGAAAGAAAAGCTCAAAAAGATCAAGATGGAGAAAAGTGACACGATCCAAAAATAATTGATGAAGTTCATTCAGTGTCGAGATTAGCTTGGAAGTGTTGGGGTGACAATTGTCGATGATGATTTAGTGAGACTAACACTTCTAGGCCTTCCCAAGAGCTGGCAAAACTACTAGGAATCTATGAATGGGAGTAAGAAACTACCAAAGTGGGAGCGATTATGGCACGACTTGGTACAAGAAGGGTTTTAGTGAAGCACCAAAGATGGATCCTCATCAAAGACTCATGATGAGGAGAAATGTGCCTTGGCGAGAAAGGTGAATAAAGGAAAAGGGAAGGTGTCCCATTCCAAATAATATTCCAACAAGGCAGGCAAGAAGTGAGACTTGTCAAAGGCAAAATGTTTTCACTATCATGAGCATGGACACTATGCCACAAATTGTCCACAAAATAAGAACAATAAGAAGGCCTCAGGAGGAGCAGTAGGTTAAGCATTGGCTTCACATTTCGAGTTGGAATTCACTCTCATCGCATGCTTGGTGTCATCGGTGATGGGTTCTGTTTGGTACTTGGATACTAGAGCTTCGTTCCATATGTTCGAAAACAAATAATTCTTCAGTAGCTTGGAGGCGAAGGATCTCTAGATGCACATCGAGAGGGGTGATGATGGGAGGTATAGCACTACCGATGTCAGTGTAGTTACCTTTCAGAGGGAGTCAGGAAAATACCTCACATTAAAATATTCCATGTATTTTTTCGGTTTAAAGAAGATTTATTATTATTATTATCAGTGGATATGTTAGAATATCGTGGCTATGATGTGATCTTCAGTGAAGGAAATGCATTCCTTCGTCACAAAGCCACAAGACAGATGAAAAAGAATGGGGTTTGAGTAAATAATCTCTACAAAATGGATGTATAAAGCTGTGCTGCATTGAGCACGCAAGAAGAGAAGGTGGAGAGCCAAGACATCAGTGAATTATAACACAAGAGATTGGGCCATGTACACCGTGGCACTTTGAAGATCATGTAGAAAATTTCTATAGGACTTCCAAAGGGTGCACGTATGCAGGGAGATACATGAAAAGGGTGTACATTGGGGAAGTATACCAAGGCCACCTTTCATGGTAAGGAAATCCGAGCAAATGTGATCCTCGAGAGATTTCACTCAGACATGTGTGGACCGTTCTCAACATATTCCACAAAAAAGCACATGTATTATGTGATTTTTGTTGATGATTTTTCTATTAAGTGTTAGATTTTCTTCATTCAAAAGAAATATTAGACGTTCTCCAAGTTTTGTGAGTTTAAGGAACTTTTCAAGAAAGATACAGGGAAGAAGCTGAAGGCTTTGAAGAGCGACAATGGTGGAGAACATATCTCTAATGAATTCAAGGACTTTTATGCCTTAGAAGGAATTCTTAAAAAATTGACAGCGCCTCATAACCCACAAAAGAATGGGGTTGATGAAAGAAAGAACATCACAATTGTGGGAGTAGTAGAAGCTATGTTGCATGATCAGGGCCTACAATTGCTTCTATGGGTGGAAGCATGTAATACAACAACATTGTGTAGAACTGTAGCCCTCATTGGATACTTGTCATGAGTACACCAAAGGAGGCTTTTTCAGGTAAGAGACCGGATGTGTCGTATTTTAAAATTTTTGGTTCATCTGTTTATTTCCATGTAAGCAAAGGTGCCATGAAGAATCTAGAGCCAACAAGAGAGTTGGGGATATTTGTGGGGTACACTGATACACCCCACAATTATCAGGTGTATTTTCTAGCACACAAGATGATAATGGTAAGAAGATATGTGAAATTCAATGAAGAGAAAGCCATGCGATTGTCCCCTGAGAGGGAGCTTGAGTTGCATGCAGTTGAGGAGATATTGGATCCTAAATAAGAACCTCAAGATGTGGAGAAGCCACAAGCAAATGAACAAAGAGTGGTATAAACCACTCATGAAGAGTCATCTACCAAAGATTGAAGGAAGTGCACTAGAGAGGTTGAAAAATTATTGCTTGATGCGAGAGATAATGTGGGAGCACCCATATCACAACATAGCTAGAGAGGGTCCCTAGAGCGGTACACTGGATACATGACTATTATGAGAAAAGGTATTGAGATAGAACCATCCTATTTTGAGGAAGAAGTGAAATAACCACTGTGGGTTGATGCCATGGTTGTGGAGTGTGACTCCATTATTAGAAACAATGCATGGGAATTTGTCCCAAGACTAGTGGTGAGGTCAATTGTAGGATCCAAGTGGGTCTACAAGGTGAAGCAGACAGCATATGGGAGTGTGGAGAAGCATAAGGCCAGATTTGTGGCCAAAAAGTTCTCTCAAGTAGAGGGGATTGACTATGATGAAACTTTTGCACCAATCACAAGGTACTAATCTATTAGATCCATCCTTGCACTCTCAGCGTAGATGGGATGGAAGATACATCAGATGGATGTAAAGACAACCTTTCTCAATGGAGTTATTGAGGAAGGGGTGTACATTAATCAGCCGTAAAGTTTTGAGACCTTAGACAGGGAGTCACATGTGTGAAAACTCAAGAGAGCACTATATGGGTTGAAGCAAGCAACTCGTGCTTGGTACACCAGGATCAACAACTATTTCACCGTGTTGGGCTTCACCAAGAGTGAAGTTGATGATAAAATATATCATATAGTGGTTGATGGTAAGCTTTTGATTATTGTACTTTATGTTGATGATTTGATATTGACAGGTGATGAGCATATCATAAAGTCTTGCAAAGAGGATCTTGCTAGATAATTTGAGATGAAGGAAATGGGGCTCTTGGACTATTTCCTGGGATTGGAAATATGGAAAACATATGGGGAGATATTTGTGTCTCAGGGAAAGTATGCCAATGAGATTTTGAGGAATTTCCACATGGAGGGCAACAACCCATGGAGACTCCTCTAGCAGGAAACTGGACGAAGGAGGATGCTACTTTAGGCGAAGTACTAGATGCTACTATTTACAGACAACTTGTAGGTTAACTCATGTATTTTGTGAACACACAACCCAACATATTCTATGAGGTTAACCAAATTATTCAAGCTATGGTTAAGCCTACCAAGATATTTTGGAAGGAAGGGAATGATTTTTTGAGATACCTCAGAGGAACTACAGATTATGGGTTATGCTATAGACAGACATAGGGAGTGAAGCTTCAAGGCTTCACCAATGTAGTTTGGGCAGGGAGTCCATCCGACAGGAAGAGAACATTAGGAGGCATATTTAGCATAGGATCAATAACAATTTCCTAGTATAGCAGGAAACATGGATCATTTTAACTCAGTTCAGTAGAGGCAGAGTACATGGAGGAAAGTCAGGCAGCATGTGAGGCCATATGGATGAGGAAGATACTTATTGGTTTGTTTGATCGACAGATGGATCCGACAGTGATACATTGTGATAAACAAAGTTGCATCAAACTCTCAGTTAATCTAGTTTTTCATGACAAGTCTAAGCATATTGATATTTGGTATAACCGCCTTAGAGATTGTATGTAGAGGCACATTATGCCATTAGAGTACATTCCCACAGAGGAGTAGGATGAAAACATCTCGACAAAGGCGCTGGTAAGAAGAAAATTCGAATTCCACAGAGGCAATATTGGGTTAGCAGATAATCCCTTTATTGTTGAGAGGGAGTGTTGAAATGGCACCCAATGGGGGCTTCTGATTTAATTTTCCCTTAATTAAATTGGAAGAGAATTTGTAATTTAATCTCATGACAAATTTTATTAGTTAACTAAGTCAGAAAGTCCGAGTTAGCTTAGGAAATTCGAGTTGGGGGTCTAAGAGGAGGCATGTAGAGGATTTTCCTATTTTTAGGGGGTCCCATTATAGTTATTTGTGAGTTGTAATTAGTTAACTCAATTAATTGAGTTTAAATCAGTTTAACTAGTTCTAACTGAGAGATGAGCTAGTGATAGGTATAGTGAATTAAATATGATTTAATTCGCAAGTAGTGATCAACCAGTTAACTGATAATTTGTTATAAATATCTGTTACATGTCAGTTCTAAGAATTCTCAGTTGAGTTTGAGGTTAAAGGGAAGATAACTATGAATTGTATAATTAGAAAATTGTACAGGTCATGCATAATGTCACCAACAAGCCTTAGATGAATTTTGCAATCAATTCCAAGGAATTTTCCTAATTAATAGGGCCACAATTCCTTCAGGAATGCGTAAGCAATCCTGGGAAGACAAGGGCTCAAAATTGGTTAAGTATTGAACTGATTTTTCCTAGATCAAAGTGAGATATTCAGCATATTGCAAAGGTTTTTAAGTGAGAGAAAATCATTGTATTTTTTCATGATCTTGACCATATGAAATATACAGATAGCGGGGTTTTGAGCAGTTGCTTTCCCTAGTACATCTTGTGTTGTGTGATCGATTGATTTCTTTCTCTTGCTTGTTTGTGATTATGTGATTTAATTTGGTTTCCTCAAAGAAGTGATTCAACATTTTGTTTTAGCACACATTACAAGATCAGATTAAATCCACTGGTATAATTTCTACAAAAAGAGTCAAGCAAATTATAAGACAACACATGATAAGCATCGTGTGGATCACAATTTCCAAGTTGGTGATGAATTTTTCCTTCACATTAGCAAAGAGAGACTCCAAGGAGAAGGTAAAAAACTGAAACCAATTTGATATGGTCCATTCAGGATTTTGGAAAATCTTGGTAATAAACCTTCAGGTTGGAATTTCCTTCATATATGAAAATTTATGCAGTTGTTAATGTTGAGAATTTAAGGTTGTATGAGCCTCCTTTGATTGAAGATAAAGGAGAGAATGATCAAATTCCTTCAATTGAAGATTTCTCTCCTGAATATCTTAAAGAATTGTAGCAAGATACAATGCTTGACAGGAAAACAAGGACTTCAAAATGAGTAAACATAGAGTACCTTCGTGTGGGGTTCAAAGGAAAAAATCACAGTAAAGCCAAATGGATTGAGATTTCAAGGGCGAGGGAACTATACCCTCATCTGTTTATTAACTAAAAGTGATTTTTTGGGGTCCAAAAAATTTCAGTGGGGAGGAATGATCTAGTGGATCAATAAAATGCTCAAAATTCAAAGTGCTAGAAACGGGTTGAAACCGATGCCAAAACAAAGATCTCACAACACAAATTTTAGAAGTGTAAGTTACAGGTAGCCCAGTCAGTAGTCCATACGCAGACTAGGAAATTACTGGGAAAGGTGACTGTATTTGATGGGCCAATGGTTTGATGACAAGTGTCACCTTCATGTTGCTCAGAATCTTGTGGTTGTGATTGGTTTACAGGTCGTTGTGTTGGTGCAAGAGCCACATGGGCCAATGGCTGAAATCCACGTGGCCTCCTCTTATTGGTGTAAAATTTTGTATATAGGTCGAAAATACCTCTTAGCACAAATTAAACATGCGACTTACCAATCGGCAACATAACTCTCCATTGGTCCGCCTAATTTTTTTCTTATTAACTATGGTAGGCGGGTCATATTTAAAGTTTAGTGCATTGTGCATTGGGGGTCGGGGCGCGAGGTTAACCCCGACCCCAACACCACCGATAAACGTAACCACCACAGTTAACCAATGGCACAAACCAGGGCACAAACCATGACCCAACACTATAGTTCAACGTTTAAACCAAAATATATGTGGAGTTATGGTGAGGAGTGGAGCCTGCCTTGGGCAGGGTTCCAGGAACCTAACCCATGAACAAACCATGGGACAACAGTGCTACCATAGTTTTTTGGCAGGTTAAAATCCCCAGCGGAAACCCCGGTACAACCAGAGTTTTGTATGCGGGTTTGGTTAATGGTATGGCGTGAAAATTTGAACTTAACCACTGATAGAAATAAATCCAACCAACGATCCAACCATGGTACATGTATGGTTAGCCTTTGGCAGAAGTGGTTCAAGCCGAACCGATATAGATGACGAAGATTATGCAAAGTGGTCCAGTTTTATCAGTTCATGGGGGTCTTCGACATTTAAAGGGTTCGACAAGTTGCACTCGTGCCGACACGAATCTCGCCGGCACGGGGAAATTTTTTTTGCTTCACGTGGCCGAATGTGTCGGAAATTGTAGGATGGATTGTAGGTGGGCGCGAATTGGAGAAAAATGAGTAGGAAAATTTATCTTGAGCATAACTCAGTCATTTTTTGACCTTTTTGAGTGTAGCAATATCCCAACTAGGGATTTTTGACTATTTTGGAGCCATTGGAGAAATTATTTTTGCATCACGCGCATTTCAAATTGATGTAAACACATATTTTTGAGCATAATGAAATGGGCCCAACATTGGAAGCTAGACCAGGAGATGTAACCCAGGAGGGGTGAACTCCTTCATAATTTTTTTTCTTTTGTTTGTTGTTATGGTATTGTTGTCTCAATTATTTTATGCAAAACTGAGATAAAAATAATCTTTTATGTGATAATTTCATACAAACCCTAAAAATTTAACTTGTAATTTTCATAAAAAACCTTGAATTTTACATATAAAAATCAGTTGTCTACCTTCGGTTACAGGGAGGGTAACTTGTCTTAAACCCCATACGAAACCCTCCTTTTGAGAAACCTCCTTCCTAGATCTAAGGTTGTATAAGACATCCTATGAATTCTATATGTTTGAAGAGGATGGAGAACCTGAGTTTGATATCAAAGGGGATTCACTTGGAGCATTGAGACATGGGCACATAACCAAGAGAAGGTGATAAGGGCGATGGAAAGGAGGAGAAAAGTGGAGGGATGCAACATATGATGGTGAAGCCATCTTTACATTTTAAAGCAAGGGAAGATGGGGGCACTAACTCCATGAAGAAAATGGAGAGGAAACCTTGTATACATTGGGACATACCTCCATGAAGCAAAGGGAGAGGAAACCTTGTATACATTGGGACATACCTCCAAAAAGGGGGAGGAGCTCTGACATGAGAAAGATCTATGGGGAGGGATTTTATCAGATTAATAGAGGCTATAGAGACCTTTAACTGAGAAAAATAAATATTTGAAATTTGAATGGAAGGGGAGATGGTCATCGAGGTAAACTTCAAAATATGGAACATCGCTGACACGATCCAAAGCCCCATGTCTAGCGCCTGCCTCCTCTCGATATAGTTGTTTTGTCCCACTACAAACTGGTTTCAAGTTGATTGATTGTCCTCTGAAACCCCCTTCACCTAAGAGGAGACATTTTGCACAAGCCCGCTCGATGTAATAGGAGAAATGGTTCTATTAGCCCTCATCTGAAAATGAAGCATTCATTCTCTGACTAGATGCCGATGTTGATGAAATATCCTACATATGAAAGATATTCCTTCATTTTCTAAAACCAAGGGTATATCCTCCTAATCGATCACCAACTCTCCATACAAGCCTCCTCGCAGGTCAATACTAATAGGAATTTTTGCAATAGACTTGTATCCCATCGCCATAAATGAACTGTCATGTTCCAGGTAAGTCCCCAAGGTATTACCTATATCACAGAACACAAGTTCATGCCATAGATGAGCTGAAAGATCTAGATTTTTTACCCATATGGGAACCACATCCAAATGCTCTCACCTTGCATTGAAAATGGGGTTTTAGAATTTGAATATCATTGGAGAGAAATAAATATTTCATAACCTTCTTGAGACTGCTTTTGCATTCTCCTCATTCTAGAAAATAAGATGAATCTTGCCATGATCCAAAGCTTTGACTATCATATGGTTTTTAACTAACAAATTAACTTCTTCTTTGGCCCATGCTCTGAGGAAGGGAGTACCAAATTTCTTCCCTCGCACCCTCCCAACCAACGCTTTCCTTGTGAGGTCCTTTGATTGATGCATGGTTACATCCGATCCGAGAACTAGTGAGACCCTTTCCTTTTTAAGTTGGAGCATCCAAAATTGGTTGATGGGACACTTCCCCTTTTGAAACTGCAATAGACACCCATATGAGGGTTTTACTCATGAACCCCCTTTATTTTGACTCACCTCCTCCACCGAAACTATTAATTGTTCAAAAAAAATATATGGAGGGTATTGGAATGATGATCCGAGGGGAAGGGGGGATTGAAAGTATCTATGGAAGATGGAGCCCCTCACGAGTTACAAAAACCTCAAGTAGGGTTTGCTGAGGAGAATAAGGGTTTGATTCTTGCAACTGAGGATGAGGATGACGACAAAGCTTGCATTGGGAGGCTAGTGTCTGCACTGCTCCACGGATGGCCGCCAAAACCCTATATTTATATTTCTCCATAGTGATTAGCCCTCTAGAAATTTTCTAGACCCATATTAGGTACCATAGTGTGAAGTTTTCCCAAATCACCAGGTGGTTGGTTCTCTATTCCCTGATTAAATTCCTCACCAAAAGAAGCAACACGGGTCTCCCAATCCGAGCTGTCAAAATTACCTTTCGAAAACTAATTTGGTCTGAGGTTCAATAATCAAACCCAAATATCCAATTTTTCATTATCATTAGGCTTGTAATTGAGAAGTTCCTCTTTTTCCATCGAAGATGGTGGTAGATCATCTGCCATGCCAACCTCCAATTTGAATACTTAATTGAAGCTCATAAAACTTCCATGGGGTGTAACTAATGAATGGAATTAAATTTCTAGTTGAAGATGAAATAAATCTTGGGGTCAATTTATGTGATGACAATGAAGGAGTGTCTCTCTTAGGTGGAAAACTTTCTTAAGGATATTGCTGAATTGATTTGGAAACTTTAATGATGACAAAAAATTATTGTTATGAGTCATATTGTTAACCTATATAATTCGAAGGTCTCAATATGGAAATTTATGAACTAAACACTCATAACTGATGTAGGATGATAAGTTTTAAACTAGAAAAATGTTGAAAGGTAAACATGCAAGGGTTGAAATGTCTACCTTTTGATAAAGGAGATAGATTATGTGAGAGGTTATTTTAGAGACTGGTGAGAAAACAACTACCATAAAGAGAAAGAAGTGTGTATGTCATTAATGAGTTATATATTTGGATTAAAGGAGTCATTTTTCCATAGAGGGAACACTGATGACCCAATGTTTACGTACTATTGAGTATAGTGTGTAGAAAATAGAACAATGGGATTCAATATGATCTTATAATGTACTAAAACAAGATACCGAATCCTTCTACAATTTTCAGAAACAAAACACGATCGCACAATCACATAACAAATAAGAGAAATAAATAATCAATCACACAACACAAGATGTATATGGGGAAATAAAACTACCTAAAACCATGCTATATGTATATTGTATAAAGTCAAGGATCATGAAACAATACAATGCTTTCTCTCTCAGAGAAATTCCTGCACTCTGCCAACTGTCTCACTTTGACCTAGGAAAAACAAATACTTAGTCATTTCTCTACCTCTACTCAACCTTCCTTGATCACGCATTCCCTATTAAATAGGAAAATCCCTTGCCTTGATTGCACAATCCTTCCTAGGCCTCCAACTGACTCTATAACTAACCTTTGCAATTTTCTAATTATACAAATGATAGTTTTCATCCCCTTAACCTCAGTCTCAACTGGACCTTCCTTAGAACTGACATGCAACAAATATTTATAGATAATTACCATTTAATTGATTGATCACTACTTGTGAATTAAATTACATTTAATTCACTTGACCTCTCACTAGCTCATCACTAAGTTAGAACTAGTTAAACCGATTTAACTCAATTTATTGAGTTAAATAATTACAACTCACAAATAACTATAACTGGACTCCCTTAAATCATGGGATAACTCTTCATCCATCCTATTATACCCTCAACTATAATTTCCTAAGATAAATCAGTCATTCTGATTTAGTTAATTAAGACAAGCTGTCATGAGATGAGATTACAATTTCTCTTCCAATTTAATTAAGGGAAAATTAAATCAAAAGCCCTACTTTGAGGTGCTATTTCTTTGTGCCATTTCAACACTCCCTCTCAACAAGAAATGGATTGTATTCTACCCCGATCCTGCATCTATGGAATTCGAATTTGCTTCTTTCCATTGCCTTCGTCAATATGTTTGCATCCTGCTCCTCCGTGGGAATATAATCTAATGACATAATCTTCCTTTGAACACAATCTCTGAGATGGTGATACCATATATCAGTATGCTTGGAACTATCATGGAATACTGGATTAATAGAGAGTTTGATGCAAGTATGGTTGTCGCAATGTATCACTGTCGGATCCATCTGTTGACCAAATAAACCAACAAGTATCTTCCTCATCTAGATTTCCTTGCATGCTGCCTGAGTGGCCGCCATGTACTCTGCCTATGTTGAACTAAGTGAAACTCATATCTGTTCCTGCTGTACCAAGAAATTGTTGGTGATCCTATGATGAAGATGCCTCCTGATGTGATCTTCTTGTTGGATGGACTCCCTACGCAATCTGCATCGGTGAAGCCTTGAAGCTTCACTCCCTCTGTCCGTATGTACAATAATCCATACTCTTTCGTGCCCCTGAGATATCAAAACACATGCTTCCCTACCTTCCAAAAGACCTTGGTCTACTTAACCATAGCTTGGCAAGATGGTTAACTGTGTAGCATATGTCGAGTTGTGTGTTCAACAAATACATGAGTGAACCCACATGCTTCCTGTAAACAATAACATCCACTACTTCGCTTGAAGTAGCATCCTCCTTCTTGCAGTTTCCTGCAAGAGGAGTCTCCATGGGTTTGATTCCCTCCATGTGGAATTTCCTCAGGATCTCTTTGGCATACTTTCCCTGAGATACAAATAGATCCCCATCTCTTTTCCATATTTCCAATCTAAGAAAATAGTTCAAGAGCCCCGTGTCCTTCATCTCAAATTATCTTGCAAGATCATCTTTTCAAGACTTTATGAGCTCCTCATCACCTGTCAGTATCATATCATCGACATAAATTACAATAACCAAAAGCTTACCATCAACCACAATATGATATAGGTTCGCATCTGCTTCATTCTTATGAATCCCAACCTGGTGAAATAGATGCCAATCCTGGTGTACCAAGCACGGGGTGCTTGCTTCAACCCAAATAGTGCTCTCTTGAGTATGCACACATGCGAATCCATGTCTAAGGTATAAAAACCTTCTAGCTACTCAACGTACACTTATTCATCAATAAATCCATGGAGAAAGGATGTCTTTACATCCATCTGATGTATCTGCCATCCCATCTATGCTGAGAGTGCAAGGATGGATCTAATAGACGAGTACCTTGCCATTGGTGTGTTAGCCACCTATAAAATTTGTTATAGCAAAAGGTGGCTAAGAATTTTTGAGCCTTCAAGGAACAAATTTCATTGCTAAATTTTTTTGGCTCTTGAAACTCTCGAAGGCCTCATGCCTATCCTCTGTCCGAACTTCACTGCTGTTCCCATTTTACACTTAGAAATCTTGCTGATTTCCAAGCCATAATACTGCTGCAAACACCTTTTTCCTTTTCCCCTTTTGCCAAAAATAACCTCAGTTTTTAACCCTTTCATATCCCATGAAAAATCCCTCATTTTCATGATTTTTCCCTTTCCCCTTCATCAAAACCCTTTGATAAGGTTTTAAAACTCCTTTTTTGCCTTATCGGAACCCCTCTAACCCTTTGAAAATCATTTAAAAACCATAAAAATCACATTTTTTATGGTGTGGACTTAAGCCCCCTCGGGCTAAGTCTTAAGCCCATTTCTTCATAAGCCTCTGGTCTTATTATCTCCCATGTGCCCCACGACCCCGCAATCGGGCGCCAAGCCATTTTTTAATTATTCCCGCCCAAAGTTTAAAACCTTTGGTTATATATTAAAACTCTTCGGTTTTATTATATTATATTTTTCCGCCGGTTCAAAATTTTAGCCGATATCCACCGTTGATCTGATTTGGAGATCGACGGAGCGGAGTCCATCTCCCCAGTGATCCCCGCCATCCACTAACCCATTCCAAAAACCGCGCGGTATTCATCGCATCGCCTTTGGGCGACAACAGTTTTTTCCCCATCGCCAGTGATTCCACTCATCGGTTGACGCGTGGCCTAGGCACTGTTCATAAAACCGCCATCCATTGCGTGTTAACGTTCGGACGTGGACCCTGCGCGATATCGCTGTACAACGTTTGATCTGGGGCGGGCCATCCAATGACTATCGCTCACTGAAGATGCCCGACAGTTAACCGGGCTACGACGCGGCATTCAATAAATCTTCACCGTCGATCTGATCTACAGATCGACGGTCCATATTCCATCGCCCTGATTCATCGCCGGTCAAACATTTTCCGCTTTGAATTTCTGTTTTCGCTCCCGACCGTCGATCTCTGCGCGATCGACGGCTCTGATTTAAACAAATCTTCAGCCTTCTCTATCACTTCTCTTGATCAATCCTGACCGTTGGATGATGCCATCCAACGGCCACGCTTCCCCCACACGTCCTCCACAGCAATAAACCTATATATGCAGGATTTTTTAATATTTGTTTGTATTTTGCAGGGTTTAAATGGTTTTCTCGCCATTTTTGAAGAAAATTCGAGGGCAGAGGATGACGATCTTCCTGCCTTCGATTCACCAAATAAAATCATCACAGGGTGTTAAAAACACGTTTCATCAGTGTTTCTTCAGGCATTGATGCCATATCGCCCCTGTGCAGCCCTGTACATCAGCAATAACCATGAATCGGGTGCAGTTAGAGAGTATCAGCGATGAAGACCAAAATTTATCAGAACTGAGGATTAAAAGACAGATTTTGTGGGGATCACGACTAAGAACAATTATAAAAAGCCTAATCCCCATGTAAAACACAGTTTAAAGAAGATCTTAAGGGTTTTATCAATAGGAGCGCTTCCACCGCCACATTTGAGGCAGATTGATTCCTCCCAGCTACTAAAACGCCACCTGTACCTCAAAGTATTCAATCAGAGGCCGAATTTATTAATCAGGATCAGATATTTGTCTCAAAACACAGCCAAAGAGGGAAATCTGCCAAGGAAATTAATGACCAACATCTGCAGAGTTACTTCGACGCCACACAGAGCCTCAAAGGTCAACAAAAGCTCCCACCGAGCTTAAAATTTATGTAAAACATTTAATACAGAGCGCACCCACGTAAGTTTCTTCATTGAGCTCCTCAAAGGCCAAGAAGCCATTAATTCTGTATTAATTGTAATTGGAGATCTTTTTATCAGATCTCACCTCCTCATTCTTCTATATATACTTCTGGAGAAGATGAGTGAGGGGTTGGTTGTTGGTTGTTGTTTGATCACCAGTTGTAATACTGAAACTCTCTGAAATAAATACATACTCTGTTGAAGTTGAAGAAAAAATTGAAGTCTTGGAAGCCCTGATGATTTTGTTGCATGATTGTTACTGAGAAGGCTCTATCATTGGATCCATGAGCTCAGCTGTTGGTGAAGCATTCTGAACTGTTTATTGTTTTCTCCTTTTTTCATTCTGTTCCAAAATTTCTTACTACAGTAGGATAAAAAGTATTAGGCTAAGAAATGACTCCTGGAAGCACCTTAGACCTGTTCATCCTTCACTGTTTTATGTTTTCTTCTGCTGAGGTATTTTAGAGTCTTCAATCTCTCTCTTTAGTCCTCATGCTTGTTTATTTCTATAATAGCTCAAATAATTGATTTCAGCATGATTTATGGTTCTCCCTGCTTGTCTGCTATCACTTGAAAGCTCTTATGAAGTCTCCCTTTGAAGTACCATTGTTTTGAGTTAGTCAAAGAGGTCTGTTTCGATCTTGCCCTTTGTCATTGCTTGAATAATTGTTTTGAAGGTCTTTATAGTTGTATTCATAGATGTATTAGGTGTTCCCTCTTCTATGACTGCATTTATCAGTGAATATTTTATGTTTTCTAAGTCATTTAAAATAAAATCTTTGAGGAAATAGGGTATTCCCAAAATCTTAGATTTCATTTTAAAAGTTGTTTTGAAATCATTATTTGCTTAAAGGTGTGATTTGTAGAATGTATGGTTAGCCCTGTCTATCAAAGAACTCTTTATTGTTCAAATTATGCTTTCTATTTCCCTTTGTTGAGAATTAAACCTCTCTTTCCAAATCATTAATGTTCATATCATTCCAAAAACAAAAGGATCTTGTGGCCAAGTTAGATTTGCCCTTTGATATCCCATATCCATTAATGAGTTTGTTATGACCTTTTATTGACTCCATTGCCCAATGAACCAGCTATTTCTTTGTCCTATATATCTTTCCTAGGCCTTTCATGTTCTACTGTATCATGACAACCCAACCAAACAAAAAAGCAAACACCTGCACTTAATAACTAGTCTAAAATCCATTTTCCAAGCACACAAGATAAACCTTTGCAAACAAACATTTGAGAGATCCCTCTCTGAGAACAGGAGGACTAGATCCTGGAACTCTAAAGATTGGTTCTGATGTTGCCTTGTCTTTTGATTTGCCAAACTATCAAAACATGGGACACCAACATAATGGCGATCGCGGTGGGACCTTCTGAGTCAGTGACAATCTAAGTACCCCTTAGGACTCTAGAAATCCCTTATTTTTAAAGAATACCTAGTGATTATTAGCCACCTCATCGCCCCAACATAATGGCGATCACGGTGGGACCCTGAGTAAAATATTTTAAATTAAACACTCACTGTCTAGTATAACATAAGTAACCTCCCTTATGCACTACCAAGCAATGGTAATCATGATAGGACTTAATTGAATCAGTGACAAACTAAGTAACCCTTAGGATTCTCATTAAACCTTATCAAACCTTGAAGGAATCAGTTACCAAGCCATAAGAGTGAACTCTGTATGTTTTGACACCCTAGCTAAGTGTTAAGTCAGATTTAGGACACTCTCATAACCTATAAAATCAAGAAATTCAGAAAAACCCAAAAACATTTCAGTTTGGCTTCATAATAAGCATGGTGGTGGAACCATCCAATATCTTACCTTCATAAAAAACTAAAAGTTTCCACCTGGCGACTCCACTAGCCCCCAGTAGGTCTATTACTCATCTAGGTTCCCAAATCTCTTTAAGACTGTGTTAACCAGCCTTGAAGAAAGTTTAGAAGCCTAGTCCCATTTTAGACAAAACATCCTGAGAGGTGAAGCTTCCAAAAAACAGTCCCTAAAACCCCCACCTCTCTCATTTTTGAAAAGCAGTCTGGCTTCACATAGGATCCATACTAGATCCCATCTAGACCCAAATCCCCTTTAATCGTTGACAATCCTGAGAGAATTCTGTGGCAGACTTCTAAATCTGGAAAATCAGCTGCTAATAGGAGCCTCTTAAAAACAAATTCTGTCCCTGAACACCTTATTGTCTTAGAGGATTCACACTTTGGTTTACATCATACAAAGAACATATTTAGAACAAGATCTCAAGGTGACTTAAACCAAACTGACCTTGATATTGCAGATTTGCAACAAAGCTTCAGTAGAGAAGCCTCACCTTCCACTCATCCTGATTCCCAGCTTCTTTATCACTTTAGCCTTCTTCATAACAAGTCTGCTCAAAATTAGTTTGCTGGCCCACGTTTTTCTTCCACTCCAATTCATACTACCACTGTGCAAAACACTCCTGTTCAGCCCACTTTCACTACTGTAAATCCACCCTTATTTCCAACCATGGAAACATGGTATGCCCCATTAGTGTTACCACAACCTCTACTTCCCTTACCAAATGATTACCAATCTAAAATCCCTCACTTCACTGGAAAAGAGTCTACAACAGCCCAACATCATGTAGATAGGATGGAAGATGCATTTGATTACATGGAGATAGAAGAAGAAACTGTGAATATGAGGATCTTCACCCAGATTTTAGGAGGAGATGTAAAGAAATGGTTCAAAAACTTACCTCCTAATAGCATAAATGATCTCCTTGCCTTGCATCAAACATTTGTCAACAAATGGGAACTCAAAAATAATCCTCTCCAAATACTAGCAGAATATAGCAGCCTCAAGAGAAATCAAGGAGAGAGTATTCCTGACTACTCCACTAGGTTTAATAGCATTTACAATGCTCTTCCACCTCACATGAAACCTCCTCAAGGCATGGCTTTAGTAAGATATCCCAAAGGCCTTGATGTTGACATGATGTAACAGTTAAGAGAGAGGGATTACTTAACCTTAGAAGACATGCAGAAAGGGGCTGTGAGCGTAGAAGCAAACATAATTGAGAAAAGAAATAGGTTGAGATCAGAGAAGAGGGTAACTTATAAAGATGACACTACACCCTCCACATCTAGCTCAAATACAGAACAGATGTTGGAAGAAATCATGAAAAGGATGAGCATACTTAAGAGAACACAGCCAAGAGATAATCATAACAACTCCCAAAACATAAATAGAAATCAGAATTATAGAAGGGAGAAAAATCAAGATAAGCAAAAAGAAAGTGACCAATAGATTAGACCTCCCTTTCAACAGAACTATGTAGATCAATATGAAGAAGATAGGGAGTTGGAAAGGTTGGAAGAATCTCATGTAAACTTGATTAGATCAGACAGTGGGGATGATGTTTTCCTCACTGAGGAAGAACAAGATTTCTTCTCTTATGATCAAAATACAAATACCTATGAAGATTCTGATGACTATAGATTGGGTTTTGAAAATGAAATCATGGAGGTACACAAACAGTATGATATTAGGAGCAAGGGAAACATAGATAATTTAAGGGATAAGAACACTAGCACTGCTGTCAAGAAAAACACAGAAAACCAGCCCAAAAAGAAAACAAAGAAAACCAACATTTTGGCTAAGAAACCAGACTTAAACAAAGATAAAGGTGTCTAGCCAAAGGTTGAACAGAGTACCCCTATCACTTCAGCTAGTGGTCCTAATAAAACTGTCCCAATTACTAGTCCAAACAAGGTTCAACAAATCAAAGTTGCTGAAAAGAATTCAATTGAAAAAACATATGTAAATACAAACAAGTCAATTATTCCTTTCAGCCTTGAGGGAGAGATTGCTAAGATAAAAATTACCATTCCCCAAGCTGAACTAGTAACTCAAGAAGTGTAAAGAAACCAAGTTTTGAAAGCTTTAAACTTAGATAGTGATACTGACACCTTAAACTTGACAGATGAAAAACCTGAATTGTTGTTTGGTCCAGAAGTTGAAGGAAAATACCAAGAAGGGGCTGCTCCTCCCTTCTATGTTAGTTTGAACATACATGAGAAAATTTTACACAATGCCATGTTAGACTCAGGAGCTTCACATAATCTAATGCCCAAGGTAGTGATGGAAAGCTTAGGCTTAGAAATTACTAAACCATACAAAGATTTGTATTCCTTTGATTCAAGCAGAGTCAAATGTTTGGGTTTAATCAAATATTTGTGTGTTAACTTGTCTCAAATCCATGCTAAGAGTTTAGTCATGGACATAGTTGTAGCTGACATTCCACCTAAGTATGACATGCTCTTATCCAGATCTTGGGGAGCCAAACTTCAGGGAATCCTTCAAATGGACATGTCTTATGCCACCATTCCCATTTTTAATCAAAACAGAAGACTATACAGGGAATCTCACATGAAATACATGGTAAGAAATATAGAAAAACGAAACAACTCTCCAATATATTCTATTCGATCAAGTTTAGATTCCTTTATCTTATATAACGAAGATGAAATTACTCAACAAGATAAAGAAAACATAGACCCAATCAGTTCACCAGAACAATCCAATCTTCCCCTCAATCAAATGCAAAACACTGAAAATCAACAACAATGAGAGAATGAAAACAAGGATGACATACTTTGGAGAATAAACTTTGATGGATCTTGTAATAAAACAAGTGCAGGAGCAGGTGTGTGGATTCAAAATACAAAACAGAGTTTTTCATATAAATTGGATTTCCCATGCACTAACAATATTGCTGAGTATGAAGCACTTATCCTAGGCTTACAACTGCTTAAACAATTAGAAGCACAGAGGATATCAATCTTAGGAGATTCTGAACTTATCATAAGACAAATCAAAGGAGAATACTCAGCTAACAACCCAAGACTTAGGGAATATTGAAACATTCCCTTGATCTATTGAAAACCTTTGAAAAGTATGAACTTATTTTCATTCCAAGAGAACTGAATCATCTAGCAAATGAACTCGCTTTCAATGCCAGCAATTGCCAGATACCCGAAATAAATGAAAAACTCAGTGTGAAGGTAAAACATAGGCCTACTGTGCCTGACAACAAAGATCACTGGAAAGTGTTTGATTATGACAAACACATAGATGATTTCTTGAAATCAGAAAATGATTTCAGCATACCAATATCAGAAAACAACCATAAAGAAAATCTTTTGTATATTGAACAAATCCCAGAAGCTAAAATGACATATACTGCTGATATAAATCATTATGAGAATCCTTTTGAAGCAGAGGTAATTGAAAATGCAGACCAAGAAGACTTGGAAGTTTTACAATGCAAAAATGATAAAATTCTAAGAGGTCTAGCACCTTTAGAACACCTTTTTGACTTTAACGATGTAGCCATAGAACCAAGAATGGAGCCTGTGGAAACAAATGTAGAAGAACATAAAATAGGCAGTTTAACAGAACCCAAGATGATCAAGCTATCCAGCACTCTCCCAGCTCACATAAAATTGCAGTACATAGAGCTGTTCAAAGAGTTTAAAGATGTTTTTGCTTGGGGATACAAAGACCTAAAATCATATGATACCAGCATCATCCAGCATAAAATTCCTTTGAAGGAAAATCAAAATCATTTTAAACAAAAACGAAGGAGAATAAACCCCCTTTTACTCCCTTTAGTTAAGGCAAAAATTGAAAAAATGCATGCTGTTGGGATCATTGTACCAATTAGATATTCTGAATGGGTATCAAACTTGGTTTCTGTTAGAAAGAAAACAGGGGAAATCAGGCTCTGTATTGACTTCAGAAACTTAAACAGAGCTTCTTTAAAAGATAGCTACCCCTTACCCAAGATGGACCATATACTTCAAAGGGTAGTTGGGTTAAAAAGGATATCCCTCTTAGATGGGTTCTCAGGTTACAACCAGGTGTTAGTGCTCCCAAGTGATCAAATCAAAACTACCTTTACCGCACCTTGGGGCACCTTTATGTATGTAAAAATTCCTTTTGAATTAATGAATGCAGGGGCCACCTTCCAAAGGGCCATGGACATAGCCTTTTCTGAAGACATTGGCTATTTCATAATCATTTACCTTGATGACATAACCGTTTTCTCAAAAACTGATGAAGAACATTTGATTCACCTGAGAAAAGTTTTTGAGAAGTGTAGGAAATTTGGCTTATCATTGAATCCCAAGAAGACACTCTTTGGTCTCCAAGAAGGTAAAATTCTTGGCCATATAATTTCAGAAGAGGCAATCAAAATAGACCCTACAAGGATAGATGGCATATTGCAGATCAACCATCCAAGGAGCCTCAAAGAATTGCAATCTTTCATCGGAAAGATTAATTTCCTGAGGAGGTTTATTCCTAATCTTGCTGAGCTATTAAAAAACATTACAAACATGCTTAAGAAAGATGTTGGTGTAAAATGGACTTTACTAGCTAAACAATCATTCGAACTGGTCAAACAAGCTCATACTCAAACACCAGTCCTGATTAGTCCAGATTTCACCAAAGACTTTTATATCTTTTCTTTTGCATCTGAGCATACAATAGCTGCAGTTTTACTTCAAAAGAATGATTTGGGGCAAGAACAACCAATATCTTTCTTTAGTAGGGCCTTAAGAGATGCTCCTCTCAAATATAACATCATGGAGAAGCAAGCCTTAGCATTATTGAAAGCATTAAAAGACTTTAGGGTCTATATTTTACACTCTCACATAATTGCTTTTGTTCCACATACTGTTGTCAAGGACATTCTAAGTCAAGACCCTGATGGTAAAAGGGGAAAATGGATCGCAACTATTCTTGAATATGACTTAGAAATCATGCCCACCAAACTAGTTAAAGGGCAGGGATTAGTAAAACTTATGGTTGAGTCTAACTTCCAAGCACTTGAAATAAATATGGTAGATGTGTTGGAAGAAATAGAAGAATCCACTGCTCCTTTTATTGAAGAAACTTTTGTAAATTCTCCTTGGTATGCTGACATTATTTATGTGCTTTTATATCTAAATGCCCCTCCTTCTTTGTCCAAAAATAAAGCTATATTTTTGAAACAGAAAGCTTTGATTTTTTGCATATTAGATGGAGTATTATATTGGAAAAATGCTCTTGGAATTTTTCTTAAATGTTTACTTGAAGATGATGCAGGAAAAATCATGCATGAATTGCATGACGGAGAATGTGGAGGACACCTCTACTGGAAGGCCACAACAAAAAAAATTCTTAGATCCGGTTACTATTGGCCTACCCTTTTCCCAGACACTCAAAAGCTGGTCATGTCTTGCCATAAGTGTCAAATCTTTGATGGAAAAAGAAAACTTCTTCCCTTACCCTTACATCCTATTAGAGTTGAGGCACCTTTTCAACAATGGGGTTTAGAATTCATTGGGGAAATTCACCCATCCACCTCAGCTCAACATAAGTGGATCCTCACATCTACTAACTTCTTTACCAAGTGGATAGAAGCTATACCTTCCAGAAATGCCAATGACTCTGTCATTATCAAGTTCCTTGAAACAAATATCCTATCCAGATTTGGTTGTCCCCAAAAAATCATAACAGACAATGCTGCTGCTTTTAAATCTAAGAAGATAGTTGATTTCTGTTACAAATACCACATAACGTTGGGCCATTCCACTGCTTACTATCCCCAAGGAAATGGATTAGCTGAATCTTCCAACAAGAGCCTCATCAATATCATTAAAAAGCTGTTGGAACAAAATCAGAAATCATGGCACAGTAAACTGGTTCATGCCTTATGGGCTGATAGGTTAACTACAAAGAAATCAATAAACATGTCCCCCTATCAGTTAGTTTATGGCATGGATGCAGTATTTCCCATCTCATTGGGAGTGCCAGTCATGAAGCTCCTTCAAGAAGTGCAGATTAAAGAGAATGATATGCAAAGAAGAATGTTAAACAATCATTTATGAATGGAGGAAATTACATGAAAGAACACGGTTAGTCAAGAAAATGAAGCTATTTGGTAAGGACTAAAACAAACAATTTCCAAATTCCAAATGTTAATTCTTAGTGGGATTCAAGAAAAGAAGAAAGAAGGAAAACATGGAAAATTTGAGAACATGGAAAGGGCCCTATATTGTCATCTTGAGAGGGAGTCTGTGCATTTCTTGAAGAATTGAATGGAGAAGATCGTATGGAGGTCCACAATGATGGCAGAGTAATAAACATTACTCATTAAGAATCACAAGTTTTTAAATCATTTTTGTTTTACCATTGTAAATATCATAGTCTAATCATTGCATTCAAAGTTACAAAAATAAAAAATGCAAAAAAAAATAAAAAGAAATAAAAGAGGGCAGATTGAAAACAAGAAAGGCAGAGCCCCATGCCAAAAAAGAGAAACAAATCTAAAAGTGTGCAAGCTTAAATTCCACTCTTGATTATCACACTTCTAGTTAGTCAAACAGCCTAATCTTGACTAATTAGTTTTAAATTTTCTGCTGATAGGATAGCGAATTTGATTTGCCAAATTGTTTAATCTTGGCTTATCAGTAGATATATTAGGATAGAAATTAAAGGTTCAAACATGTTCAAAATCTGAACCTAAGTTTCCAAAGAGAGATGACTCAAATCTGTTTTATTTTTTCTGAGTCAAAAAGAAGGAAATATGGTTCTAATTAGCTCAAAATATGAACCAGAGAAAAAGGAAGAAACAACTCAAACAAGAGCCAAAACAGAGCTGTAAAAAGAGAAGGCCATGATAAGAAACTTTCAGATCTTAAGCCTTCCATTTTGTTTAAATTTTCTGCAAAATAAATGTCTATGTGCAGCTTGTTTTTATGCCATAGATCAGCATCAAGTTAGAATGTTCAATCCTGACTTGAATGCTTTTGAATTTATTTTGTAGAAATTAGAGAATAAAAATCTGTTGGACAGTTTAATCCCAATAGATAGTAGAATAGGTAGAGAAGCATCTGAACTCAACTGTTTAATCTGAGTTCATGGAGAAATAAGGAGTAGAAATAGATTAGATTTCCTGCTTTTAAAAGAATAAAATTTTGTAAAAGAGTTTGCCAATCCAAGTGCACTCTAATGAAGAAAAAATGTTAGATCAGTAGGATTGGGTAGGTAGAAGTTTGTATTGATGAAGATCCATTGTTTTTATGGCTGCTAATATGTTTTCAGAGCACATCATCCACAGAAAGAAAGGCAACCCAATGGATGAGGTAACTGATCAACCCCCTAGAGAACATAATGGATGTGGCACAGGTCAGCCTCCCAGAGAATGCAGGTCTGAAGTTCTTGATGCCTTCAAGAAGGCACCATCCCCAAGTGGAGCCACTGTTAGCCACCTGTAAAATTTCTTATAGCAAAAGGTGGCTAAGACTTTTTTGAGCCTTCAAGGAACAAATTTCATTGCTAAAAATTGTTGGCTCTTGAAGACTCTTGAAGGCCTCATGCCTATCCTCTGTCCGAACTTCACTGGCGTTCCCATTTTACACTTAGAAATCCTACTGATTTCCAAGCCAGAATACTGCTGCAAACACCTTTTTCCTTTTCCCCTTTTTCCAAAACTAACCTCAGTTTTTAACCCTTTCATCTCCCATGAAAAATCCCTCATTTTCATGATTTTTCCCTTTCCCCTTCATCAAAACCCTTTGATAAGGTTTGAAAACTCCTTTTTTGCCTTATCGAAACCCCTCTAACCCTTTGAAAATCATTCAAAACCATAAAAATCACATTTTTTATGGTGTGGACTTAATCCCCCTCGAGCTAAGTCTTAAGCCCCTTTCTTCATAAGCCTTCGGTCTTATTATCTCCCATGTGCCCAACGGCCCCGCAATCGGGCGCCAAGCCATTTTTTAATTATTCCCGCCCAAAGTTTAAAACCTTTGGTTATATATTAAAACTCGTCGGTTTTATTATATTATATTTTTCCGCCGGTTCAAAATTTTAGCCGATCTCCACCGTCGATCTGATCTGTAGATCGACGGAGCGGAGTCCGTCTCCCCGGTGGTCCCCACCATCCACTAATCCATTCCAAAAACCGCGCGGTATTCATCGCACCGCCTTTGGGCGACGACAGTTTTTTCTCGATCGCCAGCGATTCCACTCATCGGTTAACGCGTGGCCTGGGCACTGTTGATAAAACCGCCGCGCGTTAACATTCGAACATGGACCCCGTGCGATATCACTGTACACTGTCCAATCTGGGGCGGGCCATCCAACAACTATCGCTCACCAAAGATGCCTGACAGTTAACCGGGCTACGACGCGGCATTTAATAAATCTCCACTGTCGATCTGATCTGCAGATTGACGGTCCATATTCTATCGCCCTGATTCATCGCCCGGTCAAACATTTTTCGCTTTGACTTTACGTTTCCGCTCTCGACCGTCGATCTCTGCACGATCGATGGCCCTGATTTAAACAAATCTTCCGCCTTCTCTATCACTTCTCTTGATCAATCCTGACCGTTGGGTGATGCCATCCAACGACCACGCTTCCCCGACACGTCCTCCGTAGCAATAAACCTATATATGCAAATTTTTTTAATATTTGTTTGTATTTTGCAAGGTTTAAATGGTTTTCTCGCCATTTTTGAAGAAAATTCGAGGGCAAAGGATGACGATCTTCTTGCCTTCGATTCACCAAAGAAAATCATCACAGGGTGTTAAAAACACGTTTCATCAGTGTTTCTTCAGGCATTGATGCCATATCGCCCCTGCGCAGCCCTGTACATCAGCAAAAACCATGAATCGGGTGCAGTCAGAGAGTATCAGCGACGAAGACCAAAATTTATCAGAACTGAGGATTAAAAGACAGATTTTGCGGGGATCATGGCTAAGAACAATGATCAAAAGCCTAATCCCCAAGTAAAACATAGTTTAAAGAAGATCTTAAGGGTTTTTTCAATAGGAGCGCTTCCACCGCCACATCTGAGGCAGATTGATTCCTCCCAGCTACTAAAATGCTACCTGTACCTCAAAGTATTCAATTAGAGGCCGAATTTATTAATCAGGATCAGATATTTGTCTCAAAACGCAGCCAAAGAGGGAACTCTGCCAAGGAAATTAATGACAAACATCTGCAGAGTTACTTCGACACCACACAGAGCCTCAAAGGTCAACAAAAGCTCCCACCGAGCTTAAACTTTATGTAAAGCATTTAATACAGAGTGCACCCATGTAAGTTTCTTCATTGAGCCCCTCAAAGGCCAAGAATCCATTAAGTCTGTATTAATTGTAATTGGAGATATTTTTATAAGATCTCACCTCCTCATTCTTCTATATATACTTTTGGAGAAGATGAGTGAGGGGTTGGTTGTTGGTTGTTTTTTGATCACCAGTTGTAATACTGAAACTCTCTGAAATAAATACATAGTCTGTTGAAGTTGAAGAAAAAATTGAAGTCTTGGAAGCCCTGATGATTTTGTTGCATGCTTGTTACTGAGAAGGCTCTATCATTGGATCCATGAGCTTGGCTGTTGGTGAAGTATTCTAACTGTTTATTGTTTTCTCCTGTTTTCATTCTGTTCCAAAATTTATTACTACAGTAGGATAGAAAGTATTAGGCTAAGAAATGACTCCTGGAAGCACCTTAGACCTGTTCATCCTTCACTGTTTTATGTTTTCTTCTGCTGAGGTATTTTAGAGTCTTCAATCTCTCTCTTTAGTCCTCATGCTTGTTTATTTCTATAATAGCTCAAATAGTTGATTTTAGCATGATTTATGGTTCTCCCTGCTTGTCTGCTATCACTTGAAAGCTCTTATTGAAGTTTCCCTTTGAAGTACAATTGTTTTAAGTTAGTCAAAGAGGTCTGTTTCGATCTTGCCCTTTGTCATTGCTTGAACAATTGTTTTGAAGGTATTTATAGTTGTATTCATAGATGTATTAGGTGTTCCCTCTTCTATGACTTCAATTATCAGTGAATCTTTTATATTTTCTAAGTCATTTAAAATAAAATCTTTGAGGAAATAGGGTGTTCCCCAAATCTTAGATTTCATTTTAAAAGTTGTTTTGAAATCATTATTTGCTTAAAGGTGTGATTTGTAGAATTTATGGTTAGCCCTGTATATCAAAGAACTCTTTATTGTTCAAATTATGCTTTCGATTTCCCTTTGTTGAGAATTAAACCTCTCTTTCCAAATCATTAATGTTCATCTCATTCCAAAAACAAAAGGATCTTGTGGCCAAGTTAGATTTGCCCTTTGATATCCCATATCCATTAATGAGTTTGTTATGACCTTTTCTTGACTCCATTGCCTAATGAACCAGATATTTCTCTGTCCTATATATCTTTCCTAGGCCTTTCATGTTCTGCTATATCATGACAACCCAACCAAACAAAAAAACAAACACCTGCACTTAATAACTAGTCTAAAATCCATTTTCCAAGCACACAAGATAAACCTTTGCAAACAAACATTTGAGAGATCCCTCTCTGAGAACAGGAGGAATAGATCTTGGAACTCTAAAGATTGGTTCTGATGTTGCCTTGTCTTTTGATTTGCCAAACTATCAAAACACGGGACACCAACATGGTGCAAAAGTATCATCATAGTCAATCCCATCCACCTGAGAGAACCCTTTGGCCACAAATCTAGCCTTGTGATTCTCCACACTCACATCTGATGCTTGATTCACCTTGTAGACCCATCTGGATCCTACAACTGACTTCCCCACTGTTCTTGGGACAACTTCCCATGCACTTTTTCTGATATTGGAGTCATACTCCTCAACCATGGCATCAACCCACACTGGCTGCTGCACTACTTCCTCAAAAGAGGATGGTTCTACCACAATACCTTCACTCATAAGATCCATGTATCCAATGTACTTCTCTAGGGACCTTCTTTGCTTGCGCTGTGATGTGGGTGCTCCCACATTATCTCTCGCATCTAGCAATAATACGTCAGCCTCTCGGGTGCGCTTCCTTCCATCTCTGGTAGATGGATCTACATGAGTGGTTTCTACCACTCTCTTTTCCTCTACTAACGGCTGCTCCAGATCCTGAGGTTCTGTTATGCTTAAATCTACCTCAGGCTGAGGAAGGCAGAGTCTAGGGTAACATCAAACCATGCTTAATCTGGTAGCTAGCCCTACCAGATCAGGAGAGGGCTCTATCCTGGTCAATCTCAGCAAAAAAATGATCAGTGAGGCTTGAGATGACTTGAATGAAGGTTGATTTTAGGCTAGGTATATATGCAAAAAAGTTTGATTTTATTTTAAAGGTGTTTTGTTGGATCAAAAGGGAAGGCAGATTTTGGGTCTGGGGAATGAGGCCCAGTTTTGCAGAGATCTGAATGGGGCAAGGTAGGCAATTGCTTTGAAACTTCAATTTTGAATGAAATGGATAGCTCAGACCGGTGAGGAGTTGAAGAGGGCAAGAAAATTTCAGGGAATCCTCTTCAAACAGTTGAAAACATATAAAATTAAACAAACCTTAGGTAGAGCACTGCAAATTTTAATGAATTCCACTTTTATCCTTGTTTGTTTAACTCAAGAAGAAATAAGAGGTGAAATGATACACATGAAAAAACAGTAAAATTACATTAACAAAGAGAAACACATCATCAAAACAAAGAGCCACATGAATCCCAAGGAGTGCTGCAAACCCTAGTCTATTCCTTTGCTAAACTGTAGAGATGAATGTACAATGATGCTCAAAGCAATCGCAAGTGTCCAACCATGCTAATGACTGAAAAAATACAAGATACAGACAACACTAACTCATCCCCATCCTCTAGGGGTTGAGCTCACAAGTTTAGGAGCTGTTTCAACAAGATCTAAACTGAGAACTAGAAAATAGGCAGTGGAAAAGCTTGCCTCTATAAGATAGGAAACTGATTCATTCAGTTGCAATTCACCCTTTGATGGATGAATCTACCTCCATGAGTAAAAATTTAACAAAATTACATCAATATCCATCAAATTACATCAAATTACATCATGAATTTAACATTTGGAAGCAAGAAAGTCAAAATGTCAAAACTAGGCGAAAAACAGAGTTACTGAGTCCAAAATGAGCAAAAATCCCCAATGCGCCGTGCCTGATTTCTCTATGCGTCGCGCTAGTTTGGAGCTGATTTTGAAGGCCTTCCTGGTGTCCAAATTGGCTCCAAGTGGGCTTTTGGAAAGGTCTGCCTGTCTACTTTCCAACACAAGTGGAATTTCTGAATTTGGCTTCCATTTTCCCCTCCAAAAATGAGTTATCCCAACACTGCTTCCTGTGTGTCCAAAAAGGGGCAGAAAGGTCATTTTTAGGGTGTTTTTGACCCTTCTGGAAGCCCAAAACTTGTCAAAATCTCTTGGCCATAAGTAAGAATGCATAATTTTCCATGAAAAATCCAAAAATGTAAAGTTTGCATCAAGAGGAGCCCCCAATCATAAGCGCGCGCCAAGTGGCGCGACGCATAGAGCTGAAAAACCTATTTTTGGGCCAAAATAATCAAAATTTGCAAAAAGTGTCCCAAATTTCTTGAAATTTGGGTTGAGTGTCCTCCATCATGTACTATGCTGGGCCAAGGAAGCCTCAGCTAAAATCTGAAGTCTATCTTCCCTTTTCCGACGCTTTGAGGCCTTCTTCAACTTAGCCTTCAGGATCTTGATTCGTGCCTTGCAAACATGATTTCTTGCCCAATAATGATTGGCCATGTGCCTCAACATGTTCTTTTCCTTGTTGGCATTCTCCAACAGTTTTTACAAATGAATATTTACCCTTTCAAGCCAAGTTTCACGATCAGCCTCAATCTCTTGCTCAATGGATGTCATCTCGGTTTTGCTCCTTTTAGCAGCTTGCGAGTTCTCACGTATGATTTGTAGATCCATGATAGTTTGCTGATCTTCTAGTTGTGTGTTTCTCTACTCAAGGTAGTTGATTATCCACTGGGCTCTTTGAAACTTGACGGACAAAGTGTTTATCTCCGCCTTCTGCTCCTGAACAATCTCTCTCAGCTTTGAGCTCGGTGAGCCCAACTCATCATCAATGAGTATGAAGTCTGTATCTTGGCCTCCTGAAGGCCCCTCATCATGTATTGGCCTCTTACCATTGTCCTGTAATTTTAATGCTGATGAAGGAAGCGAGACCCCTTCCACCCTGGGTGGAGATAATACTCGCTTGGCTGCGGCAAACAATCCTCTAGTGCCCCTCTGATAGGTGACAAGCACCGGCACACTAGCGGTCTGTGTCTCATGACCTTCCTGCTGATATGAAGGTTCACCTGTGTCATGAAAAAACTTCGAAGGTACCTGAGGAGCTGTGAAGAACTCATTGGAAATGAAATCCTCCCATGAAATACCCTGCAAACCAAGTTGATGCATAACCACAATTTTGATGAGTGCAAAGTGATAGATACTATTATACTGCTGCTCAGGAGTTTTCCTTTGCACGAGGGTGGTCATCTTCTCAATATTCTGGCACATGAAATAAGGGAGGTTCATCATTCTCACCCTGGTAAAATGCATCAACAACCTGATATGATAGGCATAGAGGTGAGAAAACTGGCCCTCACAACTGAAATATTTGATAATGAGTTTCATCAATGGAGCGTATGAATCTTTTAGAAACCTAAAGGGAAAAAATCTGCTGAGTTGTCTAAAAAAACCAGGCTTGATATATGGCTCATAGTGTTCCCTTTCAACTTGCTGCCTTTTGTTCCATTGTTCTCCAACATTTGGAATATCAGTTGCTAGAGAGATAGACTCAGGTGTTAAAGTGAATGTCACACCTGCAAGAGTGACTTGGCCATTATGTAAATGCAGCGCAAACAATCTGGCCAGATCCTGATGGTGGTGGACTCTAGCAACCATTTCACAAAATTGATAACAAGACTGCTGTTGAAAACATGAAATAGCAAGAGGACAAGCCTGCAGCTTAGCCAGTGAAGTAGGCTCCTCCCTCACATGTCTGCCACCCTTGTCAGGTCTCCTAGGTGCATGCAATTCAGTTGTAGAGTCACTGTCTCTGTCATAAGAGGAATCTGTCTCCATGTTTGCCAAAGTCTTTGTTGTCTTAGATGAGTATGAGGAGTTTTGGTGTCTTTGGTTTTTGTTGCCAAATGTATGATAATATGTGAGGGGCTATGGAGGGAGAGGGAAAGGGGAATGTTGAGAGTATTTCCAATTAAAATTTGAGGTCTTAAAGAGTTTAGGGGCAGTCACTAGGTTTTTTGGGATATCATTTAGGTTTGGGAAATTTGTAATTAGGATGTGGGATAATGGGAATTGGGATAGGGAATGAGTGATTTAGGGATATAAGGGAATAGGGAAATGGGCTGATGTAACAAATAATCAGTGAGGAGGGAATAACAGGGTGGGGAAGTGGGAGTGATAGGCACAAAACCAAATTATAAACCCTAAAGAAGCATTCTTTGAACAAGATAATAGGGTTTGAATTTTTGTTTAAATCCTCATAGATATCACAAGACGCATGTTCATTGGCAGTGAAGGGGTTACTTGACTTACTTGGACTGGAGGTGACCGAGGAGATTTGTAAATTGAAGATAAATCATAGTGAAATTTCTTTGCGGCCCTACGCGTCGCGCAACCAACCCAACACGCTGCGACACTCCTATGCGCCGTGCACGTGTATTCTTAACACAGTGGGGGTTGACCCAATGCGTCGCGCCTGTCTTGTGCGCTGCGACACCCAACCAATGCGTCGCGCAGTGAAACTTGCACAAATCTGCCTTCAAAATGCTTCCTTCGCTCTTCACGATTTATCCTTGGCTCACTCTGTCCTCTTGGCATACAAATGAGCTTTTGAAACATGAAAATGATTTATATACCATGGATATTTGATTCTTCAATTCAAAAAAACCCACTTTGTAATGTTTCAAATTTTGACACTTTCTAAAACTTTGTTTTGCTTTATTTTGGCTTTTTGACTGAATGACGTGATTTTTGTTTGTCCTTCAGGGAATGGATTGGCTGGAGCTTGACAAAGGTGACCAGGTTGCCAGTGAAAATATTATTACAACTAAGAAAACTTGAAATTACATTACATTTATACATAAAGATGAAATACTCTATTTTTCTTCAAAACAGAGTTTTGAAGAAAAATACATTATTAAGCATATGATGATGAAGTTTTAGTATTGAAACCTTATTTCAAACTCCTCATGTGCCTGCTGACCATTGTTGGGCATTTTTAAGACCTTATTAATAAAACCCCTAGACCTAATGACATTAAAAACCCTAAAAATGACTCTTTGCAAAGTATGAGACAAAAAGTGACTGCAAATGATCTTAATGAACCGAAATGGGCCAGCAGGTAAAGGACATGAGGGATATGAAAAACAAACCACTACCGTCAGATGATCCATGCTCCTAATGGAATGCAACTGACCGAGTGAGACACCTAACATGCAATGCAACAAGAGGATTTTGATCACTGACGAAGAGATGAAGATACCGACACTAACAGGTTCATCCTTTGGAGTCAAGTGCTCCTCAACTGCATGAAACTCAAGCTCCCTCTCAAGGGACAATCACATGGCTTTGTCTTCATCAAGCTTCACATTTATTCTGATCACTGTCATCCTATGTGTTGGAAAGTGAACCCGATTGTTGTGAGGTGTATCAGTGTTCCCCACAAATATTCCAAAATCAGTTCTTGGCTCTAGCTTCTTCCTGGCATCTATGGTCACATGGAAATAAAAATATGATCCAAAAATTTTAAAATACGACACATTTGATCTCTTACCTGAAAAACCCTCCTCTAGTGTAATCATCCCAATTTCGATGAGGACTTCTATTCTACAAAAATACCATTGTATTGCATTATTTCTCTCACAGATGCAATGGTAGGCTCTGATCATGCAAAATAGCTCATGCTGCTCCCACAATAGTTCTATTCTTTCTTTCCACAACCCCATTCTGCTATGTGTTATGAGGTGCAATCAATTCTCTTCGAATTCCTTCTGAGGCATAAAATTTCTTGAATTCGTTATAAATGTATTCTCCACCATTGTCTCTACTTTGAGCCTTCACCTTATTCCCTTTATCTTTTTCAAAAAGTGCCTTCAACTCACAAAACTTGGATAATGTATGATATTTCTTATTCATGAAGAGAATCCAACACTTTATTGAAAAATCATAAAAAAAATCACATAATATCTGTGCTTTGCTGCGGAAGATGTCGAGAACGGTCCACACATGTCTAAGTGAACTCTCTCAAGGATCGCCTTGGCTCGACTTTCCTTATCATGAAAGGTGGCTTTGGTATACTTCCTCAATGTACACCCTTTACATGTGTCTCTCTACACAAGTGCACCCTTTGGAAGTTCTGTAGAAATATGCTGCATGATCCTCAAAGAACTGTGGTGTAGATGGCCCAAAATCATGTACCATAACTCATTCATGTATCGGATTTCCACCTTCTCTGCTTTATTGCTCAATGCTGCGTAGTCATCTACATAAAGTTTGTAGAGGTTCTTCACTCGAACCCCAATATTTTTCACCTGTCCCATGTCTTTGTGACAAAGGAACACCTTTCCTTCACTAAACATCACATCATATCCATGATCTTCCAACATATCAATAGAAACCAAATTCTTCTTTAAAACAGGTACATGCATGACATCTTTTAGTATGAGGGGTTTACCTGAATCTCTCTGAAAGGTAACTGTACCAATACCCGTAGTGCTATACCTCCCGTCATCACCCATCTCGATGTGCATCTGGAGATCATTCTCCTCTAAGCTACTGCAGAATTATTTGTCGTCGGTCATGTGGAATGAATATCCACTATCCAAGTACCACATAGATCCCATCACTGATGACATCGTGCATGCGATTAGTGTGAAGTCCAACTCAACTATGAAGCTAATGCTTCACCTGCTCCTCCTCTTGAGGCCTTCTTGTTTTTATTAATTTGTGGACAATCTATGGCATGATATCCATACTCATTGTTGTGGTGGATTTGTCACACGGGTGTACGAAATCACATTAGCTTAAAGAGTGTGGCTACTATTTAAACTATTGGTAATAGGTAGAAAGTGGGGGAGCTCAAAATCATAACATTTAATGAAAAAAAATATGCTAAAGTATGCTCTGGTTAAACTAAAACTAAAACAAAAATATACAGAAGCTATAAAGAGAGTCAAAACGATAATAATGCAAATGATGGCTCAATGGCCTCTTCTTATTAAACGTTTGAAATGGAGAAGAAATTTTACCCACTTTCCAAAGGGCCCCTAGGCAATGGATCTAGGTCCCGATACAAGGATGTTGCCTTCCAAGCTCTGCCTCTGATGCAGTCTCCCTCTCTCCCTCTGCTGTTGTGGACTAAGATGTTGGGTGGCCAACGATTGAGTCCTCTTTAGCTCTAGCTCCAGGTCACACACTGCTGGTGTTTCTTGGGAAACTTTGGATAGCATAACAATGTGATCACCATGTCTTCATCTCTTGGTGGCTTTATATAGGTGAGTTTAAAATCCTCCTTCCATCCCTTGGTACATGATGGATTGTGACCCAAGGGAGAGGTATGATTCCATTGTGTGCTCACATAGTGTCTAAGGAGGTGCTGGTGGCTGTCCTTAGGCAACTTTTATATAAGGAGCAACTATCCTTTGCTTGGTGTGGTCCTAGAAAGTGAATTTTTTCCATTTCCAGGAATGCGCGCTTATAGGGAAAAAAGGCACACAGAAGGTGCTCTTCTCGAAGGATAAAGCGCGCAATTCAACATTTATGACTAGTTCAAATCTGATTTTCTCAAAACCTTAGAGATTTTAAATACTTCTTGATTCCATAATGTGTTCCTGCCCTGTCAATCCTTAGGCTTGACATTAATTGATGTCGTCTTCTGCTATACGATTTTCCAGTGTTAACAGTTTCCCCCTAATGTGTGAGGTCTAGGAAGAACTGTATAACCAAAATACATTATAGTTTATTTTATGTATCGTACGCAGAGAGAGAGAGAGAGAGAGAGAGAGAGAGAGGCCTGCGTGAATTTTGGAATTGAAAACACCTTGCACCGTTTCCGAGATAACAATGGCCTAAGGGACGCCCTGCAAGTAGACAAAATATAAAACATATTTACAAAATTTCAACAAGGTGGAAATGTCCCATGCTTGTGATGCTGTGGCTAGTTAAATAAAATTGACAGATACATATGCTATCTGTGCCACTACTATGGTAGTGATGTTGGTGGTTGTTGACGACGACTGCTGATGCCCTCAGGGGTGTTTTTTCTTTGAAAATAGGTGGAATGTGGTACCCATATGTGTAATCTTGGTATGGCATATCCCTGCACAATGTACACATATGTATTGGTTGGGACCTTCCCATGTAAGCATTGTTGTCAGAGACGCTTATGGAGGCATGGGTCTTTGACGGATCTGATCAAAGTGAAACGGTTGTAAGGTACGATACCATCGTGACATGAAAGATTTTGATGTAGTCGAATGTCAGGAGCATCAATGACATCTATGGACAATGATGTCTCCCACAGTGCCACTCGAGGATACCTCTTTGCATGGGGAGGGGTAATCCAAGGTACTGCTTCCTTTTTGGAAAAGAAGTGTTGAGGTCGACAAAAAGGAAGCCTCGACCGAACCATGGGTCATCGACCTGAGGGGTCAGGGACCTGGGTGTGATGGGTTTAACATAGGAATGTTGGTGAGAGGTGACTGAAAATGGATGATGGGGATTCAATGGCTCGAGGTCGAAGTATACTTTAGTAGCTTGGTGGCAGTCATAGTTATTTCTGAAGGGAAAATCCCTGGATTCGATAGGACTTCCAGGGTGGGTGTGAACTGGCTATGAATTTCGTGAAGGTGTGTATATGGGGAGTGAAATACTTCAACCAAGGGGAATGAGAGACTACTGCCATGGGAGAAAAGGGTGAAATATGAGGGCAAAGGGCATCATTTGCGGTATTTTTACACAAAGAATACAATAATGAGGTTTGGTTTGTACAAAACACAGAGACGGGTACCCCAAAACATGAAAAGGGGTCGCTAAATGAAGGTGTGAGGGCAGTGTTTTTCTAGGGGTGGGGGTCTCATTGGTTGGTCTCATGTGTGGGTTTGATGAAGTGGAAAATGTCGCAGATGGGATTATGATGATGGAGGTATGGTGGGCCAAATGCAATGCGCGGAGGTGCGCTTTTAATCTGCTTGTACAACCTGGTCGTCCGGGTAGGGGGTTTGAGTTTGAACGGAAAACTTGACCTTATGAATGATAGATGGATGGGCATGAGGTGCTTCCCAGACTGAAATGGTATGACCATGACGTCACTTGTGCGGTGATATATGGTCTACTTTGGGTGACGAGTGCCATGGAGGGGAGGCTCTACCGACCAATACAGATGTTTATCATATGCAGGGTGAGGTCATGATAAACATGGTCGAGTATGAGGATCCTATGGCTTATTTCTGATGGAGAAATGATGTCAAGATATGAAAATTTTTCTGGGAATCTATCATGCTGAGGGTAGAATGAAACCTGCTTCGGAATTTTCAGTGGACGGTGTCGTGAACGGTTTGCAGGTTCTTCCTGCAAAAAACAACTACCTCAAGTGAAAGCATCTTCTTTTCATCAAATATTATTGAAAAACATGAGCTTTAGAAAGGGAGATGGGAGGGTGCATACCTACCGGCACTGAAAAATTAATTTTTCTGGAAAGAAAATGTGTGGCATCGATTTCGTACGTCATGGCATAGTGATGATGGTGCAACTTATGGTTTGCGGAATGGACCTTCTAAAATCCTGTTATGGACCTCCGAAGTTTTGGAAAAAGGGTGATAAATATGGGAATATGGCCCTAATCCTATTAATTTGTACTTGCTGAGTTTTGGGAGATCAGAGGTGATTGTAGAGCCTTTCTTTCCGTTGCAATTAGCCCATGTACCAGGGATAAGCGATATTATGCTGAGGTAACTTTCATGACGTCCTGCATTTCAATTTTTTCAGTTTGATAGTGCCGGGGGCCGTAGAAATTGGGTTTGTACGACCTCAAAGGGAATTTTTGCCCTAGATTGCGCGGGCGATCTAGGAAAAAAGGTGCCCCCCTTGCGTGCATTTTTTAGGGACAGGCGTGCGAGGGTGCAATGTTCCCTCTTTTTTGTGCACAAGGGCGCGCCTGGGAAGAAAACAAGCGTGCAAAGGGTGGGGTGACAGAAAAACTTGGGTTTTTTTGTCTATTTTGATGTTTTTCTCTATAATGATGGCTGTCTGTGTTGCTTGGCAGGTTGGTGTGGAGAGAGTGAGATTGGCCCGAGATCTGGACCGCTCTAGCTACTAATGTTGGGGAGCACCGTCAGTTGGCTGCATGGGGCCTTCTGAAGTTTGCTGAGAACGAGTTTCTTCAGTGTCAGGACCGCCTGTTACGTTATATTATACAACATTGGCACAGGAGGAGAAATATTTTCATACTGAGGGGGACAAAATTGATTATCCGTCCGGAGACAGATATATACTTCGTGACCGGGTTACTGCCTCAGGGTGAGGCTCTGAGGTATCCACTCACTACTGGGAGAGTGAACCTAGAAATATTTCGGAGAAGGCATTGCGGTGGTGCCTCTCTTACTAAGGGGTGCATCAATATTTCATCAGTGACAGATGTGGCTAAGCGGTGTGCTCTGGCTATTATTGTGTGACTGGCGGGGTTGTTTGCATAGGGCCCATAGGTGGGAGTTTTACGCCGTTTGAGGGGCGGGCATTTTTTTCGATTTCACCCACTTTTATTTTGATGGTATGGTGTTGCAACTGAATAGGGTCCAATTTGGATCCAATTCATTTGCGTATGCTAGCATCCTATTCAGCATTATGTATGAGAGGGTGGTGCTGCTGAGGCCCGTTGTGGCAGTGCCTATTGGGGGGCCGCGGGAGCCACGCATGAGGATGTGGGCTCTGGTGATGCCGCGTGACAGTGGTGGCATGGTGGGTCATTATTGGAACAACAGGACAAAGGCCTGGTTTGAGGCCAACCCACAGATGTTCCTTCCATACCCGTATGTGGGGATGGACTTTCAGGGTGATCCAGATATGGGTCTCCCGTACGGTTATGTTTGGGGGCTTGCAGGTATGTGTTATATTATTTCTGCATTTGTTCGAGTAATTATGTTCCTAAGTGTTTTTTTATTGACATTGACATGATTTTGGTTACTCCTGCAAATGTTGGCGAGGTAGGTCGCCCAGTGGCCCATTTGGTGGGTCACGATCCTCAGTTACGACCTCGTGGTGGTCAGGGGGGAGGTGGCACAGGTTGATTGGGTGGTGGTGCCGGTGGACTTGGCAGGGATGGTGTTGGCCTTTCTGGTGGGGGCACCAGCTCGGTTGCAACTGAGGTTACGACCGAGCGAGCTTGTGCAGATGCGGCTGAGGCATGCATTGCAGTACTTACAGCTCAGGTGGCCACTCTAGAGGACTTCCGGGGTCGAGTGGACCGCTTGACCCAGGGGATGCTTGTTCGAGGTTTCATGGATGACTTCGAGGAGGTTTGGCTAGAGACGGTGATGGCCCGTGAGAGGGATTATCGGCCCACTCTACGATGGGTAGCTATTGCAGTGGCGACAACAACTCCGGTGGTGGCACTAGGAGCAGTGGTGGGCCCAGGTGCTCCTCTTGAGGGGGCACCCCCCTAGAGTAGTTTTGTACACAGGGAAAGCACCCGTTATGAGGATGCTTCCCTTATTTTTGATGACATTTGTGTCTTTGGGCTGGCCAGAGGGTCAAAGACACTATTTTTTGTACTCGAATACGCATATTTTTTGATATATATATGAGAGATGGCTCCATATGGTGTGCTATCTATTTCGGTTTATATATTTTGTGTTATGCTGATGGATATCTATGTTTTTGGTTTTTTATGTATGATGGTTTATCCACGATGCATTTCAGTCTAGGATATTGTTAGCTATGCGATCAGCTGCTTGGTTTTGATTCCTTGATACATGTGAAAATGTAATGTAATCAAATTGTCTGCTTAATATTTTGGCATGCAAATATTTTCTAAACAGGTGTGTGTCTCTGGTCTCAAATGTTTGGTTCACCTGCGATACTACTAACTGGGAATTAAGGTAGATATGCATATGGTGGATGCCCTTATGGAGGGCCTCGCACATAAGTCCGATGACGACATCATATTCTGCCTGATTGTTTGTTGCTGATCCGATGCACACGCCGTTTGAACACAGTGGTGAACGGTCAGGATGGTAGATGACCCAAGGCGCTGTAGCTAAGTTTTGTGACCATCGCGATACTCCATCAGCAAATCCGAAATAGGGTTCAATTCGGTGATCCATGGTTGTTGGAACAGGGTCTCCTGCAAGCTGTGAAACCAGTCCAATTTTGCATATTTTTTATTATATTTAGTCTAGCGCAGGGGTTTTGGGGTGGGGCAAAGCCCCGAAAGCATTGTAATGGGTCAAAGGGTAGACCTAGAGTCCGCAAACCACGTTTTGCAGACCATAGGAAATATTATGCTAGATGATTATAAATAGAAAGACATTTTGAATTGTAAGGAAAGAAGATGATGAGATCTTGAAACGAATTGTGGCTTAGTAGATCTGTTTGGGTTTTTGGGGTAAGGAATCCTGCTGGATATGTGCGTGGAGATCCCTAGTCCTGTTGTGTGTGGACCCTACTGCTGTGTGCGCAGGTCGGGTTTGGGTATTGTAAGAAGGAACGAAAGGATTAACGAATGAGAAAGGTTGTTGCGTAGCTGAATATATTTGTACTGTTGATGCGAATCTTTGATAGCTGCTTTGTTATGCATATTCTGTATTAAGCTGTGAAAGTACTGTGTTAAGTGTTTCTTCTGCATCTGGGTCTGTTATGTTATGTTTTATAACTGTAATGCTGCACTACTGTTTTAGAAGTATATGATTTGTTGAGTACAGTAAGTATAGTTGACCTTGTGCACGTGGATGTGAAGGATATCTATAGATCTGGTTCTGAGATAGGTGATCAGGTCATTATAAAAGCCAGACGTAGCTCTGATTGGCTTACCTATCCTCTCTCAGGGTGCAAAAACCTGGTTCCAGCACCCACCCATACTGCTTCGGGTGAGACTTTGACCTGCGCAAGCAGGTCACTGCTGAAAGGGCTAGTATTATAGGGGTTTGTTGGAAAACCTTAACCTCCAAACCTGGGTCAGGACCCCTCGAGCCAACAAATGGTTCCGTTGCCGGGACTGGGAGCATTTTGAGAGAGGGATCAGGTAATGACAAGAGAGTAATAGAAGCTTGAGAGGAAGGAAATTGAAGAGTGGTTCGAAAAGAGGATTCAAGAATTTGCGATAAAAGAGAATCGCAACACTAGGTTAACGACAAAAAATTGGAAAAACAGGTACATTCTTACAGAAAGCTATGAAATTTTCTTTGTGACATTTGCAATCTAGCTTTAGGAGTGGTTGGCAAGGCTCCTAGAGTTCCAGAAGTGTTGGAAGGATGAACGAGTCGCTCAGTGGACTCCAGGGCTGATCCAATAGCTGAAAAGGACTGATAATACCATCACTTGCATAGTGGAAAACTGGGTGGACAGTGTGCTAGGAGGGTTTGTGACATAATTTTCCATTGATCAATTTGTCTCCTACTCTGAAGTAGAGTGGAGATTATTTAAAGGTTTCTAGGGAAATTTTATGAAGACATTACCCCTACTGATTAAGATATTACTGTGCGAGATGAGTATTCTGTGTAGTCATACCGAGTGAATGACCTCAAATCCCGACGAGAGCACGACACGCAGTGGTAAATAATATCAAACCAACCTTGAAGGTGTAAGATCTGTCTATAGCCCTCTGCAAGAGATGGCTGTGCAGAGCCCCCTGGCTACACCACCGTCCATGCCGCGCAAAGGTAAGAATTCGCTCATACCACCACCTCTGCCTGACAGTGATATGGCTGCGCACCTAAAAATACCTACCTTCAAGGGGGTAGGAGATGAGGATATGGACCGATTTTGGTTTGTTGAAGATTCCGTATGGAATGCGCAAAATGTGACAGACGATACGATGAAGAGGGCACAACTATCCCTGGCATTCGAAGAAAGAGCTTTGGATTGGTATATGCGATACATATCTCAGAATGGGAATGCATCTATTCAAGATATTAAGGACGCTCTGAAGCAATAGTTCCGAAAGCCAAAATATTACTCTCAGTTAGTAGCAGATGTGAAGGAATTCAAGTAATGAGCGTTTGAATCTGTATGGGAGGCTGATCAACGATTGAAGAGAGAAATCAGGGAAGGAGGATTTGAGTATGACGATCGACAACATACGGAATGGTTCATCGCTATGTTGTTGCCCCACCTGTGCTTACCAATGAGTCACCAAACCTTTGAGTCACAGGGAAAAGCTGTGGAAGTCGCTATGAAACTACAAGTTGCGCCCAAAGAAGATACTTCGTTAGGAGTATAGAAAATTCAGGAGCAACTCAGAGCTATGCACATGGAAATTCAGAATCTGCGAAAGGAATTAGGAAAAGGAGCCAACATAGATCTATGGTGCATACGATGTTGGGTATCTGGCCATACGAAGGATCAGTGCCCACTATTGACAGGTTACATGCAGGCAGGAGGACCTAGTCCGGTGCATCCAGGAGCAAGTGGAGAACCCAACCTAGTGCGTCTAGGCTCAAGAGGATCTACGTTATGGTGTGATGAATGCTGCATCATAGGGATGCATGATACAAACCATTGCCCTTGACTAGGAGCGTATGTCCCAGAACTAAAGCAATAGTGGTGTAGGATTTGCCGGTCGGTAGGACATGATGAGCAGAACTGTCGAACTTATGATCTGATGATAGATCGAGGAAAATTTTATAAGGTACAATCAGACCCTAGGACACCCAGATCTACCGTGAAATTTGGTGGCTCTCCAGCAAGGGGCAGGGGAGGAGGTCGGGGAGGAAGCGCAGGTCTAGGACGCGGACAGCTAATCTGTTATAATTGCGGAGAAGTAGGGCACTTTGCTAGTGACTGCCCAAATCCTACATGGCAATCCTGTCGATATTGCAGACAGTTGGACCATGTGATCAAAGATTGCCCAATTTTAATAGCAAAAATGTAGGAAAATCAGCCCACCCCTACACAGAATGTGCAGAGAGTTAAAGCCGAGCTAAGGAAGATAGACCCAAGTGTGAAAGTCATAACACGTAGTGGGATGGCCACCCAGGGACCAAAAGAAGAGGCTGCCAAGGATCCTCTGACCCGTCAAGAAGGATTGAACATGAAAAATGGGCAAGAAACAATGGCCGCAGCTGGCCAGGACTTCGCTCAGGATGAAGCAGCTACTGTGTAGGTACCGACACACCCCAAGACAAATGAGGGGGTCGAGCCCTTTCTACAGGCATGTATGAAGCTGCTATGTAACCCAAAGGATGTAGATAACCTTGAGGCATTAATGAATAGCTACACAGCGTGGCCCGATCTGACCTTAGGGACCAAGGATGTACACAAACTATACAGGTATAAAAAATGCACCGGAAGAGAAATGTGGCTGACTACGCAGATTAGTGACTATGGGATGGATTAGGTTATTTTTGACCTTGGATTAGATGCGAACGTGTTACCTAAAAAAACATGGAAATGAATGGGAGAACCTAAGTTGGAATGGTCCACCATCCAGTTGCGCATGACGAATCAACAGAAGATCATCCCTCTAGGAAGGCTACCAAAAATCTCGGTAGATATCGCAGGAGTAAAGGCCCAAGCTAACTTTGAGGTAATAGAAATCGTAGAAGATGCGGACCCCTACCCTGCGCTCCTAGGACTGGACTGGGCTATAGATATGGGGGGTGTTATAAATCTCAAAAAGCGAAGCATGGTGTTTGAAAATAACGGTACACGAGTAATAGTACCGTTGGATCTCATGGAAGGTGCGCGAGAGCCAGCATGCGATGAGGAGGAAGTAGATCACATTTACAATTTGACTGCGCAGGAAGAAGATTGGATTAACCCCATGGTAGAAGGAGTACTTTGCTAGAAAAAAGATAGTGAATGCTTTTCCGACTCTGATGGGGAACTAGAGAATTGGCAAGGCCGGTTGCATGAGGTTTCGGCGCTGTGATGTCTTTGAGTCACAGGGAATTTCCACTGCATCTCCTCCGAGGTAAGAGACCTACCCTACTTTGGGGATTCGGGTAACATTAAGGAATTTTTACGTGCATTCAAAACAGAAGTTCCCAAGGGACGCAGGCTATGGCCCCTTAAGCTAGCCCTGCGTGAAACACCAGCGCACTGGTGGGATATGCATGGGAAGGTATTCCGCGATTGGGAGGAATGTCGGGATAAGATGCTCTTGCGATTTGAAGCTCCAACTGTAAGATGGATGCAAAATTTCCTTGGGTTAGAAGATCCACACAGATATTTTCTCGCATGGGAAACATAGTGGTGCGATAGAACCCCAAAAGAATGGGTCCACCTATTTATCCATGCTCTGAGACTGCATCCAGCTGCATGGTGTTTAGACGCAGAGCTACATCAATGCACTCGCCATTGGGAGACTTTGCGGGATGAGTTTCTATGAACATTTAGGGTGGTGGATGGCACAAGAGCACTTGACACAGCTCTGCAGAACACTGATGCCTTGAATCAGGGTAGACCACACCTGTACATCACATCCGAATCATGGGGAAAACAGGAAGGAAAGGATGATCCCCGTACTACTCCAAACTCGAAACTGGATAGGATGCGCACGGTTGCCAAGTTGTTTAGGCTGCACCTTAATCGCTTTACAACACACCCTACTTTGGCTATAATTAAGGATGCGCAAGAAGAATGGATGCTTCATCTGAGGTCATTAGATCCATGGGAAGGCCATAGGGTGTGAACGATGACAGTCAGAACACTAAACTCTGGTAAAAAGGGAATATTACCGTTACGAAAAATAGGCGGCTGGCAATTAATGAGGCAATTTATTGTGAGTTTTTACTGTTTGCTCGAAGGTAAGTTCCAAGTAAGATTGACCTTACCATTGGAAAACCACAGGCACGATAAAGGAGAAAGGATAAGTCTGACAAAGGTTCCATATCATCTCTGTAATTTGCATGTATTGTTCTGCTGCATGATTTTTTGGACCTTTCGCATTCTATTCATACCCAATCAACTCACTTCCGCTACCTGTGCGTCTCCATATTCAGGATCCCTTCCTTATGTTAATATGGTAGCCCCTAACCCCACGAACGCTTCGACGCTTACTAGTCCAGAGCCTGCAGACATTACGTTGAGGGGTCTGGGGACACCGAAATTGATAAGCTAATTGCCCTCTGGCTCCTTGCAGGGAAAATTGACTTCGAACCCTGCGCGGATTGGCATCAAAGCTATATGATGGAAGTTAACGCCCCTTCCCAACCTGGGATGATAGTAGGATCCAGCTGGACGAGCTCGGAAGCAACCACGAAAGATGTTACACAAATGTCGCAGATCATTGTGAGAGCTGACATGGTCGACTCACAGCTAGTCCCGTGAACGAAAGGGCTGACTAACAAGAATACTATATCTCCCCGGGGTACGAAGCGGCACAGGGAGCTTGCAAAGGGGCCCCAGAAAAAGCAGCATGCCCAACACCGGGAATATGACACAACGATCACACTCACTGATGGTGATCTCGAGAAAATCACGGACGCACTTCTGGCTATAGAGGACCAGTGGGCAGCCATAGAAGCACGACAAGAGGTTGCAATCGACGCCATGCGGGTCGAGCTTTGAGACCTCTGGAAAAAGACGGATACGCTGCCCCCTACCAACAGTACTGGGCTAACTGCAAATGAAATCCATGCTTATTTGTTGCCTAGCACTTTCCTCGTCGGTGCCCACCTTCCAGTGGATACAGAACTACAATTGGACTTGGCGCAGCTGCCCTGCGAGGTGTTACAGGGTTTACAAACCACTGTGCTTCAAGAGATCCATCATCGCAACCGGACCGTGTAGCAATAGCTCGATGTGGCCACGCCGATCGTCACACGACAGACTGCAGATGTCTCCCTTGCTACGCAGATGGTGTAGCTCAAAACAGTGGTCCACCAACTCGGCACAGAGGTCCTAGATGCGCTCCCAGCTACAACTCCACTCCGGGCTACAATAGAAGGCTTAGTTGTAGCACTACAGGCGTCCATAACTGAAATACAAACCCTCAGGACCCAAATGTACCGGAAACTAACCGCATTACAGGCCCAATCACAACCTGCCACACCTCCGGAGGTACGAGTCTAGCATGCTACGCTGGTAACAGAAGCTACGGACATCATTACGGGACAACTTATTCAGGGTACTTAGTTTCTCGAGTCAGCCATGCAGCTCTGGACAACGGTCTAGTTCAACCCTGTTCTTCAGAACATCAAGCAGGAATTATAATAGAAGGAAGCTGCTTTCGATTAGATCGAAGCTACCTTGCCCTCCTTAGTCCCTGCGCAACATTTTGCACTCTTGAAGACTAGCAATGCACTCCGAGATACGATTGCGGATCTCTGACGAATGAGGGATGCCATCACAAAATGCTTGAAGTCATGGGCCGACGCCACCCTCCAACTATCATAGGATAACAATGGCGCAATTGAGCGACTCAACCAAATATTAGAGCGGGTTACCACGACTACTGAAGGACCGGCCTCCCAGAAGCTTGTAGACATTGCGCAGAGTGCTGCCGCTCAGAGTCAAGAAGTATTTCCTCCACTGATCGCAACCATCAATGCCCTACGTGTGCAGGTAGAGACCGCACCACCACAGTGAGATGGGACGAGTCACAAGATTGTGTTGGGGGACTGTTGGAACAAGGTCTCCTGTAAGCTGTGAAACTAGTCCAATTTTTCATATTTTTGATTATATTTAGTCTAGCCTAGGGGTTTTGGGGTGGGGAAAAGCCCTGAAAGCATTGTAATGGGTCAAAGGGTAGACCTAGAGTCCGCAAACCACGGTTTTCAGACCATAGGAAATATTAGGCTAGATGATTATAAGTAGAAAGACATTTTGAATTGTAAGGCAAGAAGATGACGAGATCTTGATACGAATTGTGGCTTAGTAGATCTGTTTGGGATTTTTGGGAAAAGACTCCTGCTAGCTATGTGCGCGGAGATCTCTAGTCCTGCTGTGTGCGGACCCTGCTGCTGTGTGCACAGGTCGGGTTTGGGTATTGTAAGAAGGAACAGAAGGATTAATGAATGAGAAAGGTTGTTGTGTAGCTGAATATATTTGTACTGTTGATGCGAATCTTTGATAGCTGCTGTGTTATGCATATTCTGTATTAAGCTGCGAAAGTACTGTGTTAAGTGTTTCTTCTGCAGCTGGGTCTGTTCTGTTATGTTTTATCACTGTAATGCTGCACTACTATTTTAGAAGTATATGATTTGTTGGGTACATTAAGTATAGTTGACCTTGTGCACATGGATGCAAAGGAGATCTATAGATCTGGTTCTGAGATAGGTGATCTGGTCATTATAAAAGCCGAATGTAGCTTTGCTTGGCTTACCTATCCTCTCTCAAGGTGTGGAAACCTGGTTCCAACACCCACCCATACTGCTTTGGGTGAGACTTTGACCTGCGCAAGCAGGTCACTGCTGAAAGGGCCAGTAGTATAGGGGTTTCTTGGCAAACCTTATCCTCCGAACCTGGGTCAGGACCCCTCGAGCCAAAAATGGTAGCACTTTGAGTGCGTTTTTTACATAAGTCTTTGCGTCAAAACATATTTTGGTGTTGAGGTTTTTGTGTACTCTAACTCTAGGGGACAAGGGCTGCTAGGGCCCTTATGGGTAGAACTTCTTGAGGTAAAGGCCGTTGATGGGGTTTGTGAGATAGGTCCCGTCCGGTTCCGTCAAGATGTATGCCCCTGTCAGAGGAAATGTTTGATGATATAGGGTCCTTTCCACAAGGTTTTGAATTTTCCTAGCCCTAAGGCCTCTTTTGCAACATCGTAGCGAAAGAATAATTCTCCCTTGGTAAATGAGTGAGGGGTGATGTGGCGGTCGAAAGATGCTTTCACCCTTTTATTATGGGCCTCATTGTGTTGCAGCGATTGTCGCTGACTTTCATCAACTAGCTCTAGTTGTACTAGGCATTGTTCTAGAGGCTGGGTGTCATCAAGGAGTTCGATGGCGGCGTGCAAGTTTAGGATCTTGCGGAAATCAACGCAAAAGTGTAAGGTACCTTGGTCTTTTGCGACAGGAATTAAGTGGAAATCCTGGGGTGAGGGGGCAGTTGGAATCCTGGCTTGGGCGTGCGATGATACAAGTCGTATGTGGTGAATTGTGTCACTGGCATGTGATGGGGGGAGGATCTCGGTAATGGAATTCTTGTTGAGCATAATGTCGGGTCTCTCGCCAGGGTAGTCAATGTCCAGTAGGTGGAATTTTTTCTTATCATAGAGTTTCCTGAATTCTTTTAGCAGCGGGCATACCTCTGGTGCGTGATATTGACCAGTGCAAAAAGTGCATGGTACCATAGTGCTGACAGAGTAGATAGTGGTAGATTCTATGCTACTCGTTGTCCCTGATGTGGACGCTTGGAAAGGGTCGGTTGTAGAAGAGGTCGTCTTCTGCTTCCATTTCCGCGTCATTGGTTTAGACTTGTCTTCCTCTTTAGTAGATGGTAGACTTAATGCTGTTCCAGCCGCTCTTAGCTTGGGGAGATGTGCACACTTGAACGTATGATGAAAGTGTGAGAAAATTCGACAATAAGTGAGTGTGATCTTCTCTTGATTGGAGATAATTTTTTGAGGGAGAGAAGAGACTATGCGGAGACTATTTGCAAGGGGCTTGAGTTCTCTGCATTAGTTGAATCCATAATCATTCAGATCACATAGGCTGCATGTGTTTAGTCAATTTAGTGTCCTAAATTGCTAACATAAATTATCGACCAGGGCTAGTAAACTGATGAAGTGTGATGCACTATATGTGCCTGAGTATCCATTTTTATTACTTCGTTGTTTTTAGTGTTTTATTGATGTTTTAGGGTTTTTATGTTTGATTCTTAGTATGCTACTCTATGCTAAAAAGATGAAGTTAGATCTATGTCAAAAGGGAGAAAATGAAATGTTAATAAATGAATTAAAACATAGTTTATTTGCAAATTCTGTTCCTAACTAGAAAATGATGAAAACAGAGTCCTAATCCATGGATATTATAGCTTCTAAATGAACATTCATGAAATGAAAAGTCACTCAAAAAACTACAACTTAATCTGATTCATTTAGTTAGAGATTTGTTAGAAGAGCTTGTGAAAAATATTAATTCTAATGCAATGAGGATCTCCTAAAACATAAAAGGAAATGCTGAAACAAAGAGTAACTTAAAACATTATAGTGAAATCTCATTCATTTGATAGAAGTTTATTGGAAGAGCTTGAGAAAAAGATTACAATAATGTAGTAAGGATATCCTATGAAATGCTGAAACAACTTATAAAATTACAACTAAATCTCATTCATGAGTTAGAGGTTTATTGGAAGAGCTTTTGAAAGAGATTAATCATAATGTGATAAGGAAAAACAATCAATAAATCACAATATTACAAATAAGTCTCATTCGTGAATTAGAGGTTTATTGGAAGAGCTTTTGAAATAGACTAACTGTAGTATAATGAGGATCTTCCTTTTAACTAGGTAACAGAAAATGAAATGCTAATAAATCAGAATATTACAATTGAATCCCATTCATTTAATAGAGATGTATTGGAAGAGCTTGAGAAAGAGACTAACTGCAATATCATGAGGATCCTTTATCCAAGCAAATGACATGAAACATAATGCTAAAAGCCATGATTTCAGAAAGCAGTCTAAGTAAGGAAATATGACAAAACAGAATTGAAAATGACTTATCTAGAAAACATGTAAAACCTCCTCGAATAGCGGGGGCCCTCTGCTACCAATTTGGTGAAATTCTTCAGCTTCTTAAAGTTGTAATCAAAACAGCATCAATGAACTGAACTTCTTTATTGATAAACTCACAAATATACATCCCATTTAATCTTAAGCTTTGTTACAAAACATTCTCTAATCTTTTCTCTTCTTCTCCTATTTTTCACTACCCTTGATAGGAAAAAGCTTCCCCTATTTATACAAAAATATGAGAAGTTATCTCATTAACGAGAGTCCATGAATCTCTCCCTCTATCTCTAGAGTTACAATCAAAATAGGAAATGATAAGACACATGTATTTTTAGAGTTTAAATACAAATAAGAAATGAGACACATATCTTCTTAGAGTTTCAATACAAAAAGGAAATGAGACACATGTTCTCGTGATCCCATGATCTTATCCACTCAAATTCGAATTTGGTTTTGGGAGGCCACATAAAGGTCTTTTAGAAGCTTCCTTTTGACCTACACATGTCACAAAACTCATAACACATATATAGATATATGAAACTATGTTAATTTTCTAGTTTCTAATCATAAATTCACTTTAAACACATAAAATAAATAACTTTGGAAGGCAAGGATCCTAACCCATATATTTATGAAAATGGTTATTTGATGTGGGGTTTTAGGTCAGATAGTTATGAAATGAGAGCTAAATGGTAATGACATAATGGAAATATGTATGAGTATGGAAAACACTTTTTGAGACTCAACATACCCCCTCAACTGAAGTTGTTGCATGTCCTCATGCAATTATTGCAATGATTCATTTGTTCATGAGTTTATCTTTTATGAGTTTTGAATCATATTGATTCGTTCCAAAATTTGCTTTATAATATTTTCTTTTGGAAAAGTATAATACATTTGATTGCAACATTTTTTTATGGTTGGTTCTTGTGTGACAACCGGTTTTTTTTGAGCAATGGTTCTTGTGTAACAATGCTTTATTTTCTTTGTTGCATCAAAGTTCATGAAAAAATTTAGAATCAATTACTTCATCAATGAATTGATCATTTGCAAGGCATATAATCTTTTGGATCATGTTGCAACAATAGTTGGTTGGGAAGTATATGTGGGTGGAAATGAAATGAAAACGTGTGATAGTGTATGACATGTGGATATGAAATGATGTCCTTTCTCCACCAACTAAAGATATGACAATGTGAAAAAGGGAGTGAGAAATTTTTTCAAAGTTACAATTTAGCATTCTAATGAATTACATGACTAAAAATTAGAAAACCACATACCTTCACTTACCTTAATGAGTTGTGTATACTGAAGAGTGTGGCTGTTGATGTTGTTGGATCAGGAACTATGTAAACAAATGAATTTGATCTGCTTCCTTGTTATCTTTGTTCTCTTTGTGCTGATGGCAAGATTGGGATATTTATTGCTGCTGATACAAATTGATTCCTGCTACAAACTACTGAAATGATGTAGTCTTCAACTGTTACAAAATCCAATGGTACAATTCTAGTCATGCGAATAAATGTGTTGATGTCGAGCATGAAGAGAAGTCATTGGATTATCGACCATTGATGAATGTCGTTAACCAATGTGAGGCAAACTCACCATTAATGTAAATGAGTGCCAAGGTACCTAAGTACATCTTGCAAAGTGCGAATAAATGGGCTGATGTCGAGCCATTTGCAAGATCTGACGATCAAGGGACATTGATGTATTCCCATGATTGTCAGCGAGAGAACTTGTCATTAATGCATACAAGCCTCAAGGTACTATTAAGGACTCTAGTCTTGGACCTAGATAATGTGCTGATGTCAATAGACCAAGAATTGTTAGAAGGGAGATCTTAAGGAATCCTCCATCATCTAACGCGAGCATGAAAGAATAGTGTTTGAAGGACTATGGATTCAATAATTTGCATTGAAGCAAGGTTTATTTGCAAAATGAAAAGGATAGGAAAAGGAAAATGGAAATGGACAATGAAAAATGGAAAATGACAATGAGAAATAAGCATGTAGGTGAGCTTCTTGCTTTTATTTTTGGAGTAGACAAAAAGTAATGGAAAGTGTATGTTAATGAAGGAAAATGAACAACTAACTTTTGCTGGGAAAATAATGGTGGTTTGCTTTGAATTTCTTGGTTGGATTTACAATTCAAAAAGGGAGGAAAAGTAGTGGTCTTGATGGATATGAACATGGATTTGTTCTTTTGTTTCTCATGAAATCGGTCATTTGAAAACTAATCGTGCGCACAATTAGTTTCCTTCAATGATCATTTGATCATCCCAAATTTGCAAAAAAAAACTTGACATAAAGAACATAAATGTGTTAAAAAAGAAGTAGCTAATTTCTTTCTGATTCTTACGCAAAAAATTAAATATCAAATGAAACAGATTAAGGTAAATCAAAAATTTCTATATTCGGTCCAATTCATGATATCGATAACAATCCATTTTCAAAGAATAACTATGAAAAATAAATCAACTCCCTATTATCGGATGACTTCATGCACTGTGCTTAGTAAAACAGTTGGCATCACAAAGATTCGCTGTGTTCTGCAAGTTAAAACTTTATAGAAAAATACACATCAACAATATTAATGCCAAATGTTTAGAAATCATCTAAATAATCTTCCAATTGTCCTGCAAACAATTATTAAGAAGATTTTTTTTTTTTTTTTTGAATTATTATTATTTTTTTTGAATTTTTTTTCTTTATTAAAAAGAAATTGTTAATAAAGATTTTATTTTATTATATATATATATTATTTTAATGAAATAGAGCATGGATGAAATAATTGTCCTTATGAATATTTTTGAAACAAAGTCATGCCAATGCCTCTTTCATTCAAGATAAAAATAAAAAGCTTGAAATTTCTAAAGTCAAGTTCCTAACTATGAAGGAAATGAAGGCAAAATCCTTCTCAATTTATACAACTTGCATTGGATGCACATGTGATAATGTCTTTGCCTCAAATAATCCATTTGTCACTCATCATGTGCCACCACAGATGAATTCTGCCACATTTTCCTTCAAATAAGGAAATCAGATCCTTGATTATTTCTCAAAATTGAATGTTATAAATCCGTGTCTGTTTTCAAAAAAAACATTTTTCTCTCACGCACACTACAAATTAGTGCTCCGAAGAACCCTGAATTTCTGCCAAATTGCTGCGAATTTCAGAAAGTTCTTAAAATATTACTTAATTCACCCCGTTCTCGAAAAAACCCATGTTTTAGTTTCTTCTAATTCGCCTTGGTTTGCTCATAAAATTCATTTTAAAATCGAGTGTTTTTGAAAATTACGCATTTCGTTTTCTGGCAATTATTTGTGGTTTGATTTGTTTTTATTTGCAGGTTTTGAAGTGTAATGGCTTGTATCTTACAAAGAAGTTCAGATCGATCTCCCTGATTCCAATTACTTGCAATGGAATCTGCAATCTTCTCTTTATCAACAGTATGAAATCTTCTCTTCATCAACAATTTCTTCATATGATACACTTCCGTTGTCTGTCCCTACAATTGAATTTGTAATCTTCTCTTCATCAGCAATTGGTAATCTTCTCCTCATCAACAATTTGCAGTCTTCTCCTCATCAACAGTTTCTTCATGTGATATAACTTCATTGTGTGTGTTAGAGTCAGCCTTTGCAGCTTTCCTTCAGTGATCAAACATACTCTTACAAAGTGATTTTAAGGTGTCAAGGTCAAATTTTGTCATTTCAATGAGTCTTCAAGCAAAATTTGGTCACTAGGCATTAGGTCTAGGGTTTGTTTTCACTCTTTTCAAAGTTGTCCAAATGTCGGTCCATGTCACCATTCACCTGTGTGTACCATCATTCAGAGGGTTGTCATCATCATGTCAAGTTCCATTGGGTCATTTTACAGCTTGTTCATGCTTCAGTTGTGCCTAGGTAAGGTCCATTTCCCTCTCCTAGGGTTTTGGAGGTAATTTCTCTTGGATGGTCAAATCATTAGAAAAAATTGTATCCTGATGTTCACACACCTTCCTCTATCCTTAATATACCTTATTAAACACTTCCCATCACTGAGATCCCCCAAATTCCTCATTTTTCCACAAACCCTAGTTTCTTGCCACAACTTGGCAATTTTCTAGGCTAGGCCTGTGTTTTGCCCTTTTGGACCCCTTCCCCTCACTCAATCTCTGAGATTACACTTTCCCCTGCTTCCTAACATCCCTCCCTACTTCCCAAAATTTCCCCAAGAATTTAGAAGCCCCTTATCCCCTTCATTTCGTTTCATTTCGACAAAATCCCTTGTTTCACACATCGGGATAGGTTTCACTCAAATGATGTTTCAGAGCAATAAAAGATTAATTTTGGAACACTGAGAGAGGTTTTTTTACACGACATGCCAAGGAAGAAAAACCTCCTTCACTTTTTACACAGGTATAATGGTTTTGGAGAAATGTCAAGAATACCGTTGCCTCAGGAGAATTGATGCACCTGCAGGAAGTAGTGTTGGGAGATTTGAGTTTTGACAGGGTAAATAAACTCCAAATTGCAAACTTTTACTTGGGTTGGAAAGTAGACTCCAAGAGATTTCCAACGAGCTATCACATGCTCAATTTGGACATCGGGAAGGCCTCCAAAATCCTCCTGCAAAATGCACTATGTAGCGCGCTACGCATATAAAAGTGCGCGCTATGCATTGGGCCAGAACTCAAAAATTTTGCCATTTCTCTCCAACATCAAATTTGCTTGGTTTTTCCATGTTTGAACATCAGAAAAGGCCAAGACACATCAAGGAAGTGAAAAAAATGAGTTTTGAAGCCAAATTGTGTGTTGGATCAGCGCGCTACGCGTTGGGTGACGCGCTACGCGTATAGCGAAATTTTTCAGTGTAAAATTACACTGGTGCTACGCGTTGGGTGACGCGCTACGCGTTGGGTGACACGCTACACATATAATCTCAGAGCCAAAAAATTTCGCTCCTTCGTCCAGATTCATGCCAAATTTCCTCCAACTGCTTGCTAGTAGGTTCTTTACGTTTGCTCAGTGAATTTTGGACATGATTATGGTGTTTTGAAAGTGGAGAAACAAATGTTTAATGTGGAGAAATGTAAACCCTATGTTTATTTCCAAATTCACTTCTTGGGGTTTTGAAACAAATATGAGTGATTGTGTGGGGGTTTGCAAACTAGTGTGGTTGATATATATGCTCATGCATCTACTGTCAGTGGTGTCCCTGCTCATCATTTACCTCAGCCTCACGCTCTCTCTTTGCCATTACATCACTGCTGTCATTGTTATTTCCATTGTCATTTTCACACTGTTTATTATTCATGTTATGCCATAGTCCCATATTCACTATCCATCCTCCATTGACAAAGCCTAATTGTCACTGCATAGGCTATTTCTATTGACCTACACTACACTACACTCATTCCTATTCACTTGTCAAATCCCCATGTAGTCAAGGAGTGGCTATTTTCCATTCAAACTCATTTGACAGTACCTTTATCATTATGGTTTTCCTATAACACTTTGATACACATGTGACACATTTGGGATTTGGGCATACACTAAAACTCTTGTTTTCATCATAACCATATCAGCGTACTTTTCATACACATTGTGACACCATGAAAGAGACCGACACATCACAACAGAGACAGTGTTTTCACTACTGAAACTGCATGCACCAGGAGGATACTGAAACGACGTGAAACACCTGATCCACTCCGGATTTTGGCCGAGGCTTCGTTGGCTGGGCATGATACATGATGGAGGGTCTTCTCTCCGAATTTGAGCGAATTTGGAGAAATTTTTGTCATTTTGAAAAATTTTGGTCTCAAAACAGATTTTTCAGCCCAACGAGTAGCGCGTCGACGCGCTCGCTTATGATTGGGACACTTTCTGGAGGAAAAATTTATATTTTTGGATTTGTCATGGAAAGTTATGCATGCTCCAGTAGGACCAAAGCATTTCATCAAATTCTGGATGATCAAAGGGGCCAAAACACCATGAAAATCACCGTTCTGCCACCTTTTTCAGCAGCAGGAAGTACTTGTGGGAGGATGAAGTTTTGGAGGGGCAAATGAGCTCCAAATTGGGAAATTCCACTTGGGCTGGATAACAGACATCTAGGGCTTTCCAAAAAGATATCATGAGCTTGATTTTGATGCCAGGAAGTGCCCCAAAAGCAGGCTGAAAAGCGCGCTACGCATATAGCTCAGGCGCGCTACTCATACATATTTTTGGTCCATTTTTCATCTTCCAGCTCAGGATTTCGGCCAGTTGGACTAGTTTTGCTTGTGGATGTAATTTTTGAGTTATCTTGATGTAATTATATGGTTGGCATGTAACTTGGACTCACTTTTACCTATTCTAGATGATTCACTCCTAAAAAAAGTAAAAATCAAGTGAAAGAATCAGTTTCCTTCCTTTTAGAGGCAAGTTGTTTGGCTGCCTATATTCTAGCTCCTTGTTTAGAACTAGTTGAAACTGCTCCTAGAAGGAGGAATTCGACCCCTAGAGGCATGGAAAGGGGTTAGGATGGTCTATATGATGTAATTTCTCAATCATTTTCAGAGTTTGGACAGGTTGGACTCTTGGGAAAACTTTGGCACACTATTGTACATATTTTTCATATTTTGGCTAAGGAAAGATCAGAGGTTTTGCAACACCTGTTGGGATTCTTGTGGCTTTCAGTTCTTGATGGTGTTTTCTCTCAGTTTATTGTAAGTTCTTTCATGTTTAATGTATGCCATTCCCTTCTTATGCTTCTGAAACTAAATGAATGAGTAAATGAGGTTGAATCCATTGTTTTCAGTGCCCTGCCTTTAAATTTGTTTAGTTTTACATGTTTTCGCCTGTTTGGAGAGGATCCATGTTCTCCCTTGCCATCTTCAGCTCCTTTTCGTTCTGATCCATCCATACACCTGATCAAAAGCATCAAGACTACTGCCTACATCGCCCCAACTCGAATTCTGCAAAAATCTGGCCTTATCCCCGGACCCAAAATTGTTTTTTCCATTTTTTCAACAAAAAACTCAAAAATCAAAAATAAAACTTTCCTATCTCTTTACTAGCCTAAAATCAGTACCAATTATAAGTCATCTCACACCCTATTGCTCAATTTATCGAGATAAACCCGGAGAGAGCCCTCTCCTGTCCTCGTAGGGCTAGCTACGAGGCTGAGCGTGGTTTGATGTAGCCTTGAGTTTTACCTTATTTCAGCCTAAGGTAGATTTGAGCGCTAACAGTGTGAAAATTTTTAAAAATGATTTCTAATAACTGTTGTTTGAGGAAAAACGAATATGGAAAAGAGAAAGTTCTGCATGGGTCTTTGTGTGGATTGAAGGATTGCGTATATGCGTAAAGCCAAGCCAAAGACTGGCCTCATGCGTATGCGTGGGTCTTATTTCCATGAGCCATTTTTTTTTTTTTTTAATTGATTTGTTAATAAAATTATATATTATATTTTCAAAAATTCAAAAATATACATATATATTTCATTAAACAAAACAATTATTGAAATTAAAAATTTTCATCATTTTTAAAGTTTATTGTCAAAATGAAATGAAATGATGAAAACATAATTTATTATTATTTTTAACATAAAAATTCTTTTTTCTGATCCTCTAGATCACACAAAGTGCAGGAGGAGAGCATACTTGAGAAATTATTAATTTTTTTTTTAGATGTAAGAAATAAAGCTACCTAGTTACACTTCCCCAGCAACGGCGCCAAAATGTTTAGTCAATTTAGTGTCCTAAATTGCTAACATAAATTATCGACCAGGGCTAGTAAACTGATAAAGTGTGATGCACTATATGTGCCTAAGTATCCATTTTTCTTACTTCGTTGTTTTTAGTTTTTTATTGATGTTTTGGGGTTTTTATGTTTGATGCTTAGTATGATACTCTATGCTAAAAAGATGAAGTTAGATCTATGTCAAAAGGGAGAAAATGAAATGTTAATAAATGAATTAAAACAGAGTTTATTTGCAAATTCTGTTCCTAACTAGAAAATGATGAAAACAGAGAGTCCTAATCCATGGATATTACAACTTCTAAATGAACATTCATGAAATGAAAAGTCACTCAAAACACTACAACTTAATCTGATTCATTTAGTTAGAGATTTGTTGGAAGAGCTTGTGAAAAAGATTAATTCTAATGCAATGAGGTTCTCCTAAAACATAAAAGGAAATGCTGAAACAAACAGTAACTTAAAACATTATAGTGAAATCTCATTCATTTGATAGAAGTTTATTGGAAGAGCTTGAGAAAAAGATTACTATAATGTAGTAAGGATCTCCTATGAAATGCTGAAACAACTTATAATATTACAACTAAATCTCATTCACGAGTTAGAGGTTTATTGGAAGAGCTTTTGAAAGAGATTAATCATAATGTAATAAGGAAAAACAATCAATAACTCACAATATTACAACTAAGTCTCATTTGTGAATTAGAGGTTTATTGGAAGAGCTTTTGAAAGAGACTAACTGTAGTATAATGAGGATCTTCCTTTTAACTAAGTAACAGAAAATGAAATGCTAATAACTTAGAATATTACAATTGAATCCCATTCATTTAATAGAGATGTATTGGAAGAGCTTGAGAAAGAGACTAATTGCAATATCATGAGGATACTTTATCCAAGCAAATGACATGAAACATAATGCTAAAAGCTATGATTTCAGAAAGCAGTCTAAGTAAGGAAATATGACAAAACAGAATTGAAAATGACTTATCTAGAAAACATGTAAAACCTCCTCGAATAGCAGGGGCCCTCTGCTACCAATTTGGTGAAATTCTTCAGCTTCTTAAAGTTGTAATCAAAACAACATCAATGAACTAAACTTCTGTATTGATAAACTCACAAATCTACATCACATTCCATATTAAGCTTTGTTACAAAACACTCTCTAATCCTTTCTCTTCTTCTCCTATTTTTCACTACCCTTGATAGGAAAAAGCTTCCCCTATTTATAAAAAAATATGAGAAGTTATCTCATTAATGAGAGTCCATGAATCTCTCCCTCTATCTCTAGAGTTACAATCAAAATAGGAAATGATAAGACACATGTCTTTTTAGAGTTTCAATACAAATAAGAAATGAGACACATATCTTCTTAGAGTTTCAATACAAAAAGGAAATGAGACACATGTCCTTATGATCCCATGATCTTCTCCACTCAAATTTGAATTTGGTTTTGGGAGGCCACATAAAGGTCTTTTAGAAGCTTCCTTTTGACCTACACATGTCAGAAAACTCATAACACATATATAGATATATGAAATAGATATATGAAACTATGTTAATTTTCTAGTTTCTAATCATAAATTCACTTTAAACACATAAAATAAATAACTTTAGAAGACAAGGATCCTAACCCATATATTTATGAAAATGGTTATTTGATGTAGGGTTTTAGGTCAGATAGTTATGAAATGAGAGCTAAATGGTAATGAAATAATGGAAATATGTATGAATATGGAAAACACTTTTGAGACTCAACAACATGTTATCCTCGGCTTTGTATGGGGTACACGTGGTTGGTGTGTGGTGTTATCAGGCTTGACACACCATTGCGGTGGTGGGGATGTTGAGCCGACGATGTATGTTTTATGCCATTATTGGAGATTTTCCTGTCTCTTTTCTACGACATTAATGACCAATAAACATCAAAATAATACATAAAACTTTTTAATATGCACAGTAAAAACAAAACTAAATAACAAATAAAATAACCTAAACATCAAATTAATACATAAAACTTTTTTATTTATAATATAAAATAAACTGTTTTAACCATTGATGAAAGAAAGAAAGAAAGAATTTTTAATGTCCATGAGGCTAAACACTACCGTCCATTGAATTTAATAACCTCATCACAGTTTAACCAACACCCATGGACAAATCCACTCAAATTTAAAGCATATTCTTAACCATAAATAAAAAATAAAAAATAAGGGTTAATAAAAAAATTAATCAATATAACAAGTTAATTGTCTACAAATTAATATAGCGTGGGACAGATCTGAGAGGCATAAGCACAATGTCGCTCGTAATGATTACCCTGACATATCAGGCAAAATATCCGTGTTATGGGGGTCCCATCGTGCTTGGTATGAGGCCAGGAGGGGAACCAATGTCACAATGTTGCTAAATCAGGGCAATGAACGACTATATGGTCTGTATTTTTGCATAACGTACACGTTGGATGTTGCTATGAAGTGCCATTGGGGTAACTAGGGGTTCCCTGCTAGGCTGTTCTTCGACTGACAAGAACATGATAGACCCGCTCATCTCCTCTGCTTGGGTCATGGAACTACCTGTGGACTTGGCATCCATATCGCCTTCTTGGGAAATGCAAACTATGGCTGAGAGGAGGCTAGCAAGGGCTAGCTGGAAGCGAGGTATGTAGTGACAATCCTCCAAAAGGTGATTGTTGGCGCATCATGGGCATGTGAATTGCGCTGCCCGTAGCCCTACGTAGTAAACCCTTTCGATTAGATACCATCTGTGAATGAGCTCCAATGCGGCACACTCTTTGAGGTAGTGGCCACTTTCATCGCATAGGATACAATGTATAATGGGCATTACTGGGGGTCGCTCTACAAATCTATGTTCCTCTTGTAAATATAGGATGGTACGCGGCTCATCATTGATAGACTAGAGGGAGGGATCCTCTTGATAGGATCACCGATCACATGTAAGGCGTCCTATATTGTAGTATTTCCAGACAATGGTGGGTATAATTCCCATAGGTGTCACAGAGAGCGCATGCGTGATTGGTACACAGCGGTTTGCCTGTATTTTTTGAGGCAGGTTCCTTTTTGTGGGATCGCGGCATTGAGGTGTTTGCTTCAGAGCCGAGGAGTTGTTTTAACTCATCCGACTCCAGACATATGTGGGTAGGGTGTCCTATGACATCACATATAGCGCAGGTTGATGAATCCCTTTGCATGGTGGGGGTCATCACTTTATTTCCTCTTTTTTGAAGTTTTCTTGGCTGTGATAACCAGTTTCGTAATGGGAACTTCCTTTGCGGGGGCGGTTTCGACCGTTTCTTGGTAGGTTGGGGCTCCTCGGGGCTTTAACCCAATGGCAGTAACGTTGGTGGCTCTTGTTCCAGAAGGGGGAACGAGGTACCAGGCTGGGAATGCTAATGATATGTTGGGTAACACCAGTGTTGCCAAAACTTGCTAGGAGATGAAGCCAGATGGGGGGTAGAGGAAAGGGGTTTGGGAGGCGACGTAGGCTAGAGAGGCTGCCATGGTGGATTCCTCGGTGTCGTTACTGCTTGAGTCCGTGTCCTGACTAACCTTGGTGCTTGATGTGGACATCATGCACAATGGGGCCCCTGTGGCATCGGGCGATACCTCAGGGATAATGGGAGGATCTTCTAGGAATGACCCTAGGACGAACGACGGTTTGAATTGGCCAGGGCCGTATTCTTGGTACTGTGAAAGACCGTCTACGGCTGTATCTACGTAGGCTAGAATTAAATCCGTGTTGGTTAGGGGACGCTTTTCACTGTGCGTCAGCTGGTCTATTATAATGATTCGATCCTCGTGGGGGAACATCATGATGCGGAAGATGGAGGATGCCATGGCAGGCATGGCGTACATGTAACTCCGCCTAAGGAGTATGTTGTAATCCAAGTGAGCGTCCAAGACTTCAATGTCTATGTGGACTGTCTTGTCGGCTAAGTAGACCAGTACATTTTCGTAGAGGCCGACAGGAGTAGAGGGACGACCATCGTATGCTCTGAGCATGATGATGGAAGGTTTGAGTTCGGGGGATCCTAACTTTTGCAACAAATTTTTTGACATGATGCATGTCGATGCACCTTGGTCAATGACACATCAGTGAATAGTGATATTCTATACCAATACTGGTATCTGGAAGGTGACCATAGAAGGAAGTCTAGGGGTGGCCTTGTCTAAGTCAAAAGGCATCATGCGCGTATTGGTAGGGTCGATAGTGCCAACGCAGAAAGTATGGATTTCCGTTGTTTGGGGAACGACTGTAGTACTTCCAATGCAGACATAGCAGTGGGTGATTGAGCTAAATCATCCATGATGCTATAATTATGGGCCTATTTGGAGTAATTACCGGCTCGCCTATTAGGCCCTTTTACCATTTTTGGAAATAGTTCCATAGGAATCTTTGGAATGGTCAAAGGTGCAGTCGGCGTGCTTGTACTAGCCCCTGACATATTGGTGTCTGGTGGGGTGTCATAGCTGCGATTATAAGCCTGGAAAAACATTTCTTCCCCTGTCATGTAGATCTCATGGTTTTTTTTCCTAGAATCAACTGGGTTTTGTTGCTGAGTGCTGACCGTCCCTTGATGGGGGAAAGGTTCTTGCATCACCGCAGTTTGCTGGGAAGACCCTCCTTGTCCTCGGTTACTCTGTATATTTTTAAGCTCAGAGAGTTCAAGACAGTGGTGAGTATAATGCCCATACTCACCACATATTGAACAAGAATGGTTTGTTCTTAGAGGCGGCCTTTTGCCTTGCCTTTGGGTATTGCTTGACTCCTGGTTCTGATTCTGGTTGGAGTTACCTCTAGCCTGGGATCACGGTGGGCACTATTGGTTGCTACCCCCATGTCCAGGTTCCCTTTGGGCTTGTTTCTGGTCTTTTTCTTAACCATGTTAGGAGGGTAGTTCCCCTGATCATACTGGTGTGGTTGATTTTGGGACGAATGCACAAAGTTCACCTGTGCATTGGTTTGCGTAGGTGGGTTGTGTGCTTGGGACTGAGCATAATGTTGTCCTGTGTTTTCACCTAGCCGTTGGAGGGGAGCTCTTTCGTCGGTGTTTCTTCTTGCATACTGGGTCCCCTCAGCCAGAGGATAAGGTCCTTTTTAGTGATACGCTTGCGCCCTATTAGTAAAATTTTGCTGCGGCATATGATGACTTTGAAATCAGGGTTGAGACATATTCTGGGTAGAATCATGTGTGTAACCGAGATTTTAACTACTGCTACCTAGGTACCCTTGGGTCCTTGAACTAATTAGTTCACCTAGAGAGTTAGATGCGCCTGGAAATTCTTGATAATATTGCAAGCACGGGGCGTTAGGCAGGATATTGTAGATGTATCTTGACTGTGTATAGATCAGTTCAAGCTTCCGGGCTTTACTAATTGTGTCCTCTTCGGATGTGGGGTTGCGTTGTGCCACATCCTTTGAAATTTATGCCGTCAGAGTTTTCAAGAATAAATCTAAGAGGACCCGGTTGTCGAGCTTAGCTTTGCATAAACTGCGATCCGCCTCCATTTGTGGAGATGGTATGAGATATGGATGGAGGGGGGTTGTCTAAAATGAGTCAGTAAATCCATTCCCTAATAATGGTGAATGGGAAACTGAAAGTATGTGAGGAACGTGGTAGTGGGGGCACTAAAGGTTCCATGTGAAGTAGGAGGTTGCTCCACGTATCATTTTGCGGTCACTCCTGTAAGAGTGCATTGAAATAGCCTCAACCGAATATTATTGTCAATGATGTTATTCGATGAGCACCACAGGTCTTCTGCTTACATGATTACCTGGGTCTTCCGCTTGCTTACCTTCGAACTTTGGTATATCCGAAGGGAGCTTCGTGGGCATGGGAGGCCTATTGGGGTCGTGTGCGATGGGGTCATTTGTGAGCATGGTTAAATCGGGTAGATTCAACACAACTAAGAAGGGTGACTGAGAGGTTGACGCCATGGCAACGTGTGAAGACACGAAGCTATGGTTAGAATGAGGGTTGGTCTGTGATGTACCCTGTTGTGAATTCAGCTGGCTTCCCGTATGGGATGCGCTCCTTTGCCCCCTAGGGGATAAGGGGGGAGTGGTGCGCGGTGTGGTGTTGGGAGAATGAATAGGGTTCCCAACTAAGGTTGCTCCAAGAAAGGATGAACCAATGATGGTGGCAATGTTCCATCTTTGATGCCTAAATGACGAAAGACCTGGAACCCATCTCGGTAATGGGGGGAGGTCCAAAAGATGCCTGGATCGACGAGGTTCCGTTGGGACCGTTTGGGTGTCGACTAGGTTAGGTTTTGGAAAAATTTGAGGGGATTGAGACTATGATCACGAAAAATTTATGGCCACATACATAAAAAAAAGTGAAAATGAAATGAATTTTCCCTTTAACTTAATCTATGTGATCAATTAAGAAAAAAATGGTTTTGTTTGTTTGTGCATGATACTCGAAATCCTAGAAGACCTATTATGTCCTCACACACTCAAAAGTAACTGGGCCTTGAGAATATTTCTTGCAAGTGCTGGAACAACGTTTCGTAAGAGCTGGCGACGCCCCCAGTCAGTCGAAGAGAATCCACCAAGGTAAGGGTAGAGGGTCTGGCGCTTGCCTGCATCGTCGCCTATAGGGTAAATGATGCCCTAGTCTTTGGCCACTAAGAACCACTGTCCCACGTGAACATTCGAGTCTTGGGATTCTTGGTAGTCAGCTAACAGTACCGAGTATCAACCGGGTCAGGTAGCCCCAACTGATACCGCACGCACTGCGCCTAAGCCTAACCCCCTCTGAATCGGGTCTCTGTCGCGCTCTGGTTTTATTTTCTGTGGGCTGATAGGTGGATTTTAAAGCTCCTTGAATACAAAACTTCTATGTTTCAATATGAAGTGTGATCAAGGCGGCTTATTGGATGCCTACCCCCTTGATCCTAACTTAATCTATAAATTCTTTTATGGTCCCTGTGGGGAGAATTTAGTGAGTTGTTTTAAGTTAGTTTTAGGTGGCTTTATTTTCTTAGTGGGTGAGTGTGTGTGAGCGTATGGTGAAAAATCTCATAGTTTGAACATATGGATATCAGTGATCCTTTACAAAAGTCCCCTAGTTAAACTATGTGACGTTGTTCCTTGCTAAAATGGAAAACATTTGCGGATAATGGGCCACTTCCAAATCTTCCTAGTTAATCTATGTGACTTAACGAAAGGGAGATGGCGAATCACAAATTTAGAGTGTTCATATGCTTGCCTAGGGTCGCAAAATGGTGCAAAGGAAACAAAGATTACTTTCTCTAATCTTCGATTTGATCCTAGTCCCGCAATTTTCTAAATGCAAAAATTGAATTTAAGCTAAACAATTTCTACACTAGCTTATGCATGTGTGGTCCTGGGCCACTTATTTGGATTAGTTAAACTAAGTGTGCATACCAGAATTTGCAAAAAAAAAAAGTTGTTCAGAAAGTAACGGTTAATTCGCTCCCTACTTAAACTATGTGAAGACTTTTTGAAAAAAACCAACTTAAATGAAAACTAAATCTATGCCTACAGAAAGCAGCAAAAAGCGAGTTTTCAGAAGCTGTGGGGTATCAACAGAAGTGTTGGAAGACACATTAGGGGCTGCCCAGCACACTTACAAGCAGAAAAATGCAGAATATAGGGAGAAAAATCCCAGTCTGCAATTTGCGCACAAAAATTCTTGATAGGTGTGCCTTCCTACACGTAGGTCAGTCTTGAATGCGGGTAATGCGCCTCTGTGAGGAAAAACTGCGCACAAAAACCCTGCAAGTAAAAATATTAGGAGATGCCTTCTTCAGTCTGTCAGTTCAGTGAGTCTAGGGACTGTAATATGGATCAGAGGACTGTCAGCTCCACTCCAGCATAGACAAAGGGTCTCCTGCAAAAGATGGCAAAACCACATAAACTTGGAACACGCTAGTGGATTCGCCAATCCTGTTGTGGTGGATTTGTCGCATGGGTGTACGAAATCACACTAGCTTAAAGAGTGTGGTCAACTCTTTAAAATATTGGTAACAGGAAGAAAGTGGGGGAGCTCAAAAGCATAACATTTAATGAAAATCAGTATGCTAAAGTATGCTTTGGTTAAACTAAAACTAAAACAAAAATATACAGAAGCTATAAAGAGAGTCAAAACGATAATAATGCAAACGATGGCTCGATGGCCTCCTCTTATTAAATGTTTGAAATGGAGAAGAAATTTTACCCACTTGCCAAAGGGCCCCTAGGCAATGGCTCTAGGTCCCGATACAAGGATGTTGCCTTCCAAGCTCTGCCTCTGATGCAATCTCCCTCTCTCCCTCTGCTGTTGTGGACTAAGATGTTGGGTGGCCAACGATCGAGTCCTCTTTAGCTCTAGCTCCGGGTCACACACTGCTTGTGTTTCTTGGGAAACTTTGGCCAACATAACAATGTGATCACCATTTCTTCATCTCTTGGTGGCTTTATATAGGTGAGTTTCAAATACTCCTTCCCTCCCTTGGTACATGATGGATAGTGACCCAAGGGAGAGGTATGATTCCATTGTGTGCTCAAATATTATTTTGTGTGCTCACATAGTGTCTAAGGAGGCGCTGGTAGCTGTCCTTAGGTGGCTTTCATATAAGGAGTAACTATCCTTTGGTTGGTGTGGTCCTGGAAGGCGCTCTTCCCGAAGGATAAAGAATGCAATTCAACATTTATGACTAGTTCAAATCTGATTTTCTCAAAACCTTAAAGATTTTAAATACTTCTTGATTCCATAATGTGTTCTTGCCCTGTCAATCCTTAGGCTTGACATTAATTGATGTCTTCTTCTGCTGTACAATTTTCCAATGTTAACACTCATAATAGTTGAAACATTTCACCTTTGAAAAGTGTCGCTTCTTTCCTTCCTTTACAGTCTCAGATTTGGAATGGGACGCCTTTCCTTTTCCTTTCTTTGCCTTGCCAGCCAAGGCACAATTCTCCTCATAATCAGTCTTTGATGAGGATCCATCTTTGGTGCTCTGTCGAATTTCTTCTTATACGATATTAGACCATAGTCTTTCCCAATTCGGCAATGTCTCCCTCCCATTAAAAGAATCCTGGTAACTATGCCAACTCTTGGGAAGGTATAGAAGAGATAGGCTCTCCAAATCATCTGAGGAAACAATGATCCCAATGCTTCCAAGCTCATCTCAACACTGAGTGAACTTTGTCAAGTATTTTTGGATCGTGTCGCCCTTCTCCATTTTGATCTTCCTGAGCTTGTATTTCAGTGCCATCTTCCTTTGGTCATTGCTATTCTGATACAGATATGTCAAGGCTTTCCACATTGCATAAGGAGTCGCCTTCCAGTGGAGAATTGAGACAATATGGTCTTGAACTCCCTCTAACAAGATCCTTCTCGATTTTTCTACATTCTTCTTCCATGCATCATGAAGTTGAGCATTTACTGCTGCCGGTTCTGGGACATCAATATCTATGAAAGCCTTCATTCCATTGTCCTTAAGCACTACCTCCATCCTGTCCTTCCATTCACTATAATTCAAATTTCTCGCGAGTGCATATTCGAGTCTCAAGCCATTGAAATACATCTTGATCTGCTGTTGGATACTGAAGAATAAATCTGAAAATTCAAACCTGATCAAAACAAACTCTGTTTTTATCTTCTTATTGTGATTCTTGGCGCTCTGATTCCATGTAAAAATATAACAACGAGATTTAATCCGATATTATAATGTACTAAAAGAAGATATTGAATCCTTCTACAATTTGTGGAAACAAAACATGATCACACAATCGCATAACAAGTAAGAGAAAGAAATAATTAATCACACAACACAAGATGTAGCTTGGGAAAGAACACTGTCTAAAACCCTGCTATTTGTATATTTTATAAATTCAAGGATCTTGAAACAATACAATGCTTTCTCTCTTAGAAAAATTCATGCACTCTGCCAATTGTCTCACTCTAATCTAGGAAAAATCGGACAAAAACTCAGCCAATTCTCTGCCTTTGCTTAGCCTACCTTTCTCATGAATTCCTTGAGGAATTAAATCCCTATTAAATAGGAAAATCCCTTGCCTTGATTGCACAATCCTTCCTAGGCCTCCAACAGACTCTTTAATTGGCCTGTACAATTTTCCAATTATACATATGATAGTTATCATCCCGTTAAACTTAATCTCAACTGGGATTTCCTTAGAATTGACATGAAACAAATATATACAGTGAATCATCAGTCAACTGATTGATCACTACTTGTGAATTAAATTAAATTAAATTCAGTTGACCTCTCACTAGCTCATCACTCAGTTAGAACTAGTTAAACCGATTTTAACTCAATTTCTTGAGTTAACTAATTAAAACTCACAAATAACTATAACTGGACCCCCTTAAATCATGGGATAACTATACATGCATCCTCTTTGACCCTCAACTAGAATTTCCTAAGCTAACTCAGTCATTCTGACTTAGTTAACTAATACAAGCTATCATGAGATGAAATTACAATTTCTCTTCCAATTTAATTAAGGGAAAATTAAATCAGAAGCCCCACTTTAGGGTGCCATTTCTTGGTGCCATTTCAACATAGTGGTCTTCAAATGAGTAAGAAAAATATGTAAAGTGATAACAATCACAACATTTAAATTTTGAAATTGATGATTTAATGAATGATGGTAAGGACACTAACAATTTAATTTTGAATTTCACCAAATTTCCCTAGGCAAGTGCTGGGTAATTTTAATTGAATGATAAATTACTTGCATTTGTATGTAAATCCGGGTACATGAGCTTGTGAAGTACACTACATCGTATGTGCTAAGAGATTAGCTTTCAATATTTATGCATAATTGAATTGAATTATAAACTTCAAAAGGAAATTAGGTTCTCTAATATAAACTATGGAAGTACTAAGTTTTTGGAAAGGAAATTAATGTTAAACTAGAAAAAAAAAACATAAAGATTATTGGTCTAAGAAAACATGATATTTTACCCAATGAAAGCATGGAGATTTTGTTCTAAAGCTTACAAACTTTAATCTATGGAATCATGAACATTTTAATCTAAGAAAGCATAAACATTTAATCTATGGAAATCATGAGTTTTTAATCTATGATAAGCATAAACAATTACTATATGTAAAAAAAACCATTCACAAGGATATAAAAGAAATGGAAAACATCTATACTATTCTCACAAATCTCCAGGGGGCCCTCCTAAGGACTAGAAAGTGTTGAAAAATTAGATCAAGAGAAGAGATCTAAATCACCAATTTCATTCAGAGCTACGCCATATAAGAAATTATATTCAATGAAAAATAATAGAGTTCTTCTCCTTCAATAGGAAAAAAAAATTACAAATTAAGATCATCCTTGACATCTCTGATCTCTCCTCTCATCAAAGAGACTGCAATTTATATAATTTCTAGAAAATTAACAAATTCATAATTTTCTTGCTTGAGTTTTGGTCATGAGATCCAATCAAATAAAATTTCATGGATTTTTGGATTAAAGATCAACCCATATCTGATCAAAATTATCTCTATGCCACAAATTTTCTAAAGAATAGCTCGTTCAGGCCTTTTTGCTGACTGTGCATGATCAGGTGCTCAATTTTATGCTCAAAATTAAAATTTCTTAGATTGTCTCAGAACCTGAAGGACCACGTAGTGCTATTTGTTTTGAATTCGACACACTTTGTTTCACAAAAAATGGTCGTTGTATGCTCCTGGAAACACGATCTGTTCGCTTGGCCAAACAAGAAAATTTTGTGAAGGGGTGACAGGGATGATGACTAGGCATCTGTATAGCCCAATGAGAAAAAAATATATTCCAAGGAATATTCCCCCAAGTGGAATAGTGAACATATGACAAGTGTCAGCATCAGACTAGATGGTTGGTGTTGGGTTAGACCATTGAGGTCATGACACGTGGCAATATCGGAGGCAGCCACGTGCCCTCATGGCCGTTGGTCAAAATTTAGGTGGAGGCACTGGGGTTCGACCCTGCGACCTCCCCGCTGCTAGCGCCAAGACTTACCACCTCTGCTATACAATGGTTCTTAACATGTATTGTTATCGACTTATATTTAAATTATATGTGGTAATGTGGCGGGGGGGATAACCCTGGTTCATAGGACCATACACCATGACCATCGGTGGGTGATTAAAGGCTCAGTATTTTAGCTCAAAAATGAAAGTTCTAAGAATTGAATGAAACCAGAATGAAAACGACCGACCCATTGCAAGGAATCCAACACAACTCATTTCGTTGAAAACTGAGTGCGGATGAAGGAGTTATGGTCTGCTGACCGCCATTAAGAACATGCAATTTTTTATTAAAAAATTGCAGAACAGGTACATGCTGATGACATGGCGTCCTGGTCAGCATTCAAGGAATGTTCTTCAGTTTTAGTCCAATGGGACTCTGACAAGTGTCACTGCTGGATTCACCAGTTTGGTTTGTGAAGGTGAAATTTGTCCAATGACCTCCTAAGGCTAAATTTGGGTTCATGATGATGTTTATGTGGTAAAATATTATGTTTATGTATTAAGGTTGAATTTAATATATTATATATCATATTAACCCAAAATTCCACTCATAGCTGCACTTGAATAACGTCAAGTTTTGTCTCAAGAAGCTGAGATTGAAGAGGTACAAGTTGTACAAGAAGCTGAGTTGATTGAAAAGGTACAAGCATCAGAAGTTGAGTTTGAATCCATAGCCATTATGTCAGTTGTTGGAGAGACTCAAGGACATTCAAAAGAGGAGGATGTCAAGAGAGACTTCAAGGAAATTCAGAGAATGGTTAAAATCATTTTTGATGCATTCACTACAGAAAGGGCACGAGAAGGTTCTAAGCTTCCATATGGAGAAGGAACTTCAGATGGTAAGAAGGATGAATAGAAGAGTTCAAAGGGCAGCGGAGGAAATCCACCTACATCTCCACCATATTCATCATCCTCATCATCCCCATCTCCATCATCTTCCACTTCTACCACAAAAACCACTCACACTCACTCAAAATGCATAAAAGGAAAAATTCCATTACTCAAATTGGACATTAAGTTTGAACACCCATGTACAATGGTGAGTTAAATGCAGAGAGGCTTGAAAATTTTATACGTCAATTGGAGGTGTATTGTAGAATTTAAAACCTTCATGAAGACAACACAAAGATCCAGTTCGCTTCATTAAGACTAGAAGGAGCTACACTAGTTTGGTGGGAAGCAAAGAATCAATAGGAAATGCGAATTCATGGATATCCATTTCTTGGGTTGAGTTTATTTCTTCCATTAAAAGACAATTTTATCCATTAGCCTACATGAAAAAAGCTATTATGATTTGGAAAATTTTTAAGCAACTCAAGGGTCAAACAATTCAAGAATATACCCAGGAGTTTAGAAAGAGAGCTTTGTTGTTAGGGGTAAACTTGAATTCCCAAGACACACTCTTGAAATACATTGGGGGTTAGCATTCATATTTGAAGCATACTATTCTTATGTTTAACCCAAGAAATTTATATGAAGTTTGTGTACAAGCCACACACTTAGAGGCAAGGGGAAAAAAAAACATAGAGGAGAAAGGTGAAAGTGAGGGTAAAGGAAAAGGAAATTTTTATGGAAGAGGAAAAATAATTAGCTCTGTAAAAAGAGAGAAGGAAAAAATCACATGTAAGAAATGTTCAAAGACTGGCCATGATGAAGACCACTATTGGAAACTTCATCCATAATTGAAAACAAACAGACTGAAAACCAAAGAGAAGGGAAAAAATGTTGCTATATCTAAACATGACTTAGGGTCAGATTCAAGATATGAGACAAAGATTACAACCATGGGTTTGAAAGGTAAATATGTTGCAAGCACTAGTTCTTCAAATTGTTCAAATGATACTCATGATGAAGATACAAGAATATAAATTTTCCATATTAGAGTTTTCTCTAAACGTACCAATATTGATACACTTTTGATAGTGGGTCACAAGCTAACTTGATTTCCGAAGATTTAGTTATGTAGCTAGGCCTTGAAACTATTAGACATCCAAGACCATATCCATTGGGTTGGATATGCAAGAATGCAAACTTGCAGGTTACAAGGAAGTGCTTACTAAGATTCACCATTAACTCCAATTTTGTTGATGAAGTTGAGCTTGATGTGGTGCCTCTTGAAATATCAGGTATTGTATTGGGAAGTTCTTACCTGTATGATAGGAAAGCTATATTTCATCACCATGAGAACAAATATCACTTATTTAAGGACAATATTGAGTACATAATTAGAGCACAAAAGAAGAATATAGGTTTGTCTCTTGTACATGCAAGCGAAATGAAGAGGATAGTGAATGCAAGTCAGAACTTGACATTGTTGATGATCAAACAACGAGATGTATTGAATCACACTTTTCAAAATGATGCTTATGCTTGTAATGAGTTGTTTCAGGATGTTAACGGGTTGCCTTTGAAAAAAGGTCAAATTTTTTTGCAACAATCAACAATAGTGTTGAGCAGTATTGGAAACAAGATGCCGGTGCAAGAGAGTGCAAAGGTCAAAGAGAAAGTAACAAAGAAGCTTGGAAAAGAAGGCATGGGTTCCACAAATGCTGGTTTATGGTTTCTAAAAGGTACATGGCAATGGCGAAGATACTTGGTCAAGAGTCGACGCAAGTAAAAAGCAAGATCAACTAAAAATCGCCATGGTGACAATGTGCAAGGTGAAAAAGTTTCTAAGTTTCCTTTGATTGTTGACCAAGGTAGGAACAACATGGTTTCTACAAGAATAGATTGCTGTTCTGTAAATTCAGAAATATTGCAGCATGGCAGTGTCCATGACAACAAGAGAAGGTTGCAAGAATCAAGGAAAAAGTTGACTTTTTGTGAAAAGCTCCGAATTATGAAATTGGGAAAATTTTAGTGGATAAAGACTGAAGGGTGATGGAACAATGCCCTTATCCAAATAATCAGTAATCAGAGAGCTTTTGGGGTCCAAAAGGCTTCTAGTGGGGAGGAATGATTAAAGGCTCAGTGTTTTAGCTCAAAAATGAAAGTGCTCAGAATTGAATGAAACTAGAACGACAGTGACCGGCATGTCATGAGGAATCCAATGGAACTCATTTCGTTGAAAACGATTTCGGATGAAGGAGTTATGGTCTGCTCATCACCGTTTAGAACAAGCACATTTTTATTAAAAAATTGCAAAACATGTACAGGCTGATGACATGGCGGCCAAGTCAACATTCAGGGAATCTTCTTTAGTTTTAGTCCAATGGGACTGTGACAAGTGTCACTGCTGGATTCACCAGTTTGATTTGTGATGGTGAAATTTGTCTAATAACCTCCTAAATTTGAATTTGGGTTCATGATGATGTTTATGTGGGAAATTATAATTTTTATGTATTAAGGTTGAATTTAATATTTTATATATATATTTAATATTTTATATGATTTTAATGTCATATATATATATTATATTCAAACTTTAAATATATATTAACATCCACATATTATATTATTAAACCCATAATTCCTTTTTGCAAATTTGTATTAAGGTTCAAAGGTCCAAATGTATAGTCACGTTGACATATTAATTAAACCCATAATTCATTTTTGCAAATTCGTATTAAGGTTCAAAGGTTTGAATGTATAGTAATGTTGGAATACATTGCAAGAAAACCATAATGGGGGTCAAGGTCCGCGCTCGAACCTGTGATCTCCAGGGAATATTCTTTAGTTTTAGTCCAATGAGACTGTGACAAGTGTCACTGCTGGATTCGCCAGTTTGGTTTGTGAAGGTGAAATTTGTCCAATAACCTCCTAAATTTAAATTTGGGTTCATGATAATGTTTATGTGGGAAATTATAATTTTTATGTATTAAGGTTTAATTTATATATATATATATATATATATATATATATATATATTCAAACTTTAAATATATATTAATATCCACATATTATATTATTAAACCCATAATTCATTTTTGAAAATTTGTATTAAGGTTCAAAGGTTCGAATGTGTACTCACGTTGGCATATTAATTAAACCGATAATTCATTTTTGCAAATTCGTATTAAGGTTCAAAGGTCCGAATGTATAGTCATGTTGGCATACATTGCAAAAAAACCATAATGGGGGTCAAGGTCTGAGCTCGAACCCGTGACCTCCCCCCACCTAATTCGGTTGTTTACCACTGGGCCATGAGCCCAAATCTAGAAAAACTTTGCTACGACCATATATTTGAAGCGGCTTTAAGCTCCAATGGTGGGAATGGAGGGGCCAGCCCACGGGCCAACCCCTCCCCATATGACCTCTACCTATGACCATGCAGAGGGCGAAGTTTGTTAAGCGCGATTAGCACTAACTGCAGGATCAACCATCATTAAACTAAGCTTATATATAAGTTAATGGCGCGTTTATTTTGGAGGAAGATTTGGCAAAGTCCGTGAAATGCGGCGGAGCACCAGTTTTAGTGGGGCTGTTTGGCAAACTTCTAGTTTTAGTGGAGAAACTATAGGGAAATTTATGTTTCCATAACTGAGGCAATTTTCGACCAAATTGGGTGCAGGAAGAGTCATTATTAGCATATTTTTATGTTTTGGAGCCATTGGAATAGGTTCAAGAGGCAGAAGAGGTCATCTATAGAGGTTTTTATTGCCTTGAAATTTTGTGAAGCCTAGGGCCACCAGGAGGGAAGGCCATGCCCAAAGAATCTGGTAACCAAATTGAGTAAAAAAATAGTCATTTTTGATATATTTCGACATTTTAAACTCATTGGAACAGGTTCCAAGAGAATTTTATGCATTTAAACAACATTTTGAACACAATTTAGCTAATACAGAGGCCCAAGCTATGGAGCTGGACCAAGGAGATGTAGCATAGGAGCGGTGAAATCCTTCATCAAAACTCTTTTTTAATGGTTTAGTTTGTAATGTTTTACTGTCATTTATGTTGCTTCTGTTCAACCATTTAAATTCATGCTTTATGCTTTCAAAAACACTCATAAAATTCAATTTTTAATCACCTCTTTGACACACATAAGCAACAAGGGAACTTGCACATCAAGCATAAGATCAGTGAATAAGTTTTATATCTGAAAATGAAATTAGCACAAAAATAACTAACATTCAAATTCAGATCAGCCGCGGAGCTCCAAGCTAAGCGGAGTTTAAATTTTTAAAATATGTTTTCTTAAACCATAAAATCACTTATTAGTGCTAATCCATAATTTATATGCAGATTAAGTTAAGCATGGAGTTAGCGCTTAACCGCACTTAAAACCCTAGAAATTAATTTTGGATTAACTTGGTGGACCTCCGGATTAAAACCCTAGAGCTTGAGTTCATTAGGTTTTGTTGTGAAAGAAGGGATCTAATTGTTTGAAATTTTGTGTCATGCTTACAAGGTTAAAACTCAAAAGAGGATAAGGGAAGCTGGTTGAGTGCCCTGCAATTGGGCCAAGAGGAAGAAGGGAAAGTTTTCCAAAGTCTTAAATACTAGCACATCCCCAATTTGAAGTTGAGTTTTCAGTGAGCGTGTCTCATGAAGGAGAACCTATCACGACAGAAGATGAGAGAGCATTCAAGAAGGCATTGTTTGATATGAATGAGATGGTTAAATTCCTCTATAAGGAAATGAATGTAAGGATGCAAGGAGAGAGTTCAAGGCCTCCAAGAGGAGAGGGTTCTATAGGAGGAGGAGGCCATGGATATGGAAAGAAGCCATCATCCACTCCACCATCATCCTCACCTTCCTCATCATCATATTCCACTACCACAAATCTTCCATATGTTCATACACATACTTCCAAAGGAGCTGGTAAATCACATTTTATTAAACTTGATAATAAGTTTTAGCTTCTAATGTATAATGGCGAAGTGAATGTAGAGAACCTGGATAATTGGATTCGTCAATTGGAGGTTTATTGCATAATTCAAAACCTTCAAGAAGATGACATAAATATTCAATTGGCTTCCTTGAGGATGGAGGGATCAACAATTGTATGGTGGGAAGCAAGGACTCAAGAAGAGATTAAAAAACATGGTAGGATCTCAATGTCTTGGTGAAATTTTATTGCTGCCATTAAAAGGAAAATTTACCCTCTAGCTTACATGCAAAAAGCCATTATGGAAAGGCAGGATTTTAGACAATTGAAAGGGCAAAGTGTGCAAGATTATACTCATGAATTTAGGAAAAGAGCTCTTATTTTGGGTGTTAATTTTCACTCTCAATAAAATTTGTTAAAGTATATTGGTGGTTTGCACAATTAGCTTAGACATACTATTCTCAGGTTCAATCCCACAAACTTAGATGAGGTTTGTGTTCAAGCCATACATCTAGAAGCAAGTGGGAAACATAGTGCAAATGGGAAAAGTGATAGTTTTCTTGAGTATGGGGGTAAAGGAAAGGGCAAGTTAATGGAAGAGGAAAGAAAAATAGTTCTATCAAAATATAAAAAGAGAAACTCACATGCAAACATTGTTAGAAGAATGGCCATGATGAAGACCATTGTTGGAAACTCCATCTTGAGTTGAAGCCAAAAAAAATTAAATCAAAAGAGAAGGGGAAAAATGTTGTAATCATTGAACATGAATTAGGTTTAGATTCAGGAGATGAAACCAAGATTACAACAATGTAATATTCCAAATCTGGAACAACACAAAAAGCCTGCTGAAATAAAACACTCCTAAGAAATATATGCACAGAAATGAGTTTGCAGCTCCTGGATCCCTTAGATCAGTTCATCTAAGATCTAAATCCAAAAGGAGAGAAAAAAAAATCAAACTAGGTGGGTTAAACAGATCTCCCACAACCTAGTCTAGCTGAAGAACACCCAAGGAGAGGGGTTGTAGCTATATGCAATGGACTGCTTCAGAAATAACGCAATTTATCCATTTACAAGTGTGATGCCAACATGGAGGTTCATCTTTCAGCTATACATCAACAAATTAGATCTACAATGCAGCTTAGACAGTGTATAATAGATATAGAAAGATTGTAAAAGACAAAAGCCTCAAAATGAACTGCTACAACAACATGAAATGGAAGAATAAGCTTGACAACGTTATTTTCATTGCTGAAGCATGTAGTAGATTACAAGTTGGATCTAGAGCAGATATATACATAAAATGATAAAACTATTTCATATTTGTGTACAAGATAGGCTCCTCTATACACTCCCCTTGGGGATCTTAGCAAAACATGAACAATGGTGAGTAGATATGAGATCTAAGTCACAGACTTGCTGAAGTATTCAGAAAATTATGAAGCATGACATATGTAGCAGATCATATCTAAAACAACATGGATTAGTTGGCCAATCCACGGATCACCACAGTGAAAGGAAAGATCCAATCACGAGAGATATCTCCTCTAGAATGATGCCAAGTATCCCAACAACTCTGCTCTTGCAAATAACACAGTCATGGAAGAGGGATTGTGCTGTAGGCCCTGATAATGCTTTGGCCTATTGCCAATATGTGGATATGAAGCTCAAATAGTGGATGCACTCTTCCATGAGGTTAAAAGACACACTCACTGAGAAGAGGTTCCCATACAAGCTAGATCTGAACACATCTAGAGTTCCACTTGTTGCAACTTACATGGACAACTCAAGCCTAAACAGGATTTCACTGTAGATGCAAGATGTGGCTTGGCCAAATGCCGGATAGTGGACTATGAAAACAAGACTCCTCTAAGAGCTGCTTAAGGACAGAGGTGGGATTCCTAAACAGAAAGGCCCAACAAGGGATGTCTAAGCAGACAATACCTTCAGAAAATAATAACACCAAAAACCCCTTCCTCTTGTCCTCCTCCTTCTTTTATAAGATGAAAGCCTTGCCAAACCCTAAACCACCTCAATGAGTTAGCTCATTTCACATGTGGAGCCTCCATATAAAACTGCACTGTCTATCCATGAGGTTCATTGCATCTAGACTGCGCTATTGACTTGGTCAAAGTTGACCCAATCTCATGATTCAAACCCATTCACACCTGCAAGAGTTTATTTACATGGCCCATATATGTCTCTGTTTACATAGGAATTGATTTATTTTGATTTTTTTCGGATTTTTACATGTCCTCCTTCACATTTTATTCATCAACATGGAAATCAAAATTGAATGTTCCCATTAGCTTGGGTTAATTGGGAATATTACAGTCCTCCCCTCCAAAATTTTGCTTGTCCTCAAGCAACTGATAGGGTGAGTGCTGCACACTTCTCCTTCCCCATTGATGACACCATCAAGGATCCAGTCCTCTGCATAAGCTGAGTGTTCACCAATCCATCTTCCCATGAGTTGTCTCTCCAAAATCATTATGAGATGTACATAATCCATCCCAAAAAGTGTCAAGAATGCCAATGAAACAAACATGGTTGAACCCATACTCTCCTTGAAATATGTAGCAAAGCATCCAAAGAGAGTCTCCATCCCATGTGGTACACACATGCCTCGTATCCTCCCTCTATACAATTCCAAAAATAGGACAATTACATCGTCCATGTATGGAAACAAAACTGCAAATACATAAACAAAAAATGGAACACGAGGAGGTGGGTCATAATCCCAGATATGGTACCAACGTAGGGCATCTCCTGCCTGCATCAGATCAAGATGTGGTAAGTGGTTGAGTCCCACCACTTACTTGCAGCCCATGCCATCTCACTGTAGCTGAATGTGTGAGATATGTTTGGTGCCTTAGGAAATCACCCATCATGAAACAAGATCTCCCTTTGTCCACCAAGCGAGTGGCCAAGTACAACAATTGTTGTGGCCCCATATTTGCCATGAGATTGAAAAGATATAACACTCCTTCTTGGAGTCATGGCCTGCAAAAACATGGTGTAAGAAGCATGAAGTCAGAATCTAAAATACATGTATTAAGAGCATGCTCTTCACCAACAATTCTCCTCCTATCAATGGAGTGGTACATAGATCTACTCTCTCCTTCAAGAGAGGGTTGATTTAATTCTCCCTTAGAGCCATATTTCTTCTCCAACTCCACAAAACCCATGCATCTATGACAATACTGATATAGTTCCCTCTCAAAGCCCTCCTAGTAATAGCTCCTCAATATGATATTTTTGAGCTTCATAGAATAAGTGTGGCTAAGATGGAACTCTTCATAAGCCCTCTGTAGAAGCTTCCCCTTGAGTTTGGAGGCCCTAGAAAAAATATTCTACCATAATTATAGATGACTCCATCAAGGATTGAGTAGCTCCCTTCATGAAACCAGTCATCAAGAATCATGCAAGTATGAAGATCCTTGGAATACTCCACCAATAATTGGGATTTCCAATAGGGATATAGTGTGCCCAACAATGACAGCGTTGATAGTGTGTCATCTGTAATGTTTGTCATGTTGTGGTTCTTCTCCTTGACATCTCCCATGTCAAATTTACAAGGTGGAAGGTTTCCAGTCTTCCCTTGCTGCTTTCCTTCCTCATGCACATACTCAAAAGGGGAGGGAAGTCCTTGGAAGTTAGCCTCCCTTGGAAGGCTGCCATCTATCCAAAACCTCCTTGGTTTTTCCAATGTGTGCATGTGTGTCCACCATATTTCACCATGTATGGAAGAGGATCCTCCAAACAGGCTTGTCCCCTGATCCAAGGATTGCCTCCCTTGCTTCATGGTGGTGACATTCTTCATTCTTGCAACATCTCCTATCAGCACAATATGGGATGAGAGAATGGATAGTGAAGTTAAGGGAAAAATGCTTTCCCTCTCCTTGTATTTTCCCCACACTCTCAGCACTGAAGCATGGTCTTATAGTGCTCCCTCCCTCCTTGGATCTATGAAAGGAGAATCAATGCATGAAACATCTCCCATCAAATCTAAATTAGGTGGTATACCACAGGATAATGATGTCTCTTCGCTCATTCCCATGTGAATAATAGATGGGAGCATATCATGACTTCTTCCACTACGCAAATCCATCTCTGATTGCTGTGTGGAAGTACCATGAAGCTTGGAGAACCCTCTTAATGATTTAAGAGTGCCTCTGATTGGAGCCCTTGCCCCATCTTCTGATAGTGGATCAGCTGTGTGACCCCTCCTTTGTTCTATCTCATTTTCTTTTAGCAAAGACACATGATGTTCATCTCCTCCATATGGAAAAATCTTTGGAATTCTTTGCAAAGGTGCAAGAATCCCTCTAATGGAAGCCATTGCTTCATGTCTATCTCCAAATGAAAATAGTTCTCCTCCTGCTTGCACAACGCTAGAGGATATTCTCTACTCTCTCTCTCCCTTCTCCTCATCAGTGGAGAATGCTTCATCATCAAGAGATCCTTTGTCTTGATTTCTTGTTGAGGAAGGAATCCTCAAATCTCCTCTTTGAGAGAAGAGATTTTTCTGAATTGGGGCCTTTTCCTCTGGTAAAAAGTGCAGTAAACCTTCAACCCCTTCAACAATGTTTAGGACTGGAGTTGGCTTCATGGAATATTCCAACTTATGTAGAGATTCAGATTTCTTGGGCTTGATATGCTCCCCCCAAGAAGTCTCAAAATGTCTTTCATCAAATCTTGTCACTAGTCTCCTAGTGAATCTTGCATAAGAAGAGATGTTCCTCCCTTTCAAGGAAGAGGACTCAAAAAGCCACCAAGCATAAGCCTTCCATTGAAGGTGCAATGCTGCTACTCTCAAGGCTTCTTCTTCTGATACTTGATGCAGCTAGAAATATGTATCAAGCTGAGTCTCTAGGTGATCCATAAAATGTAGGTAGAGATAATCTACCCAAGGTGTGCTACATGCACCCTTTCCTCCTACTGTAGCTGTAGGATATTTCTTCCTTGAGTTGATAGAACTCTAGGAAACTTAGACGCTCTTGAATCTCTCTTATTGAGATTCATATTCTTGGAGATATTCACCAAGAGATCCCTCCTCTGGTGTTTCTCCTCTTCCTCCTTCCTTTGACAAGAAAGTAGGCATGCTACCATGTTGTGGAAAAGATTGTGTGGATGAATGCTCACACACATGATATGAAGTAGTGAGGATTCCTTCATGTGCAAACCCTTTCAGAAGGTCTGCTTGACTTTCATTCCTCACTCCCCTGATTGCTCCTTTCAGCTCATGCAAAGCTTGAGAAAGAATGTTAGAGAACTCTACTTCTTTTATTCTTCCATAAAAAGGGGTTTCTATTGAATATTGCAACAAAGCTGGTGAAGGAGGCATCCTGAAACATCATTCCTAATCCTAGTTGGAAAGTAATCACCTAAACTAGGTGGGGCCCATACAGGTGATTTTTGGCGCAAAGTCTATTTTTAGACATGTCGATCATATTCTATGAGTCACGGGATGCTATTTGTGGATGGCTGGTCAAGTTGGAAAAATAGATGGACTTCTATTTTTAGACATATTAGGCGGAATCTATTTTTAGATTGCCAGTCTAAAAATAGATATGTCGAATATTATTAGCTCTTAATAATATTTGGACTATAAACATTATCTTATTCTCTTGGAGCACTTTAGTTAAGTGCACAGATGTGGCACAGGAGCTGACAGAAGGAATTATGCTATTCCTGAGGGTTAAGTGGAGCAATTGCATGGATACTTCAGTTAGAACTCATGTGAGAGAGTTTGGTGGAGTTGATTGAGGAAGTTAATGGAGTTGTGTTTAGTTTAACTAAGCTAAACATAGTTGAGCTTGTTGTATCTAGTTTAACTAATTGATACACTAGTGCGAGTGGTGTGAATTAATTATTAATTAATTCACTAATTATAAACTCATTAATCAACTAAAGAATGCATCAGTTAACTTTAGTGCATGGACAGTTTCAGTGGAGACCAGTGAAGAGATAGGTGAAAGAGCAGTGTGACTATCAGTTGTGACTATAGTGATGCATGGTTTGGATCCAACACTCAGTAGAGATGCCTTTAAATACTGCGTGAGCAAGGCTGGGGTAATTCAAACTCATCAAGAGCTATTCTTTAGCAGGGATTGCGCAGTAGAGGCAGGCTATTAGGTGGCGGAGATTGGAGCATGTGTTTTGCTAGATCTAGCTTGATTAGTGTGTAGAAATTGGAGATTGTACTGAGAGCTTGTGAGGAGATTTGTATGATGATTGTTACATGATCTCTATGACATATATTATATACAAATAGTTGGGGGTTTTAGCTTCAGGCTTTCCCGTTAAAACATTGTGTTCATATGTGTGAATTTTTATGGTTTCAATGTGTGCATGCAATTGATTTTATTTTCGCATATAACGATAAATGGTAGAAGATATTCTGTATTATGCATGAAGATAAATAGTGTGTGATCAGAAGAATCTCGGTGAATAATATATCAGTTATTCAAATTTCTACAGTTTCAATGGTGTAATAATTTTTCTTCTGTCTTCTTCTATGATACCTCTGCTCTCTGTTAGTGAGAGGTTCTCCTCCCCCTGAAGACATATTGGCTCAAATAATTCATAGGCTGTGCCAAGAAAGTTTCTTTGATACCACTGTAATATTCCAAATCTGGAACAGCACAACAAGCCTGCTAAAATAACGCACTCCTGAGAAATATATGCACATAAATGAGTTTTCAGCTCCTGGATCCCTTAGATCAGCTCATCTAAGATCTAAATCCAAAAGGAGAGCAAAAACAAATCAAACTAGGTGGGTTAAACAGATCTCCCACAACCTAGTCTAGATGAAGAACACCCAAGGAGAGGGGTTGTAACTATATGCAATGGACTGCTTCAGAAATAACGCAGTTTATCCATTTACAAGTGTGATGCCAACATGGAGGTTCATATTTCATTTATACATCAGCAAATTATATCTACAATGCAGCTTATACAATGTATAACAGATATAGAAAGAATGTACAAGACAAAAGCCTCAAAATGAATTGCTACAACAACACGAAATGGAAAAATAAGCTTGAAAACGTTATTTTAATTGCTGAAGCATGTAGTAGATTACAACTTAGATCTAGAGTATATCTATACATAAAATGATAGATATATTTCAGATTTGCGTACAATATAGGTTCCTCTATACGCTCCCCTTGGGGATCTTAGCAAAACATGAACAACAATGAGTAGATCTGAGATCTAAGTCACATACCTGCAGAAGTATTCAAAAAATTCTGAAGCATGACATATGTAGCAGATCAGATATGAAACAACATGGATTGGTTAGCCAATCCACGGATCACCATAGTGAAAGGAAAGATCCAATCTCCAGAGATCTCTCCTCTAGAATGATGCCAAGTATCCCAGCAACTATGCTCTTGCAAATAACGCAGTCATGGAAGAGGGACTGCAATGTAGGCCCTGAGAATTATTTGGCCTGCTGCCAATATGTGGATCTGAAGCTCAAACAATGGATGCACTCTTCCAGGAGGTTAAAAGACACACTCACTGAGAAGAGGTTCCCATACAAGCTAGATCTGAACAGATCTAGAGTTCCACTTGCTGCAGCTTACATGGACAGCTCAAGCCTAAACAAGATTGCGCTATAGATGCAAGATGTGGCTTGGCCAAATGCCGGATAGTGGACTAGGCAAACAAGACTCCTCCAAGAGCTGCTCAAGGAAGGAGGTGGGATTCCTAAATAGGAAAGCCCAACAAGGGATGTCTAAGCGGACAATACCTTCAGAAAATAATAACATCAACAACCCCTTCCTCTTGTCCTCCTCCTCCTTTTATAAGATGAAAGCCTTGCCAAACCCTAAACCACCTCAATGAGTTAGCTCCTTTCACATGTGGAGCCTCCATCTAAAAATGCACTATCTATCCATGAGGTTCATTGCATCTAGACTGCGCTGTTGACTTGGTCAAAGTTGACCCAATCTCATGATTCAAACCCATTCACACCTGTAAGAGTTTATTTACATGGCCCAGATATGTCTCTATTTACATAGGCATTTATTTATTTTGATGTTTTTAGGAGTTTTACATGTCCTCCTTCACATTTTATTCATCAACATGGAAATAAAAATAAAACCACGCAAAATTGAATGTTCCCATTAGCTTGGGCTAATTGGGAATATTACAAACAATGGGTTTGAAAGGTAAGAACATAACAAGCACTAGTTCTTCAAGTTGTTCTAATGTAACTCAAGATGAAGATACAAGAATTGAACTCTTTCATATTAGAGTTGTTTCAAAGCATACCAAGATAGACACACTATTTGATAGTGATTCTCAAGCTAATTTGATTTCTGAAGACTTAGTTAAGAAGTTAAATATTGAAACTGTTACACATCCAAGACCTTATCCTTTAGGGTGGGTAACAAGGAAGTGCATCCTAAGGTTTGTAATCAATTCAAACTTTCTTAACGAAGTTGAACTTGATGTAGTGCCGCTTGAGATTTCAGGTATTGTTTTGGGAATTCCTTATCTTTATGATAGGAGGGAAGTATTTCATCACCATGAGAATAAGTGTCACTTGTTTAAGGAGGGAATTGAGTACATAGTTAGAGCGCATAAGAATAAGAGAAGTTTGTCTCTTATACATGTAGGAGAAATGAAGAGAATAGTGAATGCAAGTCAAAATTTGACTTTGTTAATGTTCAGGCATAGAGGTTTTTTGAATGAGACCTTTCAAAAAGATGCATCGAATGAAAAATTTCATTTCATTGAAGTTGCTAATGCTTTTAATAAGATGTTTCGGGACTCTGATAGGTTGCCTTTGAAAGGGGGTAAACAAGATGTGAACAATTCACATCAGTCAACATTAGAGTTGAGCAGTGATGGAAACAAGATGCCGATGTAAGAGACTGCAAAGGTCAAAGAGAAAGTGTCAAATCAGTTTGAAAAAGAAGGCATAGGTTCCACAAGTACTTGTTTTTGGTTTCAAAATGGTACATGGAAATGGCGAAAACACTTGGTCAAAAGTTGAAGCAAGTACAAAGCAAGACAAGCTAAAAATCACCATGTCGACAGTGTTCGAGGTGAGACATTTTTCAAGTTTTCTTTGATTGAAGACCTAGGTGGGAAAAAGTTTATTTCTGCAAGGAAATATTGCTGTTCTACAATTTCAGGCAAATTTCAGCATGACGGTGTCTACAAAATCAAGTCAGGGTCTCCAGATTCAAGGAAAAGATTAGTATTTGTGAAAATCTCAAATTGATGAAAATGGGAAAATTCCAGTGGATTGAGACTGGAAGGGTGAGGGAACTGTACCCTCATCCACATGTTCAGTAATGAAAGATATTTTGGGGTCCAAAATGCTTCTAGTTGGGAGAAATGATCAAATGCTTAGTTTTATGCTCAAAAATAAAAGTTCTCAGATTATCTCGAAACTTGAAGGACTGCGTAGCGCTCATCGTTCGAAATCTGGCGCACTTCGTTTCATGAAAAATGGCTGCCGCATGCTCCCGAAAACACGATTTTTTTGCTTGGATAAACATGCAAATTTTTTGCAGGGGTGACAGGGATGTTGACTAGGCATTCGTACAACCATGTTAGCAAAAGGTATATTCCAAGGAATATTCCTTATGATATTCTTAAAATATTCCCCCAAGTTGACCAGTGAGCATATGACAAGTGTCGACATGAGACTGGATGGTTGGTGTTGGGTTGGACCAATGAGGTCACAACACGTGGCAAGCCCAGAGGCCTCCATGTGCTCTCATGGTCGTTGGTTAAAATTTAGGTGGAGGTGCCAGGGTTCGACCCCATGACCTCCCCATTGCCAACGCCAAGAGTTACCACCTCCGCTATATAGTGGTTCTTAACATGTATTGTTCCTGACTTATATTTAAATTATATGTGGTAATGTGGCGGGGGTAAAGTGGGGCCAACCCCGATCCATAGGACCATACACCATGACCGTCGACGGGAGCTCCAAGCTAAGTGGAGTTTAATGTTTTAAAACACGTTTTATTAAACCATAATATCACTTAATAGCGCTAATTGATAATTTATATGAGGATTAAGTTAAGCGCGCAATTAGTGCTTAACCATGCTTAAACCCCACTTAGCAATTAATTTTGGATTAACTTTGCAGACCTCCAGATTTGGTGGAAACTGCCAGTTCTAGCTATAGTTAGCTTGTTTAGGGGCTAAAATAGTGGGAAAAATTGAAGATGCCATAAATTTTGCAATTTTCGACCAATTCAGGCTTAGAAAGAGGCTAACTAACCATTTTGAGCCTTTCTGGACTCATTGGAGTAGGTTACAGGAGCAAAATTGCATTGTAAACATGTCAATTTGAGGATTTGAGCATAATATAGAGGCTCAAGCCATGGAAACTGGACCAAGGAGATGTATCCTAGGAGGGGTGAAATCCTTCATCAAATACCTATGTTAATGTTATGTATGGTGATGTTATGTACTTTTATTGCTGCTATTCAGCTCTTATTTTATGTTAAATTTCTCACTAAATTGACATGAAAAACACACACGAGACTTGATAATTTGCAAGAGAACCTGAACCCTTAAGCACACATAAGACATTTGTTTATAAGATCTGAAGGGGAATTAGTTGAGAATTACTTACATCCTCCATTTAGATCAGTGCATTAAATGAAAAATTGAAAAAACTGTCTATCCACGTAATCTGCAAAATAAGGCTTCAAAGAACTTCGAAAATCTCTCAAATGGTAACGAGGATAAGGCTCCACCTTGTCCTGAGGATGAACCATATTAGATGGTTCGAAACATCGACCAAATCCTAATGATGTGATTAATCTGAAAGACATTTATTGAAAACTACTCCATGACAACCTAATTAGGCTTGTTCTGAAAAAAAAACCCATGTTTTCATTTTCCGAAATTCGCTTTCGTTTGCTCAAAAAAAGTATTTTAAGTTGACTGGTCAAAACTACTGCGTTTTTCCCTTGATCTTTTGTTGATGGTCCACACGTGCGAGTTGGGTAGAATATGACCAATACAAATTCATATTGGAGCTTCTAGAAACCAAGTCGAAGTGTTAGATTTCCTTCTAGAGTGGCGCTACTACCTCGACCATGGAGATAGCTACAAAAACTTGACGAAACTGCAAAAAATTGAACTTGTTCAACTGTCATCAGTAAAACTACGAAAAATTATTCTTAATTCATTAAAAATAATGGAAATAATAATAATAAACCATATAAACATGTATGCGGGAGTTTGGTGCGTTTATGAAGAAATATGGTTAAAAATGATGACAATGGGTGAATGGAATGATGCCAAAATGGATGGTTTCATCAACAAAATTATGACAAATTCGAGGCCCAACAGTAAGAAAGAATAGATGATTAAGGATTAAGGGTTAAAATGATGTTGGTTACTTGAAAATTTAATATTGTACTTAATTAAGGAAAATGTGTGAAAACTTGAGCATACTGATGAGGTGACCATCCATACCAAGTAAATTTTCAACTTCCTTGTTGAAAGATTAAGAAGTGATGATCTACCCCTAATTGACAAACATAACCAAAATATATAATATATGGATGTTTAATGATATTATTGCATTAAATGAAATATATGATATTCATTTGTTTATGCATTCTAATGGATTTGATTAATGAATGATTATAAAAAATGCTCATGGTTTTGTTTCCCTCCATGTGATATGTGTTGAGATGATTATAATATTTATGTTGTTACACTATGTTGTTATATTAACACGTGGTTCTATTTATTATGTTTATGTCGACATAATGTTATGTATTTGATAAAGATATATTGATGCTATAATATTATGAGGGAATTTTATGATTTTATGGCATGTGGTAATTGCATGCAATTTTAATTATGAGATGTACAATGATGGCATGCATGAAAATGCAATTCCTTACTACTCAAGATGTTGTGATAACGATGATGTTACATTCCTACGATGGTATCAAGAGTTGGAAAGTGGATTATTTTCTATGAGTTGATGATGTTATAATTAATGTTTTGGTTGCAAGCTGTAGGGCGGTGAGTGACAAGAAATCCAATAGTGGGTCAAGAGGGTCGATTTATTTGATGGTCTCATGGGAGCCCATAACTATGAGGGAGAATATGTAACACCTTATGGGTTGGGGAAAAAATTAATCAACTACTTATGCCAATGTTTATTTTTCCTTGTATAACTCTCGATGAGACATGGGACCATCTTGAGAAGCTTGAGTACATCCTATTGGAGTTGTGATGCAGAAGTCTAGAAGTGGGATGGAGTTATGTGTGGGACTTTAATGCATGAGGTTTTACCTTGTAACAATTGTGGAGGGAGTTGTGTCATCCATTATATATTGATGGGGCTTTAAACTTGGTTTTGAAAGTTGGGAAAGAAGAGCTTGAGAGTACTTGTGCTTTCCCCCGGTGTTGTGCTGTAACTTTCAAAGTGTGGTGGTCATTTGGGTGGCCTTATAATAATTACAATAGAGGGTGTTGGATATGAGAGAAGAAAGAAATAAATATGTTATAAGATTAAACTTAACTTCGAGACAAGATTCCTTGAAGAGGGGGGATATGTAATGCTCCATATTATCAAATTAATAAATAATTAAAAAAAAAAGATAAATAAAAAAATAAATTAAAATTGAGAATAATAAATAATAAATAATAAATGAAGTTATGAATAAATAAATAAAGGAAACTATGAAAATTGTAAGAATAAATTTATTGAAAAAAAATTGAAATTAATAAAAAGTAGAGGAATAAAACAAGAGTAAATTATAGAGGAAAAAAATAATTGAAGGAAAGCTTAAGACAAAAAGGTATAAATTGCATGATGACGTAAGGATTATATGCATGAAGGTTTTCCTTCCATTTTTAGAATAATTTGTTCTATTTAATTGAGGAGAAGGATAATGTGAGGTATTCTTTTCTTAGGAGAATTCTAGGATAGGTGGGATTCACTGGGAGATGTAGTTGATTGAGGGATCAAGGGTGACTATCTATAGAAAGAAATACTAGATATGAGCTCATGGTTGGTTGAAGAATCATTCCCAACCTGTTGGTTGTGGTTGGATGGATCACAATAGCACAATAATTTTGAAATCACAAGTAAGATACTACTTTATCTACAAGTAAGCTTCTCATCTCTCATTGCTTTCACATATTATATACTAATTTGTTGAAATCTTCCTTATGTTGATGTTTAATGGCATTGAATCTTTGTAATTAATTTTTGATTTATGTCTAGGTCATTACATTAAACCTTACTCATGGTGTCCTAGAAAGGTTTAGTTGAAAGACACCACCCCTTCATGATGTTATGTAGATTATGGACTTTTCCAAATTCCTACAACAACCCGAGGCTAACTGGTACTATGAGAAGTGGGAGCTTATACATCCTTTGAAGAGTAGCAACAATGAGCTACCTAATTATGTCACCATTCTATGATTTCAATATTTGGTTTGTAAATTGCATTCTCAATAATTGTATTTAACATGTTTCCACATGAAAGTGTTTCATCCTCGACTCCTGCTTGTGGAGGTGAAATACCATGTTAGGTCCCTATATTACTAGTTTATTCCCTTATTTTTATTATTTTAGCCCCCTTATTGTTATTTTTGTACCGCTGTAACCCCAATATTGTTATTATTGTGCCCTTACATTGTTAATGTTAGGTCGGCTAGGATTATATTGTGGGCCCATGAAGGAGGTTTTGGTCATTTGTATCATCTCAGAATTATTCATTTGTGTAATGTATTGGAGGTTTCTCCCTCTAAGTGGCTAATTTATAAGGTGTTGATCTCTCTTTTATTCTATTTTTAGAGCTGGTTTCATAACATTTGGTATCAGAACTTTGGATTCTAGGGTTTCGTTGCTCCAAACAGGTCATCGTAGAATTTTCACTATAACATTTTTTATATGAAGCTTCAGATGCTGAAAGTTTTAGAGTGTGAATCCAAAATCCTGAGGAACATCGTCGCAAAATTTCAGAGCTTGGTTCACAATATTTTCGGAGATATGATCTGTGGAAGTTAGGGATTTTTGTAGGCTCCTGAATTTAACCTAAACAAGTCATCACGTAATTTTCGCTATAAATATTTTTCTACGAGGTTTCAGAAGCTAAAAGTTTCACAAAGCGAAGCTGAAATCATGAAGAAAATCCTGTAAAAATTTCAGATCTTGGTTCACAATATTTTTGGAGATATGATCTGTGGAAGTTAGGATTTTTTCAGGCTCCTGAATTTCATCTCAAAGAAGTGACCGTGGGAAAAACATCATAACTCTCTCTCTGAGCATCAGATTGTGATTCTGTAAAAAGTGGAAGCAAGTGCACACATTTCGGTTTCCTATCTATAAATTTTAGAGCCGAAGGAAGAAACAATGACATGTGGCAAGTCATACAAGTTCGCTCTACTTAACCAGTCCATAATTAGGTCATTGTGGGAGATTGGATATAACTTTGTCTTGAAGAGTCCAAATTAGGTCAGATATATGGCATTTGAAAGAGGATTCAGAGGGCTACCTCAAGGCTAAATTTCATATATTGAAGATATGAAATCATAGAGATAATTCAGTTTCAATATTGAGCTCCTCAAAAGCAAGAAAAATGTGTGTATTTTTTTCGAATTACATAAGTCTCGTTTGAAAAAAATTAGTTTGAATTTATTCCAAGGGCATATTGAAGAATAGGTATCAGTATTGGGTTCTAAAATTCCCCCTAAAAAGAATTCAACACCCATTAAGCATTCAAAAGGCTCTACTATGACTCATGAAGACGAAGAAATGCAACATAAGATGTCAAAATTACGAGAGCAAGTGCACCTATCGCAAAGAGCAACAAAAAATGAAATGGAAATTATGAAGAAAGGCGTGGAAAATAATATGGATGGTCTGAAGAAAGGCGTGGAAGCTAAGATGAATGTTTTGGAAGCTAAGATGGATGACATGGAAGCTAAAATGGAAAACATGAAGAATGATCTAAAAGTAGACATCGAAGGTTTGGCAAAGTTGATACAAGAAATGTTTCCTAATGGCGAAAAGATAGTAGAGGAAACTCATGATGAGAATAAAATAAATGTTAATCGTGATTTCATCAACTCTAATGTTGGATGGAAGAACCACCATATTCCAAATATGGATATGAGGAAGTTTGATGGAAAGGATCCCGTAACATGGATACTACAGATGGAGCAATATTTTGATCTCAATAATGTGAAAAACACACAAAAGGTATGCATTTCAACTTTACATTTAGAAAAAAATACATTTGTATGGTATCGATGGCTTTGATCCTGTAAAAAAATTGTCAGTTGGTCAATTTTTACAGAGGAAATGACAACACATTATGAGGATACAAAAAGCAACACCTTCTTTAGCCAATTGATAAATCTCAAACAAAAGGGTTTAGTGGCATAGAACATTGAGGACTTCCAAAAATTGAATATAAGGGTAATTGATATTCCATAAGAACACATGATTGATGTCTTCATAGGGACTTTAAAGGATAACATCCAACATGAAGTTCACGTTTGAGAGCCTGATTCATTGGAAAAGGCATTCAGGTTGGCAAGAAAAAATTAAATGTAAAATTATGGCAACAAGGAATCCTACCACTCACATATATAAAGATGGAAGTGTTGCTACTCCTAGACTTCCACAACTGACAAGGTTGAAACCACAACAATTAGAAGAAAATTGAGCAAAATGGATTTGCTACAATTGTGATATAAAATACACTAAAGGTCATAAGTGTGCTAAGAAGAAATTATTTTACATAGATTGTGAAGAGGAAGAAGAAAATGAACAAGAATCTTTAAAAGATGAGGATATTCACTAGGAACCAACCCTAGAAGAGGAAGAAACGAGTCCGACCAGATCATGTAATGCATTGACAAGAATTACCACTCCTCAAACTCTCAACATAGAAGGACATATCAAGAAAAAAAGGGTAATAGTTTTGATTGATTCGGGTAGTACCCATAATTTTATTCATTGTAAGGTAGCAAAGGAATTGAATTGTTTCCTATACCCAGCACCAGAATGTCAAGTGATTGTTGCAAATGGAGGAACTATAAATTACTTTGGAAAATGCCATAATATCAAGCTAAACATGGGGGAATATGTAATGAATAGTCCAATGATTTCCATTCCTATGGGAGGTGCTGATGTTGTACTAGGAGTACAATGGTTACAATCTTTGGGGAAGGTAGCTTTTAATTTTCAAGAACTTTACTTGAATTTTTTTTCAAAAGGAAAGGAAGTTGAATTACGGGGTATCGCAGGGAAGCCAGGAAAGATAATAAGCTCTAATGTCATGACAAAGATTTTGAAGAAAGAACAACGACGCGTAATTTCACAATTATGCTCACTAGAAGTTCCAACTTCAAAATCATATATTTTTGCAGATCTCCAAAAATTCTTGGACAATCATTCCAAGGTGTTTGAAACTCCCAAAGGACTCCCACCTATTCGTGATCATGATCACACTATTCATTTGATTCCAGGAAGTGTTCCTCCAAACATCAGGCCTTATAGATGTCCTTATGTATAAAAGAGCGAAATTGAACGTATGATTGCAGAAATGTTAGAGGTTGGTATAATTCAACCTAGTCAAAGTTCTTTCTATGCTCCAGTAGTATTGGTGCATCAGAAGGATGGATCAGGCGCATGTGCCCGAATTATAGGGAGCTCAATAAGCCTACCATTAAAGATAAATTTCCCATTCCTGTGATTGATTAATTATTGGATGAATTACATGGAGCAATTTATTTTACCAAGTTAGATCTTCATTCAGGATATCATCAAATTACAATGAAGACTGAAGATATTTTGCAAACAACATTTCAAACTCATGAGGGTCATTATGAATTTTTGGTCATGCCTTTTGGCCTTACCAATGCACCTTCTACATTTCAAGGGTTGATGAATTCCATTTTGAAACCATTTCTTAGAAAATTTGTGCTAGTATTTTTTGATGATATACTAATCTACAATAGGTCTTGGAAGGATCATGTTTAACATGTTGACAAGGTGCTCAATCTATTGCAGGAGAAACAATTATATGAAAAAACATCCAAATGTTTCTTTGGAGTACAAGAGGTGGAATATCTGGGTCATATTGTATCTCACGAGGGTGTTAAGGTAGACCCAAACAAAATTAAAGCAATTAAGGAATGGAAAATCCCCACAACCGTAAAGCAGTTGTGAGTATTTCTCGGGTTAACAAGGTATTATTGCAAGTTTTTTAAGAATTATGGGAGAATAGCAGCACCTTTAACAACATTATTGAAGAAAGATGCATTTTCATGAACTCCTAAAGCAACTAATGCCTTTGAACATCTTAAAGAGGCAATGTGCCTAGCACCGGTCTTAGCTACGCTAGACTTCACAAAAATCTTTATTGTGGAATGTGATGCCTCAGGAAATGGAATTGGTGTTGTTTTAATGCAAGAAGGAAGACCCATTGATTTTGAAAGTCGTCCAATCAAAGGAAAGTATTTACAGAAAGCTATTTATGAGAAGGAAATGTTAGCAATACTACATGCACTAAAGAAATGGCGATCTTACCTAATGGGAAGACACTTCAAGGTAAAAACTGAACATGATAGTCTTCAAATTTTTTTGGAACAAAAATTATCTTCAGAAGAGCATAAAAAATGGGTAACAAAGATGTTGGGTTATGGCTTTGAAATAATTTATAAAAAAAGGAAGCTAAATGTTGTTGCAGATGCACTCTCAAGAAAGAATGAAGAGGTGGAAGCATTGCTTTGTGCCATTTCTATTATCCAACCAAATTGGATAACCGAAGCAAGGGATGAATGGAAGAAGGACGAAGAAGTGTGGACACTCATTCAAAAGTTGCAGCAAGATCCTAGTACATATGATACATTTATGTGGAAAAATGATTCCTTATGGTACAAATATCACTTTATATTTGTAAGAATTCCCAACTAAAACAAAATATTCTTTTGGAATTACATACTTCTCCTTTAGGAGGACACTCAGGATTTTTAAAAACTTACCACAGGGTGACGAAAGAATTTTTTTGAGATGACCTTAAATCTGATATTCAAAAGTTTGTGGTGGAATGTTTGGTTTTCCAGCAAAATAAAGTTGAGACAATTAAGACCCCGGGTCTTCTACAACCTTTATCCATTCCAAGTCAACGTTGGGAGGAGATTTCAATGTTTTTATCACATGTTTACCTGAGAGGACCAGGTATCTAGTGTCATCATGGTGGTAGTTGATGATGACTATTATACACACTTTTGGCATTATCTGTCCATTTAAACTCTGTCCATTTAAAGTAAGTACAGCTGCTACTGCATTTATGGAAACAATTCAAAAGCTACATGAAACCCAAAGATTATTGTAAGCGACAGAGATCCCATTTTCACTGGAATTTTTTGGAAGGAATTATTTTCTTGTTTGGGTACTAAACTAGCTCATAGCTCATCTTATCATCTTCAATCCGATGGGCAAACTGAGATAGTGAACAAATGTTTGGAAGTATATCTTCGTTGTTTTGTATTTGATAAAAAAACACAATGGGTCAAGTGGTTACCTCTAGCTGAATGGTGGTATAACACTTCCTTCTATACTGTAGCAAAAATGACCATATTTATGGCATTTTATGGATATCATCAATCATCCATCACATCATATTTAATAGAAAATTGTGAGGTTCAAGCATTGGAAGATCACATCGAGCATCAACAAAGTTGCTCTAAACTCTTAAAGGATAGCCTAAATTTGGCACAAAATCAAATGAAACAAAGGTAGATTAACATCACAGAGAAGTTTTGATGTGCAGGCCCAGGTATTTTTACGGCTACAACCATACAAAAAATGTCCCTCAAGCAAGCTAAGAAGGATAATAAATTATCGCCAAAGTACTATGGTCCTTACAAGGTGTTGCAAATATTGGTACTATGGCATACAAATTGGAGCTTCCTGCTTCTTCGTGAGTGCATCCAATTTTCCATGTTTCATGCTTAAAGAAGGTTATAGGTGAAAATCTTCCAGGTCAAACAATATTGCCAGAACTTGATGAGGAAGGAAAAATGATATTGGAACCTGAAGTGGTCACGGAAAAAAGAACTCGACAGCTACGGAATCGATCAATTTCAGAGTATCTCATCAAGTGGAAGAACTTAAAAACTGAAGATTCTACATGGGAGGATGAGAAGTTTATACAGAAGCACCCAGAGCTACTCAAGCATTGAGGACAACACTTTTTTGAAGGAGAGGGGCATGTTAGGTCCCTATATCACTAGTTTAGTCCCTTATTTTTATTAGTGTAGCCCCCTTATTGTTACTGTTGTACCCCTGTAACCCCAATATTGTTATTATTGTGCCCTTACATTGTTAATGTTAGGTCGGCTTGGATTATATTGTGGGCCCATGGACTCCTATATATAGAAGGAGGTTTTGGTCATTTGTATCATCCAAGAATTGTTCATTTATGTAATGTATTGGAGGTTTCCCCCTCGAAGTGGTTGATTTCTAAGGTGTTGATCTCTCTTTTCTTATATTTTTGGAGCTGGTTTCATAACATACCACACCATTGAGATATCTACACACTTATCCTTTGTTTTTAAATTAAATGTTGTGCTAGAATGTGGAGGTTTGTTATTTTTTTACATATGATAGAAGGATAAAAAGGTAGGATCTAAGGTGTTGTTTTATAGTAACACCATGTTTTTGAAAATATCCTTGGATATGATGGTGATGCCTTCTTTCCTTTTTTCCATAATATTTCCAAACATGAGATAAAATTTAATAAGAAAAGCTATGAATCAAAGATTTAAATCATGCAAGTTTCTAACACTAATCTCATGCAATTATAACCAAACAACTTGGGCTGAAATCTACAATATCCCAAAGAAAGATGCAACTTTCTTCCCTATGCAATTAGTTTCTATTGAATTGTTACCTTTGGAAATCATTAGTTGATGTGTGTGCTTTGCATGTTTCTATAATACAAGAACAAATAAATAACACGGCCACCAATTATTTTAAAATACACACATTGATCCTCTTTGCTTCTGGTGAAGCCAAGTCCCCGTATATAGGTATCAAATTTCTGATACCACAACCTTGGTGACCGTTTTAACCCATACAAAGAATTTTTTAACCTGTATACCAGTTATTTCTTACCCTTCACCACAAATCCTTTAGGTTGCTTCATGTAGATCTCTTCTTCTAGATCCCCGTGAAGAAATGTTGTCTTCACATCCATCTGTTCTATCTCAAAATCAAATGCAGCAGCAACAGATAAAAGTAATCTAATAGAAGTAACTTTGGAAACAGGAGAAAAAATATCACCAAAATAAATTCCCCACACTTGGGAATAACCTTTTTGATCCAGGTGATATTGGTGGCCACCCGCCTATTCCACTTGGGGCCCCACCATTTCCTCTTTCAGTTTTTCAGTTTCGGCACAACTTACTATTTTTAGCAGTTTTTCGGGTCCTGAACTTCCGGAGCCGTTTTGAGGCCCTAAACGACGTTTTTTGGGCATGTCGCGCTTCTAGCGAATATCATTCCATTCCAAAATGGATATTCGTGGTGAAAGTTGTATTCCTCGGATAGATATTTCTAATGATGTACCATGTGCGTCAAACGAAGATAGTATGCTAAAGTTACGTCCCTGGGAAGTTGAAACACCAATTTACCCAAACGGGGCCCATAGTTTTGGCGCTTCATCTCCTAGGGTTAGGTTTTTGGATGTTTAGAGTTCTCCATTGTTTCTCAATAATAAATAGGCCCTTGAGCCTCATTGTAACTCGGTTCAGAGGCCTGTAGCCGCCACATCTCTTCTCATAGATAGCTACCAGCGCCCTAGCTAGTTTTATTTCCATTCTGTCTGTAAGCAAATTTCAGTTCTTTGATATTAATGAAATGAAGTGTTGTTTCCGCTGCATCTCTGTATTTATGGTTATATGTTTATTCTGTTGTGTTCCTGCATAAATCCGGATCAGTGGTATCAGAGCGGTCTGCTTTTTCTCGATCCTTCTTTGCATGTCCCCAACGAGGTCGGGGTATAAGGAGCTAGGGCTTGATCTGGTGGAACCTTTGCAAGATCGGCCTCGCAAACCTCGACGGACGCCCATGGGGGATGAAAAGAAAGATGAGGGAGCAGGAGATCCTATCAAAATATTGCTCGAGGAGGCCCTCGAAAGACAAAGGAACGTGATGATGGATAACTTTGCTCAGATCCTTCAACGGCTACCCACCGGCGGCGCATCTGCATCCAGCGGCCACTCTGGAGGCGCGACTCCTTTTAAGGTACAAGTAAATTTTGACATTCCCATATTTGAGGGTCAAATAGACGCAGATGCTGTAGATAAATGGTTGAATCTGTTAGAAGGATATTTCTCGGTTCATGACTTTTCAGACCGGGAGAAGATTATTTTTGCACTCCTCAAAGCTACCCCCATGTTAAGGACTGGTGGGAAACCTACTGTGAGAACAAGGACCAGACAGAACCCTCTCTGTTCTCGGCCGTACCAACTTGGAATTCTTTCTGAGACGCCGTCAAGGAACAGTACTATCCCGTGGGGAGCTATGAGGACAAGTACATATAATGGACCACGCTGCGACAACAAAGGGATCAAGATGTGCATGAGCTGACGAATCTGTTCCATACCCTACGCACAAAGTTGGGTATCAAAGATTCAGAGAAACATCTGGTGCTAAAGTATCGCAGCTGTCTGCACAAATACATTCAGGAGGAAATGGAGTTCCTTGACATCTCCTCGCTTGGTACGGAATACCGGTATGCTGCCAAGATTGAGCAGAAATTCAAGCAGAAGAAGCGAGACTTTGGATCTGCGAATCAAAAGCAAGGGAAAGGTGCTTCCAAACCGCAGAACAAAGGACCGAGCCAAGGCATGGCGTCTAAAGACAACTCATCGAAGCCACAAGAAAAGAACAGCACCGCAAAGCCAAAGAAGGACACGGGAAAGTGGTGTGAGTTCCATAAGAGCTCCACTCACAACACAAGTGAGTGTCGGGCCAAGCAGTCGCTAGTGGCCGAGATGAGGGATTTTGAGTCAGATGCATGCTCCGACTCCGAATCAGAACCTGAAAAGGGGAATGAAAAAGGGAAACAGATTATTGATGCGGAGCCCAACGCCACTGTTGCCACTACAAAGGTCTAGAAGGAGGAACCGGAAGATCCAGAGGAGGAGGAACGCCTCTTCCACTCCCAGATGTGGGTAAAGGGCTCCCCTGTACAGTTCATTGTCGACAATGGGAGCCAAAAAAACCTCATTTCAGCAGACGCCGTGAAGCGGTTGGGCTTGCCGACCACAGCTCACCCACATCCATACACCATCGGGTGGCTTCACCAAGGACGAGATCTCCGCGTCAGCCAGCAGTGCCGCCTTCCCTATAGCATCAAGCCCTTCACGGATGAGGTATTATGTGAAGTTGCTCCTATTGATGTTTCTGATGTATTATTAGGACAACCATACTTGTGGAAGCGTCATGCTGTGTATGAGTCTCGACCTCGTGCTGTTATTGTTACTTTGGGAAGTAAGTTGTACAGGATACCAGAGGTACCACCTCCTGCGGCTATCTCTTTGGTTACTACAAAACAATGCAGTAAGCTCATTTCCCAAACCAGGAAATTCGTTTTCCTGATGATCCGCCCCCAGGGCAAGAAGAAGACTGTGGCCACGACCTCCAGACAGGGCTCCTCTACACGACAACAACAAATGGATAAGGTTGTGGAGGAGTACGGGGACATATTCACCTCACCCACAGGGGTTCCTCTGCACTGTCAGGTCAAGCACCCGATTGATCTGACCCCAGGTGCACCGCTACCTAATGGACCGATCTATCGGCGCTCTATTCTGGAGAATGATGAAATCAAGAGACAGATTCAGGAGCTGTTGCAGAAAGGTCACATCAGACCAAGTTCATCGCCCTGTGGGAGCCCGATCGTGTTGGTACAAAAGAAGGATGGGACATGGAGACTCTGTATTGACTATCGGGCGCTGAACAAGATCACTGTCCGAAATAGGTACCCAATCCCACGGATTGATGACCTTCTGGACCAACTCCAAGGTGAAAAATATTTCAGTAAGATCGACCTGAAGTTTGGGTATCACCAGGTACCAATTGAACCCTCTGATGTGTGGAAGACTGCCTTCAAAGCTAAGGAAGGCCTTTTTGAATGGCTGGTCATGCCTTTCGGGTTGACGAATGCTCCCGCAACCTTCATGAGGATGATGGACGACATCTTGTAGCCATTCACCAACTCATTCGTAGTGGTGTACTTGGATGACATTTTGATCTTCAGCAAGACTTGGGAAGAGCACCTTCATCACATCCGACAAGTCCTCCAAACACTGCGGCAACACAAGTTGTGTGCCAATTTGGAGAAGTGCACGTTTGGCATGACCCGGGTTCAATATCTGGGATACATTATTGATGAAAGGGGGGTGCATGTGGATCCAGCCAAGATCCAAGTCATTCGGTATTGGCCAGCCCCGACTACTATAACAGAGCTTCGCAGCTTTCTGGGTCTTGCTAATTTCTACCGTAGATTCGTGTTGGGATTCTCTCATATCACTTGGCCCTTGAGTTAAGTCACCAAAGGAGGAGCGAGAGAAAAATTCTTTTGGTCGGAACCTCAACAGAAGGCGTTCAAAGAATTGAAAAATCGCCTCTGTTCTGCCCCAGTGCTCACCTTACCAGACTTGCAGCAGCCATTTGAGATCGAGACAGATGCCTCTGACTATGCTATTGGGGAAGTTCTTACTCAACAGGGACATCCAGTGGCATATCACAGTGAGACATTGTCTGAGACAGTTCGCAAGTATCCCACCTATGACAAAGAAATGTATTCCATTGTGCAAGCCTGTCGACAATGGAAGAATTACATTTTGGGGAAGGAAACAATCATCCACACAGACCACCGGCCCCTGCAGTTCATACAGACACAAGGGAAGTTGCAGAATGATCGCCATCAGAAGTGGTCCACATATTTGCAACAGTTTCATTTGAATATCAAGTACAAGAAGGGTAGCACCAATAATGTTGCATACTGCCTCAGCCGACCACCGATCATGGCGCTCACCATCGTGCTCAACTCTTGTGCGCACAAGACTTCTGATTGGCCGCTTCTCTATGAGAGTGACCCAGAATTTGGCCACACTTACAAGGCACTCTTGGGGGGTACGCAAGTTCCAAATTTTCACCTCCAAGATGCACTTTTATGTCACTTGGGACACCTTTGTGTTCCTTCAAGCGAGCGTGCCAAGATGATATGGGAAGCACACTACAGTCGAGTCGTTGGGAATTTCAGGGTTGAGAAAATAGTAGCAATCCTGCAGAAGTATTTCTATTGGCCGAACTTTCGAAAGGATGTTGAGAAGCACATCAGATCCTGCACTGCTTGTGCCATTTACAAACCGACCATCAAGAAGCAAGGCCTATATACTCCGCTACCTACCCCTAGTCTGCCTTGGGAATCCATCTCCATGGATTACATGTCGGGCTTGCCTTCTACTAAGCAGGGAAATGACTGTGTTTTCATGGTCGTCGACAGATTCTCGAAGATGGGCGTCATGGCGGTCTGCAAGAAGAATATCACAGCAGAAGCCACTGCTAAACTCTTCTTTGAACGAGTGTGGGTGCACTTTGGGATCCCACAGTCTATCATATCATATCGGGATAGCAGGTTCCTCAACACATTTTGGTCCAGCCTCTGGTCAATGTTGGATACCAAGCTCACCAAGTCCATAGCTTTCCATCCCCAAACAGATGGCCAGACAGAGGTCATCAACATAATGCTTGTACACATTCTGCGCATGTACAATTCAAATCATCCACGCACATGGGACGAGAGCCTCCCATATGTACAACATAGTTATAATCGGGCTCTCCACAGTTCAATCAGCCATAGCCCCTTTCAGGCAGGCTTGGGATTCCAGCCACTATGTCCTATTGACGTAGCCATACCATTTGCAGCTGCTCAGGCCGATTCAGCTCATGTCTAGTCTGAAGTTGACAAAGCAAATAGCTTCATCGAGCGCATTCAACACATTCGCCAACAGGTTCATGATATATTGGATAGAGCCAATTCCAAGTACAAGCAACGCCATGATCAACAATGGGTGTCACACAACTTCCAGGTGGGCGACAAAGTATAGCTACACTTGCAGAAGGAGTGCCTCACTGGACCCCACCGCAAGCTTCGCCCGCTCCGATACGGGCCGTACACCATCACCAAGGCTGTAGGGAACAATGCCTTCGAGCTCAGTATTCCACCATTCCTTGGCCTGCACCCTGTCTTCAATGTGGATTGCCTTCGTCCTTACTTCCCACCTCTACTGGACACCTCAGACATTGCAGAACAACTCACACCAACAGAGTTAAACCCAGACTGCATGGAACAGGCCACCATAGATTGTATCAAGGACATGAAAATAAAGAGCACTTGCCAACAGAATCACTTTTGCTACCAAACGAGCTTTTTATTTCTCCACCTTGCCTTCTACATTCATCTTCTTCTTAAACACCTATTTTCTCCTGATGGGCTCCTTCTAGCCAACAACTCCACCAGATCCCATGCCTCATTTTTGTGCAAGGATGCCATGTCATCAACCATGGACTCCTTCTAGAGTTTTCCATCCTTTGAATCCACTTCCTCCCTGACATTTATGGGATCATCATTAGTGATAGTTAAAGAAAAATTTGAATAGAAATCAGATGGACTATACCTTTTTGGCTGCCTTCTTTCCGGAATTGATATTCTCACAACTGGAGTTTGTGGCTCTTCCTCTTCTGAATCTTGTTCTGTTGTAGAGTCTGATTCATTCTCCTTTAGCTCAAACTCTATCTTCTCAGGTTTCTTTGGTAGGAATTCATGTTTAAGAACTTTTTTCACCTCTCTAAACACCGCATCTCAGTTGTACACAACCTTCCTTGTTTCTAGGTTCCAAAGCTTGTAACCTTTTAAACCATCCTAATACCCAATAAAGATGCACCTTTTAGATTTATTATCCAACTTGGTCCTTTTATCCTTTGGAACATGTACATATGCATCACATCTAAATACCCTCAGATGTGAAAGAGAGGGTTTCTTACCAGTCCATACCTCATGTGGAGTCTTATCCTCCAACGTTGATGAAGGTGATCTATTAACCAGGTAACATGCAGTCTCCACTGCCTCTGCCCAAAATTCCTGTCCTAACCCGGTACCACTGAGAATGCTTCTTGCCTTTTCCATCAGTGTTATGTTTATTCTTTATGCAACTTCATTTTTCTGAGTTTTGTGTGGAGTATTTTTCTGTCGTGTTGTACCACACTTCTTACAAAACTCTTCAAATTCCTTCTTGCAGAACTCTCCACCATTATCTGTCCTCAACACCTTTATCTTCTTCTCTGTATGGTTTTCCACCGGAGCCTTAAATTCTTTAAATCTGTCAAAGACTTTATATTTCTTCCTCAAGAAATATATTTGTGTATTCCTTGATAAGTCATATATGAATGAAACATAGTACACAGACTTACCCAATGATGGAATCAATGCAGGTCCAAACACATCACTGTGCACAAGCTCTAATATCTTGTTCGCCCTCTTAGCACCAGAAGGAAAACTCACCCGATTTTGCTTCCCATATACACAATGTTCATAGAAATAAAAATCCATAGAGAAATTATACATACCTTCTACCATACCATTACCATGCATTATCCGAAGGCCCTTCTCTCCAATATGTCAAAGCCTTTGATGCCATAACATGGTATTTTCTCTAGAGACCTCTCGACTTTCCGCTCCACTTTCAGGAACCACAGAATTGTTGCACCCATCAATAACAGTGCTACCCTGAAGCTTGTACAGAGTTTCAATCCAAACTACTTGCATTAACACCAGTGCTCCCCTAACCATCTTGCAGGTATCTTTATCGAACACCTTTTTTACACCTGTATCATCCATCTTGCTTATAGAAATAAGATTTCTGGCCAATGTGGGAATATGCATAACACCAGGAAGTGTTCTAATCCTTCCACCTTGCATCTTCAACTTGAATTTACCATGTCCGACGATCTGGCCTTCCTATCATCCTGTAAGAAGACATCAACACCATCATACTTCTCATACTCACAGAACCACTCCCTATGGGGAGTGAAGTGAAAGGATGCACCTGAGTCAATCAACCATGCCTCATGATCTACATGTGTATTTGAAGAAGAAGACAAATACACATCCCCACCTTCATTTGAGGTGGTTTTTGCTTATGTAGAAGGAGCATAATTAGATCCCTTTCCTTTCTTAGGAGCGTTAGATCTGCAGTCCTTTTTGAAGTGCCCTTCCTTTCCACATTTCCAGCACACCTTTACAGGATTTCCTGGAGATTTAGATCTCCCACTCGAAAACTTATTTTTGTTTCTGTTATGGGACTTTCGTCATACAGATAAGGCATCTCCATTATGGCCCTCCATATTTCTCTATCTCATTTCCTTTGACAACAAGGCTGAGACAATTTCATCAAAATTCAAGGTAGTTGTATTGCTACCTATTGCAATAACCAGATTGTCCCATGAATCTGGTAGAGAACACAAAAAACTGATGCACTTATCTTCATATAAGATTTTAATATCAACAAATGACAACTGAATTACCACAATATTGAAGGCGTTCATATGCTCTTTAACCGAGTCTCCATTCGACATCCTCATGTTATGCAGCTTTTTCCGCAGGAAAAATTTATTCACCAAAGACTTAGATTGATACAAAGTCCCTAACTTGACCCACAAAGTCTTCTCCGTGGCTTCCCTAAATACATTCAACAATATCGAATCTGAGATACACAAATATATTGTTCTCTTTGCCTTCCGATCCAACTTCGCCTAATCTTCATCTGACATTGTCATTGGTTTAGTACCCAGATCTATCATGATCCAATGATCTTCATCCACTAACAGATCCTCCATATTGAGCTTCCACAACTCAAAACTCTGACCATTAAATTTCTAGATCTCTATATTCCCACTTCTTGCCATATTATATCATTGCAAGAATCGATCCCATAGATCTCCCATTGAATAGGGTCTACCAAAGACCCGAGAAAATGTTCTTGGAAAGAACATAAAAAATACCCAACAAACTACAACTGGACCCCCAGAATATTAGAATCACTCTACATGCCTCACCTTTGACCCTAAACTAGAAATTCTTGATATAACTTAGTCTTTCTGACTTAGTTAACTGATACACGTTGTTATGAGATGAAATTACAATTTATTTTCCAATTTATTTAAGGGAAAAATAAATTAGATGCCTACATTTAGCACTAATGTGTAACTGAATTCCTCACCAATGTGTGACTAGAATCCCACACTAGTATGTGGTTAATTTTTTTCCTTTCTGGTTTCCAATTTCACTGTTTCTTGTTGCAAATTTCAACACTCCCTATCAACAAGAAAGGAATTCATTCTATCCTATTCTAGTACCTTTGGAATGTTCTACATGCAACACTTCTATAGTCTTTTTTGCACCTACAACTCCTGAAATTGAATAGCCTCCGAACAACTGAATCAATATAACGCATTTGTCATTAGAGTCTTCTGACTATTGGATCCTACTAGACCTGTCAACTGGACTCTCTGCACTGCTGATGAAATTTTTATTTGTGCCCTCTACACTGCTGCCAACTTTGATCTGCACTCCAGTATTCAACATATGTCACTCTTATTTTTGTCTTACTGAAATCTGAATACATCGATCTAACTGATCCTTCCTGCTACTGCTGTACTGTGGGCTCCTCGTAGACAGGTTCGATCCATGAGACACACCATCTCAATGGACCCTGCCTAAATTTATTCTTGGGATTATATCTTCACATCAACCCACCTCACACCTAGAGGTATAGCTACATGTACTCCCTCTTCCCATCTGGCTCGAAATTTCCCCCTCCTGGAGGTCTATGCTTGAGTGGTCTCTTCCACTCGGTCTCCTCTCTGCTTATCCAATTGTGGCTGCTTCGCAACCTTCTGAGACTGCTTCTGAGGATGCATGTTGAGAGATAATTGCTCCCTCTTAACCACCAAGTCATTAACCACTGCTTTTCTCCTCAAATATTTTCATGCATCCTCAACCTTGATAACATACAGGTTCTGGAATCTTACACCGATCTGTTTCACATGTCCCATGGCTATGTGTTTAAGGAAAACCTTTCCTTTTTTAAACATCACATCATAACCACAATATTACAATATCGCTATGGAGACAAGATTTTTCCTTAGGCCTAGAACATACAAAACATCTGCTAGTATAATAGGGGAGCCAAACTCCCTCTTAAAGGTAATTGTACCTATGTTGGTGGCAATATACCTCCCGTCATCTCCAAACTCTATGTTCTGCTGGAGGTCCTTACCCTCCAACTCATTGAAGGTATCTCTAGTCCCCGTCATATGGAACGAGGCACCGCTATCTAGATACCAAATGCATCCCATTACAGTGTTGTACATGCATGAAATGAGAGTAAAATCAAGCTCGAACTGTGAAGCCAACATTTCACCCGTTGTAACTGCAGGCTCCTTCTTGCTTGCCTTATTCTATGGACAATTTGAAGCATGGTGCCCATGCTCGTGACAGTGAAAAAATTTGATCTTAGACAAGTATATATTGCCCTCTTTTCCTTGGGACTTCTTTCCCTTGGATTTCTTTCCTTGTCTGACAAATGCACAACCTCCTTCTTTGTTGTGTTGGAGGTCTCGTCTCTGGTGCTCCGCCTGATATCTTCTATTACCAAGTCGGACAACAAACGATCCCAGAATGGTAACATATCCCTCCCATTCACAGAGTCTTGGTAGCTATGCCAGCTCTTGGGAAGGCCTAGAAGTGCTAGGCTCACCAAATCATCATTGGTTATGGTCACACCAACACTTCCAAGATCATATCGAAATTGAGTTAACTTCGCCATGTATGTTGGTACCGCCACTCCCTCCTCCATATTAATCTTTCTAAGCTTGTCCTTTAGTGCCAATTTCCTATGGTCACTGATATTCCAAAATAGATCTATTAAGGCCTTCCACATAGCATATGGAGTCGCCTTCCCATGGAAACTCGAGACAATATGATCTCAAATCCCTCTAACAAGATCATTCTTGCCTATTCTACCTTCTTCTGGCATGCATCGAGAAGTTGGGAATTTGTTGTTGCGGGCTTGGGAATATCAAAATCTATGAATTCCTTCAACCCGTTGTCCTCCAACACTGCCTCCATCCTATCCTTCCATGCTATAATTCTAATTTCCCTCAAGTGAAAATTCGAGTCTCAAGCCATTGAAAGACATCTCAATCTACTGTTGGATCCTCAAGAATAAATCTACAAATTTGAACATGTTCAAGACAAACTCAATTTATTCTCTTCAATTGTGATTCCTGGTGCTCTGATACCATGTAGAAATTATATAGAAGCTCTATACTAATGGATTAAATTTGATCTTGTGATGTACTAAAACAAGATACTGAATGCTTCTACAATATTTGCGGAATATAAAACACGGTCGCTTAATCACATGCAAGTAAGAGAAAGAAGTAAATCAATCACACAACACAATATGTTCTTGGGGAAAGAAACTACTCAAAACCTCGCTATCATATATTTTATAAATTCAAGGAATCATGAAACAATACAATGCTTTCTCACACCGAGAAAATCATGCACTCTCATGACTGTCTCACTCTGATCCCGCTAAAAGTTGACTAGCAATTCACAAGAAAAAATGACAAGCACTTAGCCAATTCTCAGCCCCTGCTTAGCCCAACCTTGCTAATGCAATCCCTAGGAAAATAAATCCCTATTAAATAGGAATTCCAACCTTCCTTGACCGCGCAATCCATTATGGGATTACCATGACTTTATTATTGTGCTCGGGAAATTTGCTAATAATACAACTGATAGCTATCTTCCCTTTAAACTTTGTCTCAAATGGGTCTTCATCAGAACCAAAATGCATGAAAATATTAATAGAGAATCATCAATTATCTGATTGATCACTACTTGTGAATTAAATCTAATTTAATTCATTGGATTTCTCACTAGATCATCACTTAATAATAACTAGTTAAACTATTTTTAACTAAATTAATTTGAGTTAATTGATTACAATCACACCACACTAGTGTATTAACTACAACTGGACCCCAAAATATTAGAATCACTCTACATGCCTCTCCTTTGACCCTCAACTCAAAATTCTTGAGCTAAATCAGTCTTTCTGACTTAGTTAACTGATACAAGTTCATGAGATGAAATTACAATTTATTTTCAAATTTATTTAAGGGAAAAATAAATTAGACTCCCACATTTAGCACTAATGTGTAACTGAATTCCTCACCAATGTGTGACTGGAATCCCACACTAGTATGTGGTCATTTTTTGTCCTTTCTGGTTGCCAATTTCACTGTCTCTTGTTGCAAATTTCAACACTCCTCGTCCTCATCCTCATCCTTGGAAACCTCCTCGACCAACATGTTGTCCTTGATCATCGTGTGCATGTCCTTCATCTTGCATTCTATAAGAATCAACAATGTGTTCCATCATCAAGTCATAACTTCGACAACACTTCTCATCATGCCCAACTGACTTACATAAGTTGAAAAACATTTGCCTTGGGGCCTATACATAATTCTACAATATATAACATTGTTCTGGACGATGTTGTCTTGCAGTTCTACATATCTCACACCAAAGGTTTGATCCTGGATTTAATGGATTAGGTTCTCCACTAGCCAAGTAATATCTGAACATAGGGCATTGTTCCTTAAAATGGCCTTCAGCTTTGCACTTTATACACCAAAATTTTGTTCTAGCTTCTGGTTTGACTTCCTTACCTTTCTTCAGATCTTTCAATTCTAGGGTCTGATGTGATAGATGAGTCTCAATCTGTTGTACTCCTACATGAGTATCTCACACCAATGAAGTTTCCAACTTCATTGCAATTTCCACAACTTCGGCTTAAGTCGCTATTTTTTGTTGTGTCAAAGGTAACCTGATGCGTGGCATGAGTGCAACTATAAACCACTTGTTACACCAATTTTTGGTCATCTAACCATGTATAATTAGATGGATCGAAATACACCATGTAAGACCAATTTTACCATAGTATTATTTCTTTCACTAAGAAATAATTTAACAAACCATAGTTTATTAAGTTATTTCTGGTCCAAATAGAAAACCCCATGAGGAATAATTAAATAAATCCTCATTTATTTGATTTTAATATAGGAATAATTAATTAAACCTCCATTTAATAATATTCATGGTCATATTTAACCCAATTAATTAGAAATAATTAGATAAATCATTATTTATCTTATTATTCTCTAGGAATAATTAACTAATTCATTATTTAATTAATATTCCTTGTTAAATTTTACTAAATCATTTAGGAATAATAAAATAAATAATGATTTGTTAAATTATTCCTTGATCCCATCCTTGAAATGATAAATAAATATTTTATTTGTTTATTGTTTCAAAATAAATACATTTAACCAATTTAAATCCCTTTTCCCTCTAACAAAATATAATAAAATATTCTAAGCAGTTAGATCTAGATCTTGGTTAATAATATTTTATTATGCACCATTATCAAGGATAACTCAATATTTTGTTATAAATAGGAGGGCTTTCCATTCACTCCTTACCTTTGATCATTTTATCATGGTCGGACTTTGATCCTCTTATCATTATCTATCTTCGATTATTTTTATTTTCCTTTATCTTATTGAGCTCCCTTTGACTTCTACACGTCTTGGGTATTATACACCATTGAGAGAGAAACTTTTGTGACTCTTGATAAAGATTTTCTGTCCTACTTCTAGTTACCTCTCCAATATGATATCGGTACCAAGTTATTGATCACATTCCGTCAAAACTCTACCACTCGCCTTTTTGAACATGTCCAAGAATGGCGTAGAAGAAGGAGCTTATGTCGAGCTTCCACATTCAATGACCGTGTCTATATGGATTGGTTTCTCATAACACTTTTTACCTCTATTGGTAAATATGTCACATCTCACTTTCCTCAGAAAGAGGAAGAAGCTCTCCAAATCGTGTTGAAATATGACTTGATCTATGCCTAGTCTGGTTATGTTTATACCATCTTATCAGATATTCCTAGACCTGGTGGTGCAAATGCACCGGGGAAATCTCACGCCGTTGATGGTATCATTGGATCTCTTTTAAATCCATATACTCATCCTCCCATGGGTTATGGTTTTCCTCAGGGAGGGGCCAACTCCTCTAGAATTTATCCCCCTCCTGGCAGCATGTATCCAGGACAAAGCACATTTTTCCCATTGCATCAACCAATTCCAGGGCCTGCGGTTGCTTAACCTATTTACCCCAATGTTGCTCAACCTCCTTTCTATCCTTATCAGCAATCCGGTGCTCCAACCCCTCCGTCATTAGAACCCTAGCCTCCTATGCCTTCTCAACCTCCGCCGCAATAGCCACCTCCTCCTTTGAATCAGGTGTATGTGCAACAGAGTGCAATTGATCCTCCAAATTTAAAGAAAAAGAGGAAAGGCAACCAAAATCAACCAGTGCAAGGTAGTCAAGGGCGCCAAGGGAACCCGCCAAACACTAACAACTAGCAACAGGGAAATCAGCCCAAGCAGGACAAGCCTCTTCGTACGAACAAGCCATGTTCTTATTTTAGTGTCCATGGCCATTATACTCATGATTGTCCCCATTTACCCCAAATGCGTTTGTTGTGGGAAGAAAAAGTAGCATCTAGAGGACAACAAGCCATGTTTTTGGCTCCTCCAAATACTGTGCCTGTTCAACAGGCTGTTTTTACTGATTTTTTCCCTCAACAAGGATATGTGGGTGCCCAACCCCTTCAAGGTCAGGCCGCCCCTCAAACCTCTTAGTCTAGTACCTCTGATTACCATATTATCATGATGAAATCTGAAGTGGTTAATACCGCTGATGTCAACCTTCAAACTCGGTCACGCGAATATGGCAAGCCTCCTACTTCCTCAACAACTGAGTCTCAAACCAAAGTTTCCACAGAGTCCAGTTTGACACCTGATTCCCCTTTACAGATCACTTAGCCATGAGCATATGTCCTTCCAAAGATCCCCAAAGGTCCATTACGTCGAAATTCTACTTCTGCCAAAGCCGCTCATAATTACAACATAATACATGACTTAACACAATCTCCTACTGCTATTTCAACACTGGAAGTCCACCAGTCGTTCACTTCGCAACATAAAGCTCTATTATCTGCTCTAGGAATTGTGGATCATTCAAATTTTCGTTTGATCATATTTGATGTTGACAAGTTAGAACATCCCCCTTTACCTTAATCCATTGCCTTCCAATACCAGTCAAGATCTAGAATGCCCATGCTTCATGTCGTATCATTGACGAGGGTGCATCCACCTGTGTGATTTCCGCCTCTATTTGGAATAAATTTGGATCACCTGAGTTAGCCCCATTCACCATCACTTTGCATGCTTGGGACGGTCACTCTTCTCATCCCCTTGGAATGTACCACAATTTTCCCATCACTCTTGCGGGAAAGACTGTTTGTATTGACATTGAATTCATTGATGCCCCCTTGGATTACAACATCCTGTTGGGTCATAGCTACACCTATGCGATGTTTGCTGTCGCATCTACGATTCACCGCAAGATGTGCTTTCCTCACAATGGAAAGATCATTTCCATTGATCTGTTGACATATTACGAACCAAAGTATCAGATCTCCCCCGAGTCTATCATAACTTCGGTGGTCGATAAGTAATCAGTCACACCTCTTACTAGTGTTTCACTTGGAGTATATAAAGATTCCACCTTACTTGGTGCTTTCCTCCCCCCCCCACTCTTGTCACAAATACCATCTTGTCGAATGTTTTCATGATGAAATCATCTTGGACTAGCCATTAGTGGTCCAGTTCCACCAACCAGCAGCCTACGTCTCCGCACCCTGCTGGTGGTCACTCGGTGAAGCCTGCGGGGCCTTACTTTCAAGGACATTCCTCTTATGCTAGTGTCTCTTCCACTCATTTTCAACCAATAACGATTCCCCCTAGCCTTAACATTTGGGAACCATTACGCTAGGCCATTACCCCTCCAGTCAGATATTGTTTCTTGCTCCTCCCTTTGGAGTATTTTCGGTGCCTGTTATGGCTACATTGAGCCTTCCCAATTTGACCCTGGGGATCTGTAATATTCCAAAATTTGCAAACAAGAAAATTGGAATATTAGATTTTGATGCTTTCACCTAGGAGAGGAATAAATGGGAAAGGAGGCCCATGAATAATAAAATGTGAATAAATTCCACCTTAGTAAGGAAGGATATCACCTTAGGATCTGGTTTTACACTTCCAAGTGTGAACAAGGGAAAATTAGATAGAGACATAGTCAAGTTTGACTAAGTCAACATCCATTCTTGAGGAGGAAGAAACACTCAAGTAAACTAGCTCAATGTAAACAAGGATCAACCTAGAAACACATATGAGAACCGGATTGAAGATCCCTTAGTGTGAAAAGAGGCATTGGAGGTGGATTAGTTCCAGCTGACCAAGTCAACAGCACTGTCACAAAGAGAAGGGAAACTAGCTAGGGCAGCGCAGTTTTGAAAGAGGAAGCTTCACTAGGAAGTCACCTCAACATTATGTGGGGTCCGGGGTGAGGAGGCTCACCAAAGATAAAAATGAAGGCATAGCATAAAAGGATTCATTCATGTATTCAGCTATCTTAGTCTTGTGACTAATTGCATGCTTTAGTTGTTTAGTCGAAGTTGCTGCACTACTTAGTGCAAAAATCCCGTGCGGGATGGAACGAGAATTCCATCCTCTCTTTGGATCAGCTTTCTTAAGGTATCAAGAGGGAAGGATTTGAGATTAATTTTAGTATTTGGATTGGGGCCATTTATCCACATTCATCCACAGCACAATTCCCTTCAGAAAACTGCGTCCTTTATGTAGAGGCAACAACAGCAGTGTTGCACCCTTTGATTTTATGCTAGTCTTTGAGGAGGAGGTGCTCATTTCCCTCTGGGAGCTCTACTAGAGAGGCCTTTGGCCCTTTTCTATATTATTCAGCTATTATATGTTGTATTCATTCATTTTTAATACAGTGTTGCAGTAAACTGCGTTATTCTTGCAGTGTTGCCTTTGGTACATGCATATTGCCGGAAATCCTTGCCGGGTGTCTTTAATTTTGTATAAAAGAGGTTAAACTCCATTTATATGTTATTTGATGAATACAAGATTCATATCAGTCTTCTCTCATTACTTTCTGCATAAACCCTCATAAAAATAACGCTATTTTTGCTTCAGTGCTTTCTGCATGAGCTAGGCTATGGGGTTTAGGTTTATTTGAGGTATACTGATTTGGGAGATCTGTTTATATGATATAGTCTCATTTGTTTCACCTCCAAACCTACATGTGAGTTTTACATGATGTATTATAAGGGATCCAAGTCCCATTTCTCACTTGTATAACGTTATTTTATGAATACAACTAATTTATGTCTTGTGTTGTTGTATTTCCCCACCCAGGAAGGAGAATATAGGCCAATATCTTGCTGAGGTTCTTTCATCTGATGGTGTGATGATATTTTACATCTAATGAGATGCTCTAAATTTCCAAGCTCATGATTTTCTGAAGCTCCACATTGGTAATAACTCAGATTATTCCCAATAGTGTAGCTGTTCCCAATTTGGGATATTACAGTGGTATCAAAGCTGCCATATTGGCTCAGCCTGTGGATTTCAGATCCAATTAGAAGATAAGAAGAAGAGGAGAAAAAAATTATGGAGAGGATGAGCTTACTCTCATCCATTTTCAGATCTAAGAAGAAAGAAGAAGAGAAATGCATTGAAACTCCAAGAGGGTTTCAAGGAGGAGAGAGTTGTAGTGAGACCTCTAGAAGGTTTCAAGAAGCAGAATAAGATGCATGCACTTCCTGTTCTTATGGAGGAAGTGGAGAGCAAGGAGACCACTTAGAGCATGAAATCCTGAGTGGGTATCTGGTAGAATACAAGTGCCAACCTAGGGCTTCCAAAGAGACCTTAGATTTTCCTCAGTTTATTCAACTGAGAGAAGAAAGAAGACCTTGCAGCAAAGGAGAGATTAAAGGCAATAGGTTCCTATTTTATACATTTTATGGGTCAAATAAAACTAGAGCTTGGGCAATAAATATTGAGGCATTATTCCTACTTCATCCAGTGGTAGAGAGGGAGGCAACAGAAGTTGCAGCGCTGCACCCGGAGGGTGAAGCCAATGCTTGATGGTGCAGTCACTTACGCCACACAAGAGTGTCTTATTTTTCTGAGTTCACTCAAGAGCTGATTAGAACCTTTGATGGAGGAAGATCAAAGGAGAGTAGGCCCACACCACCATGGGAGGAGGCAAGTACTAGCGCTGTCATAGCCTTGAGAGAGCAACATTATACACTAGTAGTTGGATCAGCCAACACATTGAAGAGAGGGACTCTTGCAACCATACAAGATGTTCCAAAGGCTCACAAAGGTATACATAAATTTCCATGTGTTAACATTTCAGAAAATTTTATGGAAGACTTTGGAGATTTGTTTGCATATGGCCCAGGATCAAATAGTATTGCTGAGATAGAGCAGCAGGATTTCACTACGCTGTGCAAGCTTGAAGGGTTCAAGGGAGATTTGAACCATCAACCTCATGTATCATTGATGAGTTACACACAACCCTTGAGGTTGGAGTGTGATATTTTGGAGGATGACATAAGCTTTGAGAGGGAGTATGAGGCAACAACTATGTCATTGGAGGGACTATCAGTGCTGTCAAAAAATAGCAGGAAAGAGGCTTTACCTTTTTCACCTTTGGATCTTGATGGATTCAATATGGCCATGGACATGAGATCTTCTCTAAGAGATCTCCAATGGAATGCATTAAAGCATTTCATGGCATGCAGAGAAGAGGAACTGATTATGGAGGATGATAGCCCACATGGGAAGAATGCCAAGGTGAAGAATGACAGAAGGCTTCCACATGGTGTTGAGTGGATGTGGGGAAAGAGCAAGAGGCTGGTGAGCCACTTGCAAATTTATGATACAGGGCAGCAAGAGGCCAAACTGTGTTGGCTACTCTTGAGAGAGTTTGGCCATCAGGAGACATCATTTTTCCGAGGGTATGTGGGAGAAGAATACTTGGCAGGGTACTTGCATCATGAGGTAACAAGGAGTGTGGATGCACTATGATGATATAATCATTATGTTTTCCCCACATGAGTTAGATGATGGAGGTATGCCAGGGCAGAAAAGACCTTTGTTGCTTTGGAGGATTGAGAGAGAGCAAGGGCATAGTTGCTCTCACATTTTGCATGATGTTGCAATGGGAGGTGATGGCAACATTATGAGAGGAGTCTTTGACATTGAACATGTTAGAGGATGGATTTATGAGTTGGTAGGAGCCTATTTGCATAGGCCAACAATGCTGTCACTTTGTAGCATGAGCTTGTTGATGGAGTGTTCCCAAGATCACTTCATATTTGATGCACTTGGTGGGCATAAAGGAGGTGAGATTGGTAGAGTGGTGGATGGACTCACTGGTTACGGTGGTATGTTCTCCTTGACTTGGACTTCCAAGCATAAGAAGGAGGATTTTCATGGAGCATGTGGTTCATTCCTCTTCAAATGGGTATGCCATACCACTATGGAAGATTCATCTATGGATCTTGTCACCATCTTGCTTCCATCACATGGTAAGAACTCTGTTTTTGCACTTATTGATTGTTCAACACTATATTTGTATACTCTTACCATTTCCTTGCAGTGCATTGCTCTACAAAGGAGAAAATTTCTCTTTTGGCTCCATGGACCATTTTTGGCCAGCTATTATGATGGAGAAAGCCATATATTGCATGATTGAGGACAAGTGTTTGGTTACTTCTTGTATGCTCAGTTGATACACTCAACCATTTACTACTTGCTGGTAGATGTGGTGACTTACACAACTAGCCATCTATCAAGAAACAACTTGCCATACTATTGTCTGAAGCTGCAGTGGGGAGGAATGTGCTGTGACCACTTGGGAGACTGTTGGTACCTTCCAGCACCACATAAAACCTTCAATATTTCTTTCATTATGATGCTAATCATGGTCCTATTTGCTGATATGGTTCTCACCTATACGAGGATCATGATTGGAGGAGAAACACATGGAGTGGATGTGTTCTCTGGGGAGAAAGATCCCCACACTTTATGCATTACATGTTCTAAGGGGAACATGGGAAGAGACATGGCCTCTACAACAAAATATTTGTTTCTTTATGAGGAGGGCCATGAGATGGATGGGATACCATATTATGGTGATTTCTTATCCATCATGTATGAGATGGTTTGGGCTAGCTTGATTCACAATGCTAGGAAAGGGACCTTTGGCGGTCTAGTTTCCTTATTGCCATTGGAGGGAAACATTATTGCAGCCCCAGATCAGAAAAACCTCTACACTTGTCTTAATTGGAGAGAAAAGTAGCGTGGGGTAGGCTACTATGTCTACCATGTCCGGAATTCCAGCCCACCTACTTTGCCAGAGCTTCAGGTGGAGGATGACTTGCATGAGTTACCATTTTGGAGGGTGACTCATTTTGCTTGGTTGATAGCTTGGGGAGGAGAGATTCAAAGGGGGATGATGAGTCCCAATTTTATCAGCCATAATGCTTCAAGAGGACCTTCAAACAACCCATTTTTACTTCCATAGATGCTTCACTGTCACATAATGTCAGCTATTTAGATAGCTTACACACTTGGGAGGAGAAACTTGGAGATATATTGATGATGTAGCACCTTGATCCTTGGGAGACTTCATATTATAAGGGTGATACAGGGGAGAAGAGGATTCTCTTCAGTCCTATCCTTGCAGTTGCTTGAGGACAAACAACATTTGGGAGGGGAGGGATGTAATATTCAAAAATTTGCAAACAAGCAAATTGGAATATTAGATTTTGACACTTTCACATAGGAGAGGAATAAATGGGAAAGGAGGCCCATGAATAATAAAATATGAATAAATTCCACCTTAGTAAGGAAGGAGATCACCTTAGGAGCTGGTTTTACACTTCCGAGTGTAAACAAGGGAAAATTAGATAGAGACATAGTCAAGTTTGACTAAGTCAACATCCATTCTTGAGGAGGAAGAAACACTCAAGTAAACTAGCTCAATCTAACCAAGGATCAGCCTAGACACACATATGAGAACCAGATTGAAGATAAATTAGTGTGAAAAGAGGCATTGTAGGTGGATTAGTTCCAGTTGACCAAATCAACAACGCTGTCACAAAGAGGAGGGAAACTAGCTAGGGCAGCGCAGTTTTGAAAGAGGAAGCTTCACTAGGAAGTCACCTCAACATTGTGTGGGGTCCGGGGTGAGGAGGCTCACCAAAGATAAAAAGGAAGGCATAGAATCAAAGGATTCATTCATGTATTCAGCTATCTTAGTCTTGTGACTAATTTCATTCTTCATTTGTTTATTCGGAGTTGCTGCACTGCTTAGTGCAAACCCGTGCGGGAATTCCATCCTCTCTTTGGATTAGCTTGCTTAAGGGATCAAGAGGGAAGGATTTGAGCTTCATTTTAGTATTTGGCTTGGAGCCATTCATCCACATTTATCCATAGCGCAGTCCCCTTCATAAAACTGCGTCCTTTATGCAAAGGCAACATCAGCAGTGTTGCACCCTTTGATTTTATGCTAGTCTTTGAGGAGGAGGTGCTCATTTCCCTCCAGGAGCTCTACTAGAGAGGCCTTTGGCCCTTTTCTATATTATTCAGCTATTATATGTTGTATTCAGTCATTTTTAATACAGTGTTGTAGTAAACTGCGTTATTCTTGCAGTGGTGCCTTTGGTACATGCATTTTGCTGAAAACCCTTGCCGCGTGTCTTTACTTTTGTATAAAGGAGGTTAAACTCCATTTATATGTTATTTTATGAATACAAGATTCATATTAGTCTTATATCATTAATTTCTGCATAAAAAATCATAAAAATAATGTTGTTCTTTCTTCAGTGCTTTCTGCATGAGCTAGGCTATGGGGTTTAGGCCATTTTGAGGCATATTGATTTGGGAGATCTGTTTATATGAGCTAGTATCATTTGTTTCACCTCAAAATCTACATGTGAGTTGTACATGATTTATTATAAAGGATCCAAGTCCCATGTCTCACTTGTATAGCGTTATTTTCTAAAGACAACTAATTTATTCCCTATATTGCTGCATTTCCCCACCTAAGAAAGAGAATATAGGCCAATCTCTTGCTGAGGTTCTTTCATCTGCTAGTGTGATGATATTTTACATCTAATGAACTGCTATAAATTTCCAAGTTCATGATTTGCTGAAGCTCCACATTGGTAATAACTCAGATTATTCCCAATAGTGTAGCTGTTCCCAATTTGGGATATTACAGGATCCCAGTTTGGTACATCAATCCCTGAATCGAAACCCCACCTCATCAGATCAAACCTTATATAGCTTTGACTCCGGTCCAAACAGTCACCACGACTCCTACCTTTGATTCAGTGCCTCAGCCACCTCAACTGGACTCTACTCTTATTGCGAAAGCATCTGGTCAGGGGGGGGGAATCCAGAAAGAAGGAACCTAAGGATAAGGCTGCCCAAACAACTCATGCTCCTCCTAAGCCTCCAAAGAAGTCACCTCCGTGCACTTTTTGTGATGTTTTCCAACATGCTACCCAAAATTGTTCTGAAATTCCTCTTATCAAACCTCTGGTCAACGAAACGTTTCCTGAATCTGATATCCTGAAGGTCCATGTTACCTTACCTGATTCAAATAAGAAACTAAAAAATTTGCGCACGAATCACCCTTTTTCTTTGTTTGATATTTATGGCCACTATTCTCACCTTTTTCCTCATCTCGAATATTCTCACAACACCCTTGAAGTCGTTCGCTGAATTGAGGCCGAACATAGCTCACCCGCTACTCTACTCATGCGTTTGGCTCAGCTTTAACCAGAGGACATTGTCATACCTCCACTCGATGTTGAGATGATGGAACCTTCATCCACCATCCTCTATCTGTCATCATCCATGAGATCCTTGGTGGAAAACCCCTCTATGGCATTCCCTTCTATTTTTATTGAACCTCCTTCGACGACCTCCTTGGGTTCTACATCAGTATATGTTTCATCTACTAGCTCTTCGTCTAGCCTCCGTAGCAATGTGCATGTGAACCATATCTCTCATGATTATGTGTCAAGTAACCCCGCTGCGTCGTGTGGTATTTATTTTGCCAGCCCCCCCATATTTTACTATGATGAATACTTTATGGAAGCGATAAGCACCCCTGACTTTCCTTGGGATGATATGCACCACTATGCGTACTTCCTTCCGCAGCATTCCCTTGACCAATATGATGTGGAGTCTAAAGAATTTATCTTCGATGAGGTTGATTGGTTTAGAAATCCCATTCCTGCACCTGATGCTTTCGACAAAGAAAACATTGCCTTGGGGCACTTTGTAACTGGATGAAATTGAGGATTACACCAAGGTACTCAAAGAATTCCGTAATGTTTCTGCCATGTCCCATTCAGAGAGCCCCGAACATGATCCTGCCTCTATCTACCACCATATTGACACTTAGCCCGATACCTACCCTGTTCATCAAAAGTTGAGACACATTTCTCGATGAGAGGCTCTCAAAACCACAATCAATAAGCTTAGGCAGGATGGTTGTTCCTATCTCATTTTCAAGAAAACATGCACCATTAGTGTCTATATGGACTTTTGTGACTTGTGTTACACCAATTTTTGGTCATCTAACCATGTATAATTAGATGGATCTAAATACACCATGTAAGACCAATTTTACCATAGTAAAATTTCTTTCACTAAGAAATAATTTAATAAACCATAGTTTATTAAATTAGCACAATCACCTGCTGCTATGTCAATGTTGGAAGTCCTCCAGTCGTTTCCTTCCCAATGTAAAGCTTTATTATCTGATTTGGGCATTGGGGATCCTTCATATGATCGTTTGATCATCTTTGATGTTGACAAGTTAGAACATCCCCCCTTACCTTCATCTATTGCCTTCCAAATACCTATCAAGGTTCAGAACGCCCATGTTTCACATTGTATCGTTAACGAGGGGGCATCCACCTGCGTGATTTTTTCCTCTATTTGGAAGAAAGTTAGATCACCTGAGTTAGTCCCATCCACCATCACTCTTCATGCTAGGGACATTCACTCTTCTCAGCCCCTTGGCATGTTACACAATTGTCATGTTACTCTTGTGGGCAAGACTATTTGCATTGAAATTGAAGCCATTGATGCCCCCTTGGATTAAAACATCTTGTTGGGTGGTAGCTATACCTATGCGATTTCTATTGTCACGTCTGCAGTTCACCGTAAGATTTTCTTTCCTCACAATGAAAATATTGTCACCATAGATCAGTTGACATATTACGAACTGAATTCTTAGCTCTCTCTCGAGTCTATCATCTCTTTGGTGGCCGATAAACAAAAATTCACACCTCTTACCAGTGTTTCACCTAGAGTCTATAAAGATTCCACCTTACTTGGTGCATTCCTGGTCCCCGCCCCCTCTTTTCGCAGATCCTAGCTCGTCGAATGTTTGAATGATGCATTCGTCTGGGACTAACCATAAGCGGTCCCGTTCAACCACCTAGCAGCGTAAGCCTCAACAGCCTTGCTGGTGGTCACTCGATGGAGCCTGCAGGGCCTTCCTTTGAAGGACCCTCCTCTTTTGATGGTGTCCCTTCCACTCCTTTTCAACCAGGAACGGTTACCCCTAGCCTTAACCAGTTGGGAGCTATTTTGCGAGGCCATTACCCCTCTGTTTAGAATTTTTTTCTCGCTTCCCCCTTTAGAGTATTTTCGGTACCTATTATGGCTATGTTGAGCCTTCCTAATTTGAACCTGGGGATCCCAGTTTGGTACATCGATCCCCTAGCTGAAACCCCACCTGGTCAGCTCAAACCTAATGCTACTTTGACCCCAGTCCAACCAATCGCCATGACCCCTACCTTTGCTTCAGTGCCTCCGCCACCTCAACGGGAATATACTCTTGTTGTGAAATCATCTGGCTAGGGGGGAAAAGCCAGAAATAAGTAACTTAAGGAGAAGGCCACCTAAACAAATCCCGCTCCTCCTAAGCCTCCAAATAATTCACCTCTGTGCACTTTGTGTGATGCTGTTGGGAATGCCACCCATAGCTTTCCTAAACTTCTTTGTCTCAAACCTGTGGTCAACGAGTCATTTCCTGAATCCGATATCCCAGAGGTTCATGTTACCTTACCAGATTTAGATAAGAAACTCAAATCATTGCACACAAACCACCCTTGTGCTTTGTGTGATCTTTATGGCCACTATTCTCACCTCTGTCCTTGTCTCCACGAATTTCATGACACCCTTGAAGCTGTTCACGAAATAGAGTCCACTTATAGTGGATCCTATACACATCTACTTGTGCATTATGCTTCGGTAGAATTGGAGGACATTTTCATACCTCCTCTTGATATCGAGATGACATAATCTATGGCCACCATCTATTATTTGTCATCATCCATAAGATCCCTGGTGGAACACCCCTCCATGGAGTCCCCTTCTGTTTCGATTGAACCTCCTTTGGCGATCACCTTGGGCTCAACATCAGTAGATGTTTCATCTACTAGCTCTTCGTCTACCCTCTATAGTGATTCGTATGTGAACCATATCTCTCATGATGATGTGTTAGGTAACCCCGCCGTGTCATGTGGTCTTTCTTTTTCCAGTCCCCCCATCTTTCACTTTGATGAAGACATTATGGAAGCAATGACCACCCCTGACTTTCCTTGGGATGATATGCACCACCATGAGTACTTCCTTCCGCAGAAGTCCCTTGACCAATATGTTGTGGAGTCTAAAGAATTTATCTCAGATGAGGTCACTTGGTTTAGAAATCCCATTCCTGCACCCGATGCTTTTGAATAATGAAATATGGCCAATATCTCTCCTACCATTAAAATCAACATTTGTGATAAACTAGGGATAGACGAAAACATCGCCTTAGGGGAAAATTGCACCTTGGAAGAAATTGAGGCTTACACTAAGCTATTCAAGGAATTCCTTGATGTTTTTTCCTGGTCTTGTTCATAGATGCTCGAACTTGATCTTGCCATTTTTGAACACCATATCAATACATGGCCCGATGCCAATCCTATCTGTTAAAAGTTGAGACCCATTAATACTTCTAGATGTGAGACTATCAAATCCGAAATAGAAAATCTCAAACTGGCTGGTTTCATCTATCCCATTGAATACACCACTTGGGTCTCTAACCTGGTTCCCGTTCTCAAGAAACAAGGCACCATTTGCGTCTGCATTGACTTTCGTGACCTAAAAAAATCTTGTCCCAAAGACAACTTCCCCGCATTGTTCATCGACCAAATCATAGATGAGTGTATGGAGCATAAGGTTCTATCCTTTATAGATGGTTTCTATGGATACAACCAGATAGTTATCTATCGTGTTGATCAGTTAAAGACTGCGTTCATTAGTCTGTGGGGAAATTTAACTTATTGAGTCATGTCATTTGGCCTAAAGAATTTCAGAGCCACATTTCAATGGGCCATGTCATACTTTTTCCATGACCTAGCTCATATTATCCTTGCCTACCTCGACGACCTCACTGTTCGTTCTAGGCAGAGAACGCAACGCCTCCATGATTTGTGCATTGTTTTCCTCCGATGTAGCAAGTATAATACTCACCTCAACCCGTTGAAATGTGTCTTTTGTGTTCCTGCTGACCGTATCTTGGGCTTCATTGTGTCCAAATATGGTATTGCGCTTGATCCTCTTAAAGTTCAAGCCATTTTTGAACTTCCCATTCCTCATACCTTACACATTTTGCAAAGCATCCAAGGCAAAGATAAATTTCTTCATCGGTTTGTCCCTGACTATGCCACCATCGCGCATGGGTTTCTAAGACTCCTTCGCTCTACCCTTCCATTCAATTGGGATGACAATTCTCAACAGTATTTTGATGCCCTGAAACATGCTCTCACTTGATGAGCCCTCCTAACTTTGAAAGGGATTTCATCCTGTACATCTTAGCTTCCACCCACTAGATTGCTGGGGTCCTTATCGAGGAAGATGACATCGAAAATGAACATGTTATCTATTATGTCAGTAAGAACCTTGTAGGTTCCCCTGTGTCCTACTCGCATGAAATTTTTTTGGCACTGGTTGTCGTGTTCTCGGTCCAAAAACTTCGTCATTACATCATTACGCATTCCACCAAGTTCGTGACCTGTTCCAACCCTATGGCATTCCTATTGAGTAGACGGATCATCAATGCAAATTATGCTCATTGGGTCATTATCCTTCAGGAATTCGATCTCTAATTTGTCACACCCAAGAGTAAGAAAGGCTTAGGACTTGCTTAAATCATTTTTTGAATTGCCTACTAGTACGCAAGATCTGTTGGTTAAAGATGATTTACTTGATGATAATTTTTTCACCATTACTTAGGATGACCCTTGGTATGGTGACATCCTTACCTATATATGAACCCAAAATTTCACTCCCCATCTTGATCATGATGATCAATGATGTATACGACACTAGGCCCCCCACTATCTTATCATTGGTGACGATATCTATCGTCACAGTGTTGATCCTATCCTCCATTGTTGTCTCATACATGCCAAAGCTGAGCAAGTCATTAATGCCTACCATAGTGGCACTTGTTGTGGCAACCTCTTTGGTTTGGCCACTGCCCAGAAAGTCATTCGCGCTGGGTATTTTTGGCCTTCACTCTTCAATGATTACATTGAAGCAGTCAAAAATTGTTCCAACTGTCATCTCCGCTGGACCGTTTTGTAAGTGGGCCATTGAATTTATGGAGTGTCGACCTCCATCTATTAGTAACCGCAAATATATCATTGTGGTGGTTGACAATTTCACCAAATGGGTTGAGGCCATGCCAACGTTCAATAACATGGTAGATACCGCGAACCTATTTTTCTTTAACCATGTTATCGCTCGATTCGGGGTTCCGAAACAATTGGTCCCTGACCATGGTCGACATTTCGAAGACGATATTTGGCGTGAGCTATCCTCTCTATTGGGCTTTGAGCACCAAAATTAATCGCCCTATTACCCCCAAGGTAATGGTCAAGTTGAAGCGGTCAATAAAATCCTTAAAACTATTCTTCAACGAATGGTGAACAAGCACAAAACCAATTGGCACCTTATCCTCTTCCATACTTTGTGGGCCTATAGAACTTCTGTTAAAACTTCCACCAGGTTTACTCCTTTCGACCTTGTTTTTGGAGAGCAGGCATTCTTACCGATCGAGTGTGAAATCCCCTCCCTTCACTTAGCCGTCAAACTTCTCCCTAACAGTCAACCTTTATAACAAATAATTATCATGCTTGAGCGTGCATCTGAAGACTGTCATTTTTCCTTACAAACCATCGAAGTGGCCAGGAAGCACATCAAAGCTCAATATGACCGAAAATTCCACCCTCATGCCTTTAAAAAAGGTGACCTTGTTCTAGTGTATGACTAGGCTCATGATTTTCTTGGTCATGGGAAGTTCAACTCATTATGGCTAAGACCTTACATCATTAATAAGGACTTGGTTTAAGGGGCATACCTACTAGAGAATTTATAAGGCACTCTACCTTAATAAAATTTACCCATAAAATCTCCCATAAAGATGTATATTTTTATTTCTGTCATAGGTAGCTTGCATATTTTGTTTTTGGTGATTTGATACTTCATCCGGAAGCTTTTTTCCAATAAGGGTAACTTCGCCACCTCTCAAAATCAAATTTCCACACTTGCACCACTTGTACTTGAGGCACCACTTATCCTTCATACTTGTTGATGCTTTTGTCGATTTTTGTCATGAGTAACCATCTTGATCTCATGCTTTTATGGTCCCCACCGGGCCTATTCTATGTGGCATCATCATCGAGTCACCCTTGTTCAGAGCATCTCATTTGATTCATTATCACTTTCATGGAGTCTGTCATGAGTCCCTTTTGCCTCCCGTCAGAGTATTCTGTCCATTCATGATTTTTCCCTCTCTTGTGTAGCCCTTTTTGGCCTCCAGTCTTGTTGTCCCCCATCCCCTCAAGAGTCATTTCAGTCACTGCCAGGTCATCCATGCTTTTTATTCTTTGACAAGGGAAGTCGTCCATTTGCTACTCAGTATCCCCCCATTCCATCATCATCCCTGGTGTCATTCTATCATTCGTTCTACTATATTCCCTCATGCCTTAATTAAGGACCCTCATTTCCTCACCTATGGAGGACCTCCTTTTGTTGACATAAACACATTCATTTCAGAAGACAAGTCTAGAGGGTGGTGTATCTTGGTTCTAGATCCCATCATTTTTCGGTGCCTTGGATCAGGAAAAGGGACTCCTTATTTCCCTTTGACTTGATTGTTTCTCATCTGCAACACTTCATCATGATCAAGATTTGTATACTCTATAGTTCGACGACCCAAAAAGTTGATCCAGTGATTCTCGGGTGTGTGTGTTATGTTTCAGACCTCGTGAGGGGGTGGTCCTTTAGGTAGACCCCCACATACCCAGATGACCTCATTCTCTTCTACAACCTCGGATGCAACTCTGTAGATTTGATGGGTTCGGCCCCAACCGCTTGCAGTTCCTCTAGCATGCACATATCCCTTAGATGATCCATTTATATTTTTAGACCCCTTTCCTATTTATCAGGGCTTCTCTGGTTTTTATTATATCTCATTTACTCAAATATTATTATATCCAGTCCTGGTTTTTGTCCCAGGTACAGTATGTATGTGGGATTCATTATATTTTTGTTTGGCCCATGTTTACGCCAACATATCATGTAATTTATAGCTTAGTTTCATTTTACTTGGCAAACCATTATTCTTTGTACTTTGTTATCTCAGCAGGCATAGGTATGCCTCCCCCGCCTCATTGTATATAGGTACTCAACCATTAAAGGAGACTTACTGTTGTCAGTCTCACCCCCTTAAGGTTATTATCCTCTCATGCTTCGCTTCACCTATCTATCTCTCTATATATGACTCCCCTACAATGTCTAGTGATTGTGTTCTTACAACGTATTTCGGTCATACGATTAGCTCCAAACGCTCGCACGTTGGGTGGTGTTGAGATTCAACAAGATGATGAGCTTAGTGAAAAGAGTCGCCTTTCATCATGGGGCCCGTAGGCTATTTTGCAGTAAGTCTATTTAGACATGCTGATCATATTTCCTTGCTGGTGTGATGCTATTTATGGATTGACTGATCAAGTTGGAAAAATAGGGATGAAATTATATTTTTAATATTGGGCGAAGTCTATTTATATATTTGCCATCTATTAAAGAGATATATTTCATGACATACACAATCTTAATAAATAACGTAATTCTTAAACAACAACTTATTCTCTTTGAGCACTTCAGTTTAGTGCACAGATGTGGCACATAAACTGACAGAAGGAATTACGCTATTCCTGAGGGTTTATTGGAGCTAATGCATGGAGGACTCAGTTAGAACTCAAGTGGCAGAGTTATGACACAATTGAAAGAAGTAGTTATGGAGTTGTATTTAGTTTAACTCAATTAGACTCAGTTGAGCTAGTTGTATCTAGTCTAACTGATTGATACACTAGTGAGAGGAGTGAATTAATTAGTTAATTAATTCACAAATAATAACTCATTAATCAATTGAAGAATTAGTTTATCATTTAGGTTCACAAAGGTACGGCGCTTTAGTGAACTGAGAGATAAAAGAAGGGAAATAGGACCATAGTGATGCATCATCATATCACACACACATTGTATTGCCACGAGGATTGCTACTAAGGATGGAGTAATCAATTAATTCAGAGATATTATTCAAACATATTAAGTACATATGATGTAGTTACATAAGGCGTAGATCGGCATGGATTTGCAAGATTGGTCCGAATTAGTGTATGACCACTGGATCAGATCAGAGCTTGTGATAAGCTTTGTATGCTTGTATGAGATTCAGCCATGATGATCCTATGTTAGATGACATCAGTTCTTCAACTTCAGTTTTCCGTTAATAACTACATGTTAAAGACTAAGTATTTTTGTTTATGCTTCACATGTGTGTGCAATTAATTTTTCCGCAAAATATTAACAAGTGGAATAGATTCAGTATCTTGCATAAAGTTAAATAGTGTGAGATCAGGTGGATATTGGACATATGCATGCTTAGTGCATACAATTTTTACATGGTATCAGAGCATTGTTGATTGAAGATTGCAATTGTGAAGTGAGTTTGTGCTGGTGGACAATTCGAATTTGCTACAGAAGATTCTTGGTGTAGAAATCGAATATACATTGAAATGTCTTTCAACGGGTTGAGATTGGAGTATGCCCTTGATGGGAGCTCGAATTACATAGCCCGGAAGGGCAGGATGGAGGAGGTGTTGGAGGATAATGGGCTGAAGGAGTTCATTGATAGCGATGTTCCTAAGCCGAGATCTAGCGATGCTGCATTACTTGATGCATGGCAAAAGAAGACAGCAAAGACGAGGAGAATTGTGTTGGAAGGTGTGAAGGACCATATTGTGTCTATCCTTCATGGGAAAGCCACTCCATTCTTAATGTGGAAGGCTGTGATATAATTTTTCCAAAGCAGAAGTGACCAGAGGAATTTGGCGCTTAAAGACAAGCTCAGAAAAATAAAAATGGAGAAAGGCGACAGTATTCCAAAATACCTCACGAAGTTTGTCCACTGCAAGGATGAGCTGGGAAGTGTGGGGGTTACTGTTGATGAAGAAGACTTGGTGAGCTTGGCTCTTCTTGGGCTTCCGAAGAGTTGGCATAGCTACGAAGACTCTGTCAATGGACGGGAGAAACTGCCAGGATGGGAGCGACTTTGGTCGGATCTTGTGCAGGAGGAGATAAGGCGGGGTACCAGGGATGGATCTTCATCAAAGAATGAAGATGAAGAGAATTGCGCTTTGGCTGCAAAATCAAGGAAAGGGAAGTGGAAAAAATCTTCTTCAAAATCCGGTGCTAAAAGTAAGAAGCAGGATTTGTCCAAGTGAAGTGTTTTCACTGTCACGAGCATGGAAATTTCACCACTAACTATCCACAGAAGAAGAACAACAAGTAGGTTGCTGGATCTACAGCTGGAGAGGCCTTAGCCTCACAATTTGAGCTTTATTTCTCCTTGATCGCTTGCTTAGTTTCAAGCTGCATGGGATCGGTGTGGTATCTTGATAGTGGTGCGTCTTTCCATATGATGGGAGACAAAGAGTTGTTTAGTGACTTGGAGGAGAAGGACCTCCAAATGCATATAGAGATGGGTGATGATGGTCGGTACAGTGCGACTAGCATTGGGACCATTACCTTTGAGAGGGAGTCTGGTAATCCATTATTGTTGAAGAATGTCATGCATGTTCCAGGTCTGAAGAAGAACTTGGTCTCAGTCGTAATGCTGGAAGACAAGGGTTATGATGTTGTTTTCAGTGAGGGAAAAGCCTTCCTTCGACATAAAAAAACGGTTCAAACCAAGAAGATAGGGGTTTGAATTAAGAATCTCTACAAGATGGAGGTAGATGGTTGCACTGCAATGGTGGGCAAAGCAGAAGAAGTGGTGAGCCGGGATGAGGGCGAATTATGGCACAGGAGATTGGTCCATCTTCACCATGGCACTTTGAAGATTTTGCAACAAATTTCTACTGGACTTCCCAAGGGTACTCTTGTGCAGTAAGATCAATGCAAGGGATGTACTATGGGTAAGTTTGTGAAGACCACCTTTCATGAGAAGGAGAACTGTGCTTCGATGATCCTGGAGAGAATTCACACAGACGTGTGTGGACCATTCTCGGTTGCTTCAACAACAAAACACAGATATTATGTGATATTTTTTTATGAATATTGTCATAGATGCTGGATCTTCTTCATGTAGAAGAATAGTGAAATGTTCTCAAAGTTCTGTGAGTTCAAGGCATTGGTGGAGAAGGAGTCGGGGAAGCAAGTGAAAGCTCTATGGAGCGATAATGGTGGTGAATACATCTCGGGCGAATTCAAAGACTTCTGTAGCAAAGAAGGAATTCGAAGAGAACTCATAGCACCTCATAACCCACAATAGAATGGGGTTGCAGAGAGAAAGAACAGAACGATCGTGGGTGCTTCATGAGCGGTGCTGCATGACCAGGGCCTACTGATGCACTTGTGGGCGGAAGCATGTAACACTGCGGTTTATGTGAAAAACCGTTGTCCTCATAGAGTACTTGGAAAGAGTACACCCGAAGAAGAATTTTCTAGTAAGAAGCCTGATATTTCTCATTTGAAGATTTTTGGCTCACCTATTTACATTCATGTGAAAAAGGACGCCAGGAAGAAGTTGGAGTCGACTGTATAAGTTGGTATATTTGTGGGGTACATAGAAACACCCCATAAATATCGTGTGTATTTTCCAGACAGTTGGATGACTATTGTGCGACAGGATATAAAATTCAATGAGGTGAAAGCCATGAATTTGTCGCTTGAGAGGGAGCTAAACTTGCATGTGGAAGCAGAACTTCTTGTTCCCAAAGATGAGCCTCTAGATGTGGATCAGCCACAGGAGGAGATTCATGGAGTGGAGGAGTCCACTCATGCAGAACCAAACATCAGATAAGGCAGAAAGCGTACCACAGAAGCTGAAATCTTGAAACGATGCGGTTAATGAATGTAGGAGTCCCTACATCCTGACGCAGAGACGAGAGACGAGTCACCTAAGCGATATCTTGGATACATGGCTCTTATGAGCAAGTGTATCATGACAAATCCATCTTCTTTCGGAAAACTTAGGTAGGATCCCACATGGGTAGATTCCATGGTGGAGGAGTATGACTCCATTGGTAGAAACCGAGTTCTTGGGAGATTGTTCTAAGGCCGGTGGGAAAATCAGTTGTAGGATCAAGATGGATATACAAGGTAAAGCAAGCTGATAATGTGAGTGTTGAGAAATATAAGGCAAGATATTTTGTTCGGGGCTTCTCATAGATTGAGGGGATTGAATATGAAGAAACCTTTGCACCTGTCGCACGGTATTCTTCCATACGGACCATCCTTGCTCTCTCAGCGCAAATGGGTTGGCACATTCATCAGATGGTTGTGAAGACTATGTTAGTTAATGGGATCATTGAGGAAGAGGTGTACATTGAGAAGCTTGAAGGATTTGAGATCTTCGGTAGCGAGTCGCATGTGTGCAGGCTCAAAAGAGCATTGTATGGGCTGAAACAAGCACCCCGTGCTTGGTACACTCGGATCAACAGCTATTTCACTGGACTTGGCTTCACCAAGAGTGAGGCGGATGCAAACCTGTACCAGATTGTGGTGAAGGGTAAGATTTTAATCATTGTACTTTATGTTGATGATTTAATACTAATAGGTGATGAGCAGTTGATACACTCATGCAAGGCAGATCTTGCAAAGGAGTTTGAGATGAAGGATTTGGGCCTCCTTCATTATTTCCTTGGATTGGAAATATGGCAGCGGGAAGGTGAACTATTTGTGTCTCAAGGAAAGTATGCCTGGGAGATACTAGAGAAGTTTCACATGCAAGGCTACAAACCTATCGACACTCCTCTTCCAGGAAATTGGAAGAAAGAGGATGCTACATCGACAGAGGTAGTGGATGCCACTGTTTATTGACAGTTGGTGGGTTCACTTATGTATTTAGTTAATACAAGACTGACCATGTGCTATGCGGTGAACAAGCTTTCACAAGCGATGGTTAAGCCTACCAAGATATTTTGGAAGGCAGGCAAGCATGGTTTGAGATATCTCAGGGCCACATCTGAGTATGGTTTATGGTATAGATAGACGGATGAGGTGAAGTTGCATGGATTCACAGATGCAGATTGGGCAGGAAGCCTAACAGACAGAAAGAGCACATCACGAGGGATTTTCGGTATCAGATCTACGACAGTTTCTTGGTATAGCAGGAAACAAAGATCTATGGCACTCAGTTTTGCGGAAGCGGAATACATGGCAGCAAGTCAAGCTGCATGTGAGGCTATTTGGATGAGGAAGATCATGGTTGGTTTGTTCAGTTCACATTTAGATCCCACGGTGATTCATTGTGATAATCAGAGTTGCATTAAACTCTCGGTTAATCCTATGTTTCATGATAGATCTAAACATCTTGATATCTGGTATCATCATATCAGAGATTGTGTGCAGCGGAAGATCATGTTGCTTCAGTACATTCCTATGAAGGATCAGGATCAGGGAAAATTTTAAGAACCCCCCTAAATTTATGTATATAATAAATGGGCGAATCCCCATGATACATAGGAAAAATGGAAGGCGATTTTATTAATAATATAATATGTATATCTAATTTTTTGGCGAATCTCTCACGAGATTATATTATCTTGTAAAATCATGGCGAATCACCAGTACAAATGGTGAATCACTACTACAAAATGGTGAATTGTTGTCTAGTGGAGTTCGGGGTGTTGGTTCCAATGAAGATATGGTAGTTGAACTAGGAGTAGAAGGAAGAGAACCACCGAGACCAAGCATGGCACATGGTGATTCGTGAGGGAAGTAGTTCTCATGCAGTTTGGAAAAAGCTTTCTTCTAGTTCTACTAAGCGTAGGGTTGTTGCTCATGCTACTACTAGCACTGATATTGAGGTTGGAGAGGAGTTTCAACAAATTGGGATCTTTGCAGATAATTTTGTTTCAACAATCCTCCAACACAAAGGCCCATGCCTTCGCCGATTTCTTCAATGAGTAGAACAAGTCGAACAAAAATTAAAACACCAATAAATAATGAGCAGAGTCAATACGACAATCCCAACACACCTCCAAACCGACAATTGTGTCTCACTGTTTGCTATGCACATCCAAACCAACTCAGCTCATGGCAGAATTTACAAATACCTGCAAATTCCATACATGGCACCGAAGTGGAAAGGGAGTCTAATTTTGATTGTTGTAAAGGATGGTATAAATATAAACATAAAACAGTGTCAAAGCACCAGCCATTGTCATGCACTGTTTCTCGAGTCATTGTCATGCAGTATTGCTTAAGGTAGTATGCCTAACAGGAAATGAAATGATTTTCCAATTTAGGTAAGTGATAAATTTAGATTTACTTACGAAAGAATCCAGTAACCCCAAAAAAAAAAATACTTACCCTGATTTCATCCACCAATATAGAATTTGTTATAATTTTATAACCATTGCTTTTTCATGCCATATTATTCTTCACTAATGAATTTCCATTACAATTTTCATAGCTCTCACTGCTTTAAAGATCCTAGCTTGAGATGGATAAAAAAATGGTAAAATATTATTCACTGATGAATTGTTATTATAATGGATCTCTTTTACTATTTTTATAGTCATTCATAAATACATGTTTGTAATCCATGTATAAACCTCTCACTGGTTATCAGATCCTGGCATGAGATGGATTTATCTTTCATTGTTCTTTCTTTTACCATTCTTTCTTTTAAGAAGACTTAACAGAACTTAGCTTAGGATGGATTTATCTGGTTTATTTAAACGTTCTCTCTTGAGAGATTCACATTCAAATTTATTTTCATTCTTCTCTCAGTGCAACTGAATAAAATATTTCAACAAGCACTAGACAAAAAATGAAATCGATAAACTAGTCAATTGCTTGAGAAATAACATGCCATTCCAAAAGGGAAAATACATCTTCATTTCACAAGAAATTAAGTCCTACACGTATCTGGTCAGACTAAGTCACATACAGAAAAATAGATCTTCAATCCATTGTAATTAATGGTCTGCAGATGTGAAAAAAGACAGAATTTGTTACTTGTTTTGTCGTGGTGTGAGATCTGCAGGATAAAGAATTCCTTTCTTGTGGTATTTGTTGAAGTGGGCACATAGCATCAATTATGTTATGATGTTAACGACCATAGAGTAGTGCCACAAAAACTTAGCGGTTACCATGAATTCTTACAATAATGCCACTGCATAGCAATTTGCAGTATATCTGTTTTTCATGCCATATAAGCAGCGCTAAGGCGACCTTACAAGTGGCAAAGAGGGATACATGAATCTGAACATTGATTATATCAAAGACTAGGTACATGAACATGCAGAAGGACCTCCCCTGGTCTGCCGCGTGTTATAAGAATTGCAACTTTGACACTTGTGGGAAACAATGTGAAAATTTACTTAAGAAGTTACTCCATAGTCATTGCATAAGATCCAAACCTGCTCAAAATACCAATGAGAAAGTGGTCAGGTATTCTCTCACGCAACTAATGGGCTCTAAAATATGCCTCCAAACCATACCACATGAACATCAGACATCTTACCATTTTGTTCTGATAAGCTTCAAGCATTGGAGTCAAAGAAACTTACATGATAAAAGAAATTTATCAGAATCCACTCAAGGAACTTAAAAATGCAATTTCCATTTGACGAAAGCAAGTTTCAAATATGAGAAATCAAAATTAGAAAAAATACATATAATAAGCCACTCTTTATAGAACCCATTACAAGGTGATTTCAAGATGTTCATCTTGTCATATATCGTAATGATATAACAACAAAATAGCTACCTCTCGGTCAAGTTTCTCCCATATTTCAGACATATCACAAACAGAGTTGGAGCACAGTGGACAAGAAAATCTGCAAAAGACAAACAAACATTTATAATGGCAAGACGCTTAAAATAAAATTAAAGTTGCACCAAGCTGTGACCACAGATGGCTAGAGAAGGTACCATCAATGGGTATATCAGTGCAAGTATATCTAGATTTCTGTGATACTACAGATAGATAGAATAGAAACAAGTATAATTTGAAATTATAGACAAATGGAAAATCTCAAGAGGTTGTGAGCCAGAGCACAAAACAGGCCACATATGAAACTTACTGAAGATGCTCGTGCATCTCTTTTAAGCAATGCATGTGAATAGTATGACCACAAGGCAATACACTGATAATCTTTGTAGAGTCAAATAAATATTGCAGAGGAGTCAACAAATGAGGGTTCAAATATCCAAATAACTTCAGTCTAAAATTTAAATTATGCTTTAAAAAGAAAACTACAATTACTACACTATGCAGATAAGTGTGACCTACCTCAAAACACAGGGCAGTTGTGGACCGTGGTGCATTGCTTTTTCCACACAAGGGTGGCAATCCTTCAAGAGGATAGAGTAGCAACATCCTAGAAAAAGGTACACGAGCAAATAAATCATTCTCGCACTACAATGAAACAAGGGAAGAAGTGGTGATAATTTGAGAAGAAGCAGTGGTAATTTGAGAAGTCATAAAGAACATACCACATTTATAACAATGGAAGAAATTATCCTTGCCACCAGTTCTGAAAACCAACACAACTAGCTAAAGTCAACTGCAAGAAATACATCTAAATACAATTCATAATAGCATGAAAGATTACTTTACTACAGAGAAAGAGACATCAAATGCATAAAGAGAAAAGCATACCTGCAAATTCCACATCCATCGCAATGGTATTGCTGTTTTGAGTCCTGGAAAACCAAAGTGGCAAGCACAATTAGAACCAAAAGCATATACATCCAAACCATCTTTTTATAATTTTGTGAGAGTAAAGCTCTTTTTTTTCATGAACCAGAGCTATTAAACCTGAAAATCCATTAAGAACGTACCTCGTCATCAAATAAATTGCATTTTTCACAAAATTACTTTCCCATACAAACACCACAAGTAACGCAGGTTTGCTGAACCTGCAAAATGGCAGTGCATAATCTTTTTAAAATAACTCAAGAAACATTATAGTGTTTACCTCTAAATTTTATGCACATAACCAAAATTAAAAAGGCTCAGCTCTTACATCTTGTTCAGTTCTACAAAGTGAACAGATAACCTACAAACATACAATAATAGCTATAAATAACAAGAGCAATATACTGCAAACATACAAGAATATGAACAAAAACAATATACTAATTCAACAAGTTAGATAAGATTTGCTAGATAATTGATCATTTATCTTTTGAAAAGAATAAAAATTAAACCTTTACATCTTTCAAATGTACCTTCAGAAAATATTATGATGTTACACCCTAAAAAACCTTCGCTAATTACAAGGATTACATATGGTTCAGAGCATTAAGACAAACATTATAATGAATAACATCCAACTGGAAAACAAGATAGAACCTTACCTTTCAAAATTCATGGCGAGGTACATCATGTCTGTCAAGTGGATCGAAATCCATTGAATTCTGTTCAGATATGAGTTCAGTCCATACTATACCCTCACAAATGAAATTGGAAGAGACATAATTTTCTAGTTCTATTTTGACAAGGATATAAACCAAAGGCAATCGTTGAACTTGAAATAGCTACGAATGCAATAAAGAAAAAGAAGCATACTTTGGCCTCATTATGACAATTCCTACAGTCAAAGACTTCATTACAACACGGAGCCCTTATATGGCATCTCTGACGGTAGTGTGAACATCTGCCATCAATTATCAGTATCAAGAAAACACACATCAGTAAAATCATCCCTGTATGGCACATTTTTCACCATTTTGTAAGATGCATGGAGATACCAATAAGAATATATCAAAATTATATATAATTAAATAAAAGGTATAAATGCTGCATTAAAGAACAATGTATTGAATATCTCCATTCTATTTCAAGGAAGAAATACCAAATATAGTATGGGTATGCATGTCAAACAATGTAGGCACTCACTACCTTAAATATTTATGTTAAGGACAAAAAATAACCAAGATGCATTCCTCCACAGTTAAAAAAAAAAATGTCATAGCCCCACGTTAATGAATGATACTTTTGCACACACTTCAATTCCCTGAGATTCATTGTCTTAGTAGAAAGTAAATTAAGTTGAAGAAAATAATGACACTGATGCAGGAGCATTAGGCACATCAAAAAACTTTGTATCTAAGTAGACATAGGGGGGTCTCATGTTTTTAAATTCTCATGTAATTATTAGTATTTTGAATAAAATGGTGAGGAATTGTAAATGTTCTCTAACTACTAGAGAACATGAGGGAAGTTGATTAAGTTAGGAAGGTGAAGATTCAGTTCAGTTATTTTAGGGATGGAGTCTAAATTAGGATGTAGAGAATTACAAGAGTCTTTGTGAGCTGTTAGGGAAACTGAATTGGTTCCTTAATAATTTGTATAAATGTAATAAGCCTAAAATACAGGAAGGAGCATAAATGTTCAGAGCTGTGCAGAGTAGAAGAGGAACAAGACCATCGAATTGAAGATCAGGCCTTAGAGGAAGTAAGTTTTGTGGATTAATATAAATATTGGATTTTCTAAATTGTATTCCATTTTTGAGTCATATGGTGTGTAAATGGAATTGGGGTTGAGAATTTAAAACACTGTGTGATTCATATTGAATTAGCAAATTAGCATCGATCACAGTGGATCGATGTTATTTAAAGAAATTACCTAGGACTTCTAGTTTGGAGAGTAATTTATTTGGATGTAATTCACAAGTAGAATTGACATCATTTAAAGCAATTTCAATTGAAAATAGACATACTGTTTGAAACCACACAGTGCATTGAATATCAAGTATTGAAACCATAATTGGGCCTTACTGTGGATTGAATCATAGAAACTCAATCCATACGTGGATGAAAGAACAAAGATGTTAAAGCATGTTCGAGGGAACCTAGAGTAGGTTTGAAAATTGAGTGAAATCGATGTTGTAAAAGAAAGTGTAGGAGAGGAAATTCTTGGTCTCGTATGAAACGTTTCAACGAGGAATTGCAAAATCTTTTGTGTAATTCTCAATACAGTGAGACTCAGATTTGAATTAGACTCATTGAACCAACAAATAGCGATATGGTTATGCGACATTGGAGCAATCAAATTATGCAGGCGAAAATGCGGTTTGAGTCCAATCGAACTCAGTTGTTAATGGAATAAGGTGAAATTTGTGAAGTAAGCAACAGTGGAATAGAGTGAAATTGATGGAGCAGAGGCACAAAGATTTATACCAGTGGCAAAGCTCGAAATAAGGATGGAAGTGTGAAGGATCCGTTCGGAACAACAAGGTGGGTTCGATGGAACCTTGAAAAGGACCCTGGTCAAAGGCGTAGAGCTGTGGAGGTAAATGGAACCGTGAAGTGGTTTCCAGAGACTACTTATGGTTTTCGCGTGATCATAAACCTGGTAAGTGGGATTTGGAGAAATCATGCGATATTGCCCATCGATTGACACGTCACATGGCGGTGGTATTTCAATACCATGAATTTTGCGTGAAATTGGAGGATTAAATCATAGGGATGAAATCCACGCGATTTCCGTCCGATCGCGAGGTTGAAAAGATCGACGATGGGCGCCTAGTGAAGCTGCGGGGATGTTAATGCAAAGGTAAGTTGTGGGTCCGAGGACATTTATATATATTGTGAAATGTTGTGGGTCAACATTACATATGTTAGTTTTAAACCAAAGGTCGAGGATTAAGATATGCATTGGTACATATGGTTATATTATGGAAATTACATATGAATGCTTATGGGAAATGCGATGATCAAAAGGTTTATCATAATGTTTTATAACATTTAATGTGGAGACATAATATATATTTATATATAATGTTTGATGTGAGATCAATAAGACGTGATCATTATTATTTTGGGTTGAATCAAATGTCAAGGCTGAATTGATATGAGATGGTGAGTGTAAGAACCAAAGACTTACATTGGGTTTTATTCCAAAGTAATGAATATTGATTCCATTTAAATGAAACAGATTTGGACTATGATTTAACCATAGATATTTGAGAAAAGTAAATCTTCCGCAATAGCATTAGAAATCTGGCCTGGATTGTTTGGTTTTAATAACCATGGTTCTATAACCATCAGATGTGAAATAAGAAGATTCCGCATGTTGTGAGTTTCCAGATTTAAAATTATTTGGGAAAAAAATTTGGAATGCAGTTTTAGAAGCACATAGAGAGTGTGATAGTGGATTGAGAGGTTAGCCCGGGCATCAGACACCCACAAAAATACTATTCTCATGTAAGCAATACAAAGAGGCCACTTTAGCACAACCTATTTTCTTGTTCTATGAGATCCACATAAAGAACACATGCACCAAATATAGGTTTCCTACGTTAGCAAAAGAAAGAATCCACTCCATTTTTTTACCATTTAAGGAGAATGCCCAAAGTTTCTCCTCCTTCAATAGAGAACTATACTTGGTATAATGAAATATCCAAATCATAAAGAAAGGTAGCTGATGGCCATGATAGCTTCTCAGATAGTAAGTTTTGACACAATTTTGATACCATGGTTCAAAAAATCAGATGAAAGAATCCACTCCATTTTTTTACCATTTAAGGAGAATGTCCAAAGTTTCTCCTCCTTCAATAGAGAACTATACTTGGTATAATGAAAGATCCAAATCATAAAGAAAGGTAGTTGATGGCCATGATAACTTCTCAGATAGTAAGTTTTGACACAATTTTGATACCATGGTTCAAACAATTAGATGAAGTGTTGTTCTATAGACCTCGCTGTTAGAGAGAAATTTGAAATAAAGCCCACTCCATTGAAGGGTGCCAACAGAAATGTATTCCTGGCTGAAGGACACAAAGAGGCTACCCCATAACTTCTACTGGATTACAGGAACACACAATTCCTCATTGTTCACAGAAAGTTCCGTTACTATGCTAGTTCAAGGGTGCTATAAATAAGTACTGTGAAAATGTCGGGGTTCAATTTATTTAATTCACCTTATATTTTCATGATATGGGAATATTGACTTCCAAATGTTTAGGTCAATGGAAATTAGCAATAAAATTTTAAACTGGTCCCTTCTCTTAGTACAGGAGCTGAGATGTATGCATATTCCCACATATTTTTTATAACAATTATGAAATATGTAGGCATGCACTCATATGGCTCATGCATCCATATGACAAATTTTTCAAATTGCCAATTGCATGCTCGAGGTGCCAATTTCACATCGATGCCGGTGAGGGAAATAACTGAAACCAGGCTAGCAAAAATTAGAATCTGAGTGTCCTGGATCCTTGTCTTCTCTACCATCCTACCATAGAATGCAAAAAGCAAGCAAATACGCTGCTACTATATCGCTTTCCCGATGCCATTACAAAACTCAATGGTTCCATGTGAGAGGATATTCCCAAAGTATAAAAAATGCATTCAGCCTGGTGAACCCCAAAAATAAAAGAGCTCCATGAGTAAAAATATTGAAGAAAGAATGAAAGGAAAAATTTTAAAAAGCTTATTTTTAAATTAATGTATACTAACAGCACAAAATCTGACCAGAAGGCTTCAGAGCATTAGCAAAACTCCTGAATTCAAGATTTGAAGAAAATGTAAAGAGACTGACAGGAGATTAATTTCAAATACAAAGAATTGTATTATGGGATTCTCTCTATATCTATAGTCACAGAAAACCTCAAAAATGAAGAAAAACAAAAACAAAAGATTAAAAAAATCATGTGTAATAGCAGTGCATCTAATTCTTGTCACCCAGCTTTAATGAATTGATTTGAATCTAATTACTAACCCATATTGCATGCATCCTTGATTAATCGTATCTTTCACCACCATCGTTGGCTTCATGTCAAATTCACACCCCTGAGCAGAAGACCGAGGGCTGCAACACTCAACTTCCATGATTCAAATTCAAATCCCCTTCAAAACTCTACCTTCTCACAATTTACCTGAAAAGAACACCCAGAATCAAACCCTAATCGCACATTCTGCCAAGATTCATGGTCAGAATAGTAATGCACACCAGACTATCCAACATACCCAACGTAACATCAAAATCATCTATTTCTCCAGATCTCCAAAATGTATTGGACAATCATTCCAAGGTGTTTGATACTCCCAAAGGACTCCCACCTATTCGTGATCTCGACCCATTTGTCAACCTATATGCATTTATGGAAAATGTATATATTTGATTGATAATTGTTGAACATAATGCCAAAAAATAAATAAACTTATGACATGTTACCAAAATGTAACAACTTGTCATGCAATTGATATCCCATTTCGTAAAAGGACCATAGGAGCGCTTATCAACACGTTTTCCAAAGACTTGAATGCCCCATATTAAATAATTTTGGAGATTAATATATTTTCTTATAAATACTCTGACACAACTTTCTCCCTTAGCCGCACCGTGTGAGAATTCTTCCACAAAGCAATGGATATCTCTATTGTCAACGTCATATCTGTAGCTTCATACTCTGGTTAATGTTAATCTTAAAATTTGTTGATAGGAAAACTTAGCTCCATTTATCTTGAACAAGGGATGATTGGGGAGATTGTATTATTGCCTAATATCCTTCAAAAACAATTGTACCATGTGTTACCAACATAATATTCAAAACATCTATATGAACTGACCATGAAAAGAGGAACACTGTGATGTAATATGTTTAACCAAATTGCCACCTACGTCCTTGGAATCAAGAGATGCCAAAAACTCATTTTAAACTTGTTATCAAACAGGGTCAAACCACAGATGGGGACCTTTGAACAGATATTCCAATTGCGGAAACAACATTTTCATCAAAAATTCTACTTGGATTTATAGTATAGTTGTATGTGAGTATTCCTCCCATTTTGAAATTTGAATGAATACAAATGAGTCACAAAGGCTTGTTAACATAAGAGGCTTCCCATCATCACTTAAATTATCTTTCACCAACACATAACTGATTTCATTTTGATAATGTACATTAATTCTACCTATGTCATCTTCAGCTGCACTTTGTGCACAACCAATAGCATCCCACCAATCAAATCCAACTGAGAGGCCCCACCAAAATCTGGTAATGGATAAGAATAATCAAACCGTAGGCCAGTGAAATAAACCACAATATAAATACATAGATGCAACAATATGACAAGAAAAATCAACTTCATACCTATCTGCTATAGCTCGTTCCCACTGCCCAGGTAGCTGCATTACCTTTCCCTTGACTACTTTGACTAGCAGGAGGTAGACTACATAGAATCTTCAGTACGGTCCAATCCTTGCTATTATCATGCCAAACAGAGGCCAGGAAATAGCTAGTAGAAGAGAAAGCTGGTAGGGCAAAAAAAACCCCAACTGTGGCACAGTAGTAATCTATGAGATTAAAGCTACTGCCAAAGAATAAATGAACATCGCCATATCAAAAAGCAAAAGCAACCTCCCCTCCATGAATTGAAAAGACAATTTTTGCTAGCATCCTTACGTCATTGTGCTGATTAGCTAGGTTAGAGTTGAATTTTTCACTATTTCCACCATTTGAATCTACCCATGTCTGGGATGCTGAAAAATTTCCAGGTGTAGCAAGGGGTCAAGAACATTTGAAGTATTTTATTGGAGATATGCTCTTATTTACTTTGGTGGTCCAGATTGTTGTCATTGGTGCTTGTCCACCAAAATTTTTATTATAATTTTCAAAAATGGGATGCAGTGCAACCTGCTGACGTGAACATTCCCACCGTTGCACCCTCCAACCAGTTAGAGATGGCCCCTCATAAGGATTGTGTGGAGACAAATATTGGCCTGTTGGAATGTAATTTGGAGGCTATTAGTATACTAAAAAGAATAGTTAATTTAGCCATATTTGTGATCAATATGTTTTCCTACAAATCCAAGTCTAGTGGATTGAAATATAAAAAGACTTAATAAAAGCATCAATGTCAAATTCTATTGCAAACAGGATATTGCTAGTGACAGAATGCAGCTAAACATGTCTTAGTCAGGGACTGGCCATTCGGATGCATTTGTCTTATACTGTCAGAATTATTGTTGCCATTCTAAACTTACATCATATAGCATGAAAGACAAGATTGCTTCAAAATATAGAGCTCAATTTCAATTATAGGAGACCTAATGATAATTAGCATAAGCAAGCTTTTATGAATCGTAACAAGAAGAGCAAGCAACAAAATTTTTGATGCCCTTGCTCTTATGCCTCCAATGAAAAGTAACAAGAAAAATACTTCAGAAGTTTGAAATTTTGTGTCCATTAAAAATATCACTCACTCTTTAGCACTCATTGGAGGACAAGCTATACGAGGTTAACAGGTCTAGATATTTATACATCTTACAGAGACACAAATTTAATATATATATACTTGACTTGGTCCAAAGTCTTCTGCACAATATGCTCCTGAGTTAGGTGAGACTGTTGAAGAAAAACTCTTCGGACCTCACCTACGCTGATGTCTAATCTAATATACAAGTTTGGCTTTGCTTCAAACTAGTCCTAGTTACTGTCACCTTTGAGGTAATTGCATTCATCATCAATACCCATAATTTTTACATCCAATTTAGACTCCCCAAAAAAAGAAAAGTTAAGCATAGACTCCCAAAAGGAAGCAAAAATTGTAAGCATATTGCAAATTAGTATCCTGCAATGTGTAAAGAAGACCTCCTGCTTACACAACAACATATAGTGTTAAATTTAGAATAAGAGAGAGCAAGTGTACTATATTTCAATGCCAATAAAATCTAAGAGATCACTTGGAGTATATTGAGCATGTGAATAGGGTGTTCTAGGCAGAAGATAGCAAATAAAATTGTCTGCATGCCCTTTGTATTCTTGAAGAGAGTGCACATTTCGTATCAAGAAATCCTTCACAAAAACGACATTAATACAATCATTCATTTACATAGAACACCCAGTAGACAATCAAACTGCCCAAAAAAGTCTCCCTGTAGTTAATTAAATAATCAAGTGGTAGTTTAACTATGAATATTAAAATCTATTAAGGAATACATATGTGAATTTAGGAAGGGGTATTCAATGCTTTTGGATTTAAACATATTACCTCTTAAAACTAAACACATGCTATTGTAATGATTGCTGAACTTATGAGGATTGCAGATTCCAGGAATATCTAGGAATCTGACTGTCACTAGAAAGGTCAAACAATTGACCCTCTTGTAACCATCAGATTTCAAGAGATTCCAGGAATCTGCAATCAACATAAGAATACCTTGCTACTAAATGTTAGGCAACCACAACTACCTTCCATGCTTCCCAAAACAGCCTCGGTTTCACCCTGAGCAATCTCGAAAGAATCATAATAAGCTGATGTGGTTCCTTTGGTTCCACTAGCATTGGTAGCATGGTCAGCTGTTTGTGAAACCAACATTCTAATATCCTTAGCATTATGATCAATTGCCACTATTCTTCCCAGGTCAGCGAACTCAGATTCGCCTTGGAATCAAAAGTGTAATTGCATAAAAGGAATGTTTGTCTCATGCTAATAGGTCTCCTACGATGAATGCGCAGGAACCTAGTACATAGATAGTTTTTCTCTTCACTTAGCTACCCAGGGCTTATTTCCCTTTCCAAATATCAATAATTCTTTTCCAAGAAAAATCTATAATAAGAAAAATATTTTAATATATTCTAAAAGGTGAAGATGTCGAAATCATGCCACAAAGTGAAAGGAAATAAAATATCTTTCCTCAAACCACCAAATATATAAAGAAAACATTAATGATTATAATAATAAAACTAGATTTATTGATCTATGCATTATATGAGACCCATAAGCATTCAAGGGACTAAAAATATCTGACCAAAACAAACCAAAAATTTCAAACTCAAAAAAAATCCTCTAAACAAGCAATAAACAAACCACTAAAATTTTCAAATATATCAAAGCTAGACATGAACACAATTTCATGTACTTGAATAAGCCCATTGTTGCTTAGCGTTAGACTTCTTAAATTAGTTATTTATCATTTAATACTAGGACACTATCTATGTGAAAAGAAATAGGTCCCAACTTCATCAAATCCGACTTCATTTCCAATCAAAGATCAAAACCAACTTTGTTTCCAATACCAATATAAAATCACACATTTTCCAAATATCAATAATAATTTTCCAAGAAAATATAAAATTCGAAACTCAGCAAAATTCCCCAAACACAAGCAACATATATACCATTAAAATTTTCCAAGATGTCAGAGCTAGACATTAAGGTAGTTTCATGTACTTGAATGAGCCCATTGATGCTTTGCATTAGTCTTGTTAAATTAGTTATTTATCATTTAATACTAGTCAGACACTATTTATGTGAAAATAAATAGGTCCTGGAATCATCAAATCCAACTTCATTTCCTGTCACAAATAAGAAACAAACAATGTAAGGATTAATTATGAAACATCAATCTTAAAATAACATGCATGAAAGAAATGTAGCTGCAATGTTACAATGAAAAATAAAAAATATAGAACCCATTTTTACCTGAATTTGACATGTACTAATCTTGCATGATCAACGGAACTTGTATACCAAAATAAGAGTCCTAGGGTATTTCAATTTCCCAGTTCTGATCTTGGTCATCATTTTCTACTTTGTGAACATGATCTTCTCCAGATGTACTGTCATTATGAGCCTCCAAAACATTATGTTCTATATCAAGTTCATTAGATAAATTTGTTATATTGTTTTCTCCCCTTCTATAACAATCTGATCGCCAAAGCGCTAGTGCTCTTTCATATGGAAAATTTTCAACATCATACTTTGTTACATATAATCTTAAACATGTATCCACATGTTTATCAAGCTTTTTCCTCAACTTTGACTTCAAAAATGATAATGCACTAAACATTCTCTCATCCTCCACTGATCCCAAAATCATGGTTTGACACAAATCTGCTAATTTGAAATATTCTGATATGTTTTCTTGCAGGTATTGGCTAGCACTTAAAGTATTCCATAATCTTGTTATAGCATCGTTTTCATTAGGATTCTCCAAAAAAGGATATTGCTTCCACATTGTTTCAGCAAAGCGTCCACCTTGTTGATACAATTTTGATGAATCTAAAATACCTTCAATCTATTCTCCATGTATCGAGACTTTCTTGCAACAGTGGTCTACTAAACATTTTAATCTCTTTTGAAAATAGACTTTTAAATTTATTAGACATTGACAATTGTTCCAATATTGAGGGTATACCACACACATGGCCTCCAACAATTCATCTTGAGGAAATCGTTCTCTTATCTTTGATGATAGTGATCTTGCAATTTCTATCAAATTTTGTCTCACTGAGATCACAATATTATCAAATTGGTCTCTTGACACGGGGAAATATTTGGTGATTCATCCCGTCTTACTAATATAATGAAAGGGGACCATATACCCATGCACTGTGATACATAGTATCCCTTTTTCATCAAACGTAAAAAAAAAAATTCAATATTTTCTATATTGATGATCTTTGTCCAACTTGTAAACTCTGGACTAGTAAAAGAGTCCAGCATCATATACAAATTATCCAATGCAAGGCATGCTGACTTTCTCGCATTTGTGTATTTGGCGATATACATTGTGTGATTATGAGACATTTTCGCGAGGACATTCATTTCATTTAGCATAGGGAGAATTCCAGCCAATGTCAATAATGTTTCTATATCAGTTAGTCGAAAAAGAAGATCTTGAGCTTTGTCTACATTGTAGCGATTTTCATACATCAACCCTACCAAAGATTTGAACTCACTAAATAGTCTTTGAGTTGGTCCATTTAATGAGATCCATCTTGTATCAACATCTTTCAGTAGTTTTTTTCCATCCGTAACACCATCTGCAAATTTTTGAAACTCTAAATATCGTTTGGGACTATGAGAAAAGTATGCATGAGTCTCACGTACAAGATCTTCAACTTTTGAAACTGATGGAAACTTGCTTACTATTTTAAATTCAAGATTCATCCTATGAGCCATACAATGAATATTAATCATATATGGTGAAGCTGATAGTTGTAGTCTAACACAAAGACCATTCCTTTGTCCTTGCATTACCGTTGCTCCATTTTCTCCAACACATACCAACTTTTTTGCAATCATTAAATGGTCCATACCACTTTCCTTCAAAGTATTAAGAAAAAGTTCATAAATATTTCCAGCTGTAGAAGTCTCTCTCATATTTTTAATCCCAAGTAGATAGGAATTCCTAATATGGTAATTAACCATATAAATTCTCATGCAGATCCATGAAGTATTATCAATAGCCGTAACCTCATCCAAAGACAATGCCAAAAACCTAACATTTGCAATCTTCTGTTTCAAATCATCATTTTCTACTTGAGCTAGATATCTTGCCCATTCCCAACCACTAGTTACAGACCAATGAGAAGATGGAAAGTTTGGAACGTGAAGAAAAGATATAAATTTCATTTGATCTGGATAATTTGTCATAGGATGACCTTTACATAAGATGTGAAATACAATGCTCAATTGTATCATCTTAGATAACAAACTTCTTTCCATCGTCTTTTCAAATTGAGATATGATGGTTCCTCCACTTGCCTCAAGTTTCTTCTTAATTATTAAATATTTTTTGTATTCTTCCACACATTGGCTATGTCGACATTCCTCCAAAGATTTCCATCTGACAATAGATTTCTCTTTACCATTTACAATTTTATTTTCATAAACCTTTCCTGCATGCTTTTGTACTATATCTAGCTTCATCTGAAATTTCACTACCTTGCAACTTTTCCAACTACACGCAATACATTTAACTTCTCGTAAATCCTCATTTGTAGGAGGTATATATTCAATAAATGGAAAACTTTAGACCTAATCATCTTGGAATTTTCTCCCTACGGTCCACTGGCCTTTTTTCCTTTTTCGTGAATGGTTTGTGTCACCTTCCAAGGAAATATCTTTAACATTTTCATCACTAATTTCTGTTGAAACTGCATTTATCTCACCCTGATCACTTGAGGAAACTATTTTTTCATCCATCATATGGATATCAGATGCATTTTCACAAGAGTTAACATATCTCTCAGTAACATATTGTTCAAAGTAGCTTGAAGCATGAAGAGAATCTGTATTCTTGGATTAAGACTTTTTAAAGTATGATAATACATCAATTTTCCTTGATAGTTTCTTCCCAGGATTAGCTTTTGACATCTCACTGAATATTCCTCGATCTAGAAACCTGCATCAATAGTTTCCAAGAGTTGCGAATTACTAGATTTGTAAGTAGCTTTCAAAGTAAAATAAGTGTAATGTTCACAAAAACCATTATGAAATTTTTTATTAAAATGTTGTGCCAAGGCCCAAGCCCAAAAGCAAAAATAAATCATTATACACAAAACAATAACATCATGAGTCATCATCTATAAAACAAAGAACTTCATTCAAATGTAAAATATATAAAAATTTCCACTAAATTAATTCATATCTCCAAATCACCTAATGAACACTTGAAAGCTTTAAACAAAACAACAAAATACTACAATAACTTTAATCATCCTTTGCAAAACACCTCTCCCTTAAGTTGTAAAGCATTGGTTATAAGAAGTTGAAAAATATCCTCTATCATTTTCCATGTGTACCAATGGCATGAATATATATCAAAATTTCCATCCATGCAATAATCATCGGAAAGACGAAAATGTACAACCAAAATGATATGTCTAAGGCGTAATGACACAAGGGGGCATCCATTGTTGACCTCAGGAAAACCCATCCCCTATACATACACAACATAAAAGCCAAGCCCCTAATGCAACTCAATACAATTGTAAATGCCTAGAATTCCCAGATTTATGAAACTCCTTTCCTTGACCCAAACATAAAAGAATGCAACACTAACCGATTGCATAACCAACTTTCACTTCTCTCCAAGTCAAATTATTGTTAAAGAATGGTTGCTCTACACCCTAAAACACATGTTTACATAGACAAATAGGAGAAGAGATGTAAGAAATAAATGCAACCACCTCAAATTGTGGGGTAAATCACAATACGTTCATCATAATAGGCACCTTAAGTGGATAGAGCATGCCTGAAACCCAACTGTTAATTTACCGTGTTGCTCTGAGCATGTTCTCCTTCTGGTGGTAGAGCACTTGGCCTTTAATGGAAAGAGGGCACACCTGTGGAAGAGTCTCTCATGTGGACAAGTTGATTTTTAGACAACCTCATCTTATTTCTGGTAGGGTGCATTTATCTAGGCCTGCAAGGCATATTTATTATGGGAGCTCTACTCTTACTTGTGGCATACTAGCTTGGGTGAGATTCCCGCATGCATGGCAGAGTTACTCTGGGATTTCTACTCTTGCATTCAATAACCAGTTTAGTTTGCATTCTAAAGCTAGAATAAAAACTAAAAAAATAGAATATGAATATGGTATGCTATCCAATGTCATGATCATGGAGTCATGGAATGCTATCATATCAAAATTTCAAAACATTATTTGCAAATTTTTATAATTTTTCTTGGTATCAAAGCCCCTTGTAAACCAACTTGTACGGGACCAACCTAGGTCTTGGCCATTTTTCATGGAAGGCAATCTACAAGCTCTTCCCTCATGTCACAACATGATTTGATAAATTTGGCCAGGGTTCAATGCATTAACAAAATTTGACCTAAATTTGTGTTTTATGTAACCTAAATTGCAGGAAAATCAACCACCTGTATTTTAATATCTGGAAATGTTTTAAGTAGTGAAACACGTCCAGTATGGCCATGAAATAACCTAAAAAGACTCAAATTTTTTCCATGATTTGTAAACACAAGGGTGCCATGTAAAGTTTCAGGCCCAAAAAATCACATTTGGGATCCTATAAACCAAAATTAGTTGTTGTATCAAACATTTAAAACTCCTAATTAGCACTTAGTGTTTGTTATTTAACCAAATTCCATTGACATAACAGTCATGGGATGTTACCAAAGAGTTAACCAATAGATAAATGCACACCACAAATCATACATTCACTGGAACTTCCCCTCCCATGCATGACCATCTAAGGGGAAGGGGAAAAAAAGAAGAAAAGAAGTCAACGAATCATCACAGTCAACCAATGATTCTTAGTGTCAAATCATTGGAAACTGCAAATCAAGTGCAAATTTAACCCATGCATCCATGGGTTGACAAAAAGAGTTTATAGCAACCAAAAGCTAATAATTCTACGAGTCTACCCAAATATGACACAAACTCCTAAAACTTGTTGATTAGAAACTCCCCAAGAAATTTCACTCGGTTCATCAGAGAATGAAAGACGAGTGCAAATAAACTTGCTATGATTTAACATCGCTAGGTTTGTGATTTAGTTCCAACTTCTTTGTATTATATGCAAATGCCTCAATTGTGCATTGAGATTCTCTTTTTGAACTTATTAACATTAGAGAAGCAATAGACATTGCTGAGAAGATTATAAATGATGAAACCCATATTGTAAAATTTCATGTTACTCTACAACCTACAACACCTTTACTCCATGGTTCACCTTTTCTATCATCCGGAAGGGAAGTTATCATGAACATGAAAATGTGCAATGTAGTATTCACAAAAAAGAAAGACAATGAATATCATATATTAATTTCAAAACCTGAAGATCACACTTACTTTCGGAATTGTTCTCAGAGAAATCCTTGCATATAAGATATCAATTGAAATCCCACTAAATTTAAACCACATCAAGGGAACATTTGCACTCTTCACACATTGAACATTGAAGACAATTAATTAATGCTTGACAAGGCATAGCAACAAAAGCATCAAGCAGAGGCTATACCAAGATTATGTGAAAGTGAGAAAGAACACTCATCATGAAGCATCAAGTAATATCATCCACAACATCAACATCACTAACATCATTGTTTGAGGATATCAACTATGTCATTGGGACTGTCAAACTGCAATTGTATAACTGCCATCATTGCCAGATTGTACATGCCATTTACAAAATGTCAAGGAACTAGATTAAGAAGAGATATCTCAAAGATTGAATTAGAAAGGAAAATAAAACAATCATCATGATACAAGAAACAAAAATATCAAGTGAAAGAGTTAAGGAAATAGCATCTTCGTGTTGGAGGAGATGTGAATATGTAGCCTTAGATGCTAGATGAAGTGTTTGGGGTTTGGTAATTCTCTAAAACCCTTAGGAAATATCCTTCCATGAATGGATATCACTCTCCAAAATCATTTTGGGAATATTCCAATATGTAGGAGCCAGGGAAACATGGTGCATAACAGCAATCTATTGTCCACATATACCCACATAAAAATTGGGATTTCTAGAAAATATCAGGACAATAACGATACAATTGGCAATGATGGCAGTTATACAATTGCAGTTTGATAGTCCCAATGACATAGTTGATATCCTCACACAGTGATGTTAGTGATGTTGATGTTGTGGATCAAGTGAAAGAGTTAAGGAAATAGCATCTTCGTGTTGGAGGAGATGTGAATATGTAGCCTTAGATGCTAGATGAAGTGTTTGGGGTTTGGTAATTCTCTAAAAACCTTAGGAAATATCCTTCCATGAATGGATATCACTCTCCAAAATCATTTTGGGCATATTCCAACATGTAGGAGCTAAGGAAACATGGTGCATAACAACAGTCTATTGTCCACATATACCCACATAAAAATTGGGATTTCTAGAAAATATCAGGACAATAAGGATACAATTGGCAATGATGGCAGTTATACAATTGCAGTTTGACAGTCCCAATGACATAGTTGATATCCTCACATAGTGATGTTAGTGATGTTGATGTTGTGGATCAATTGAAAGAGTTAAGGAGATAGCATCTTCGTGTTGGAGGAGATGTGAATATGTAGCCTTAGATGCTAGATGAAGTGTTTGGGGTTTGGTAATTCTCTAAAACCCTTAGGAAATATCCTTCCATGAATGGATATCACTCTCCAAAATCATTTTTGGCATATTCCAATATGTAGGAGCCATGGAAACATGGTGCATAACAATAGTCTATTGTCCACATATACCCACATACAAATTGGGATTTCTAGAAAATATCAGGACAATAAGGATACAATTGGCAATGATGGTAGTTATACAATTGCAGTTTGACAGTCCCAATGACATAGTTGATATCTTCACATAGTGATGTTAGTGATGTTGATGTTGTGGATCAAGTGAAAGAGTTAAGGAAATAGCATCTTCGTGTTGGAGGAGATGTGAATATGTAGCCTTAGATGCTAGATGAAGTGTTTGGGGTTTGGTAATTCTCTAAAACCATTAGGAAATATCCTTCCATGAATGAATATCACTCTCCAAAATAATTTTGGGCATATTCCAATATGTAGGAGCCACATGGTGCATAACAGCAGTCTATTGTCCACATATACCCACATAAAAATTGGGATTTCTAGAAAATATCAGGACAATAAGGATACAATTGGCAATGATGGTAGTTATACAATTGCAATTTGACAGTCCCAATGACATAGTTTATATCCTCACACAGTGATGTTAGTGATGTTGATGTTTTGGATCAAGTGAAAGAATTAAGGAAATAGCATCTTCGTGTTGGAGGAGATGTGAATATGTAGCCTTAGATGCTAGATGAAGTGTTTGGGGTTTGGTAATTATCTAAAACCCTTAGGAAATATCCTTCCATGAATGGATATCACTCTCCAAAATCATTTTGGGCATATTCCAATATGTAGGAGCAAGGGAAACATGGTGCATAACAACAGTCTATTGTCCACATATACCCACATAAAAATTGGGATTTCTAGAAAATATCAGGACAATAAGGTCAATCCACAATGAGGAGAAATGGATATTTGGCGGTGATCTCAACATTATAAAAACCCTTGAATAGAAGAAGGGGGGATCATAAGATTAGAACTTATAAAGGTGAAATAATTCAATGACCTCCTATAAAAACTTAAAGTGACAGATATGACTGCCATAAATGGGATTTATAATTGGAATAATCGTAGAGGAGGAAAGCACTAAGTTTCCAATATACTAGATCGGTTTATAGTTTCACAAGCCATTCTGGAACAAAAGATTTGTTTCAAATCCTCCATCCTTCCCAGTATTGGCTCAGACTACTAGCCCACCCATCTAGAATTGGGACCCATACTTTCTTTCAAAAGGAAAAGGTTGGTGGGAATAAATATATGTCCAAGGTAGAAACAGTATGCATACAATTCAAATGAAGCTCAAAGAATTTAAATCCAAACATAGAGATTGGAATAGGAAATAATTTGGATGCATACTCAAGGAGAAAACAAGTTTTGGAATCTCGTATGCAATGTGTGCAACAACAAATCATATTAGGAGGCCACATGCGTGCCTTGGTGTTGGAAGAGGGAAAATTAGTCAATCAAATTGAACAATGAAGAAAGCAATAGGAGATCATTGGAAACAAAAATATAGAGTGTGGCGGTTAAAATAAGGACAGAGGAACTTGAATTTATTCCATAAGGCTATGGTAAAGCACATACATAACAATAGAATATTTTCTCTCACCTCTTATGATGGGCATGCAACATGAAAAACTGGAACAAGAACTTGTCTCCTACTACCACTCCTTATTAACGGAGTCGATACCTTGTAGAGAAGAAGCCATTCAAAGAATGACATCTCACATTCTAATGTTAATACATTTAGCCTAGAATGAAGCCTTAATGTGGACAATCTCTTTCACAAAGGTGGAGAACACAATGTTGGCAAGACCTAGTGGATTGAAGGAGAGTGTGAACTTAAGCATTCACCATTGAATAGCACAAAGCACCCGCATTCACCGCACTGTTAGACTCGCAGCGCCATAAATATATTACCACAATTTTATTTCTTCATTAGGTCTGAAAGAAATTTTTAAGGATGGCTCAGATTTAGGTTAAGATGACATAAAAAATACATCAGATTAAGAAAATATCAAGCACAAAGTATGCCAAAATCAGGTATCAAAGAAAGTGTTTGTATCTAACTACATAGTTCGAAATAAGGCTCAACTAAATAGGTTTGAATTAATTCATTCAAGTTTACAGACCAATATAAAAGAAAACCTTTGAAAGATTCACATAATCAATAAATATGGCTCGAACTTGTCCAAACACAGAGGGCTGAAATTATATAGGAAACCACAACATATTAACGAAGTGAACATTCTTGGCCTAGGGAAAAAATTATGCATCAGGATTCAGGAGTCGCACCTCTGTCGCAGAATAATTTCCTTAGAGAGGGCTGAAATTTGACCTATGAGGAATCCTCGCTGAACTTTGAAGCAAACACTAGTTTTCACTAGGCTCCAGTGGTCCAGCACATTCAGATTGGAAAATTTATTAAAAAATAATAATGAAAAAGCGATGTTAGATTGGCCAAAACAATCACAGCACGCTGCACACTTGAAGCATTCGAATTTCGGACTTATAAAATTTATAGAAAAAAATATAATTACAGCTGCAACCCAAGGGCCAACACCACTGCCCAAACTCCTCCTCGCGTGTGGGTTTAGCTCCATGGCATTGGGGAAATGGGCTATCTTGAATGTTGGAACTCTAAATCCAACTACCGTGGTCAGTCTCCCATAACCGGTTGCCCTCGTCAATGCGTGCAGCTGTTATCGGTCAATGCGTCCAGATCATTTCCACCTCCATTGATCTCCACCTCCATCGCTCTGACCTCCATCAATCTGGTTGGTTTGCACAATGAAGGACCAACATTCAACTTCCATGGCCCTTCCAATTTCCACGTCCCTTCCAAGCCCCAACCACCTCTTCGACCTCGTAAATACCCAGTAAATTCTGGCGAACCAGTGAAAATTTGAAAAATTGGGGCGAATCGCTCCAACCCCTCTCTCTGACCCTGTAAATCCAGGCGAATGCGATTGAAATTTTCTCCAGACAAAGAAAATCAAGGGCGAATTTGATTTTTTCAGTTTTATGCGCATTTACTATGGTTGGCTAATATTTAATAATTATTTATTTTTAAAATAATTATTGGACTAACTTTATAAAACTATAGAAAATGGGTTTTATATAAAAAATTCGCCCTATTAAAATTTAAAATCCCTTAAAATTTGCCTTTGGGCTAAAATTCGCCCCTAAAATTTTCCCTGATCAGGATACAGATATTCTGACGAAGGCACCCACTAGGAGCAAATTTGAATACCATAGAGGCAGGATCGTGGTGAATGATAATCCCTATCTTGTTGAGAGGGAGTGTTGAGATTCAACAAGATGATGAGCTTAGTGAAAAGAGTCGCCTTCACTAAGTGGGCCCGTAGGCTATTTTTGGCGCAAGTCTATTTTTAGACATGATGATCATATTTCAGAAGTTGCGGGATGCTGTTGTGGATGGTTGATCAAGTTGGAAAAATAGATGGAGATTCTATTTTTTAAGTCAAGTAGGCGAAGTCTATTTATAGATCGGCCCCGATCTAAAAATAATTGTGTTGGTGTATTAGCTCTTAATAATAATCGGACTCTAAACATCAACTTATTCTCTTGGAGCACTTCGATTCCCGGTGCAAAGATGTGGCACATGCAAGTTTGACAGAAGGAATTACGCAATTCCTAAGGGTTTACTGGAGTTAATGCATGGAGGATTCAGTTAGAACTCAAGTGGAAGAGTTATGACACAGTTGGAAGAAGTAGTTATGGAGTTGTATTCAGTTTAACTCAATTAGACTCAGTTAAGCTAGTTGTATCTAGTCTAACTAATTGATACACTAGTGAGAGTGTGTTGTGTAACCAGCTCCAAAAATAGAAGAAAAGAGATATGAACGCCTTAGAAATAAGCCACTTCGAGGGGGCAACCTCCAATACATTACATAAGTGAACAATTCTTGGATGATACAATTTACAAAACCTCCTTTCTATATATAGGAGTCCATGGGGCCATAATGTAATCCTAGTGGGCCACAATGTAATCCTGGCCGACCTAACAATAATAATTTAAGGGCACAATAATAACAATATGGGGGTTACAAGGGTACAATAATAACAATAAGGGAGTTACACTAACAATAATAAGGGACTATACTAGTAATATAGGGACCTAACATGCCCCTCTCCTTCAAAAAAGTGTTGTCCTCAACGCTTGAGTAGCTCTGGGTGCTTCTGTATAAAATTCTCATCCTCCCATGTAGAATCTTCGGTGGGTAAGTTCTTCCACTTGATGAGATACTCTGAAATTGATCGATTCCGTAGCTATCGAGTTCTTGTTTCCATGACCGCTTCAAGTTCCAATATGATTTTTTCTTCCTCATCAAGTTCTGGAAATATTGTTTGAACTGGAAGATTTTCACATATAACCTTATTTAAGCATGAAACATGGAAAACTGGATGTACTCGCGAAGAACCAGGAAGCTCCAATTTGTATGCTATAGTACCAATCTTTTGCAACACCTTGTAAGGACCATAGTACTTTGGCGATAATTTATTATCCTTCTTTGCTTGCTTGAGGGACATTTGTTTGTATGGTTGTAGACGTAAAAATACCCAATCTCCTACATCAAAACTTCTCTCGCTACGATGTTGATCTGCCTGTTGTTTCATTCGATTTTGTGCCAAATTCGGGTTATCCTTTAAGAGTTGGAGAACTTCTTGCTGATGCTCGATGTGATCTTCCACTGCTTGAACCTTCGAATTTTCCCTTAAAGATGATGTGATGGATGGTGGATGATATCCATAAAGTGCCATAAATGGGGTCATTTTTGCTGCGGTATGGAAGGAAGTGTTATACCACCATTCAGCGAGAGGTAACCACTTGACCCATTGTGTTTGTTTATCGGATACAAAACAACGAAGATATCCTTCCAAACATTTATTTACTATCTCTGTTTGACCATCAGATTGAGGATGATAAGATGAGCTATGAGCTAATTGAGTACCCAAACAAGAAAATAACTTCGTCCAAAAATTTCTCGTAAAAATGGGATCTCTGTCGCTCACAATAACCCTTGGGCTTCCATGTAGCTTTTGAATTCTATCCACAAATGTAGTAGCAACTGTACTTGCTTTAAATGCATGAGATAATGCACAAAAGTGTGCATACTTGGTAAGTCTATCAACTACCACCATGATGACATTCTTGCCTTCGGACTTCAGTAAACCTGTGATAAAATCCATTGAAATCTCCTCCCAACGTTGACTTGGAATGGATAAAGTTTGTAGAAGTCCCGAGGTCTTAATTGTCTCCACTTTATTCTGCTGGCAAACCAAAAATTCTGCCATAAACTTTTGAATATCAGATTTAAGGCCATCCCAAAAAAAATCTTTCTTCACCCTGTGGTAAGTTTTTAAAAATCCTGAGTGTCCTCCTAAAGGAGAAGTGTACAATTCTAGAAGAATCTTTTGTTTTAGTTGGGAATTCTTACAAAGATATAAGTGATCTTTGTACCATAAGGAATCATTTTTCCAATTAAATGTATCATATGTACTAGGATCTTGCTACAACTTTTGAATGAGTGTCCATACATCTTTTTCCTTCTTCCATTCATCTCTTGCTTCGGTTATCCAATCTGGTTGGATAATAGAAATAGTACAAATCAATGCTTCCACCTCTTCATTCTTTCTTGAGAGTGCATCTGCAACAACATTAAGCTTTCCTTTTTTGTAGATTATTTCAAAGTCATAACCCAAAATATTTGTGACCCATTTTTGCTGCTCTTCTGAAGATAGTATTTGTTCCAAAAAGTGTTTAAGACTATCATGATCAGTTTTTACCTTGAAGTGTTTTCCCAGTAGGTAAGTTCGCCCTTTCTTTAGTGCATGCAGTATTGCTAACATTTCCTTCTCATAAATAGGTTTATGTAAATACTTTCCTTTTATTGGATGACTTTCAAAAGCAATGGGTCTTCCTTCCTGCATTAAAACTGCACCAATTCCATTTCCTGAGGCATCACATTCCACAATAACGGTTTTTGTGAAGTCTGGCGTAGCTAAGACCGGTGCTAGGCACATTGCCTCTTTAAGATGTTCAAAGGCCTTAGTTGCTTCAGGAGTCCATGAAAATGCATCTTTCTTCAATAATCTTGTTAGAGGTGCTGCTATTCTTCCATAATTCTTAACAAACTTACGATAATAGCCTGTTAACCCGAGAAATCCTCGCAACTGCTTTATTGTCTTAGGGACTTTCCATTCCTTAATGGCTTTAATTTTGTTAGGGTCTACTTTCACACCCTCGTGAGATATAATATGACCCAGATATTCCACCTCTTGTACTCCAAAGAAACATTTGGATGTTTTTGCATATAATTGTTTCTCCTGCAATAGTTTGAGCACCTTGTCAACATGTTCAACATGATCCTTCCAAGACTTTTTGTAGATTAGTATATCATCAAAAAATACTAGCACAAATTTTCTAAGGAAGGGTTTGAAAATGGAATTCATCAACCCTTGAAATGTAGAAGGTGCATTGGTAAGGCCAAAAGGCATGACAAAAAAATCATAATGACCTTCATGAGTTCGAAATGTTGTTTTTGGAATATCTTCGGTCTTCATTCTAATTTGATGATATCCTGAACGAAGATCCAACTTGGTAAAATAAATTGCTCCATGTAATTCATCCAATAATTCATCAATCACAGGAATGGGAAATTTGTCTTTAATGGTGAGCTTATTGAGCTCCCTATAATCCGGACACATTCTCCATGATCCATCCTTCTTGTGTACCAATACTACGGGAGCAGAGAAAGAACTTTGACTAGGTTGAATTATACCCGCCTCTAACATTTCTGCAATCATACGTTCAATTTCGCTCTTTTGGAAGTAAGAATATCTATAAGGCCTGATGTTTGGAGGAACACCTCCTGGAATCAAATGAATAGCATGATCATGATCATGAATAGGTGGGAGTCCTTTGGGAGTTTCAAACACCTTGGAATGATTGTCCAAGACTTGTTGGAGATCTGCAGAAGTAGATGATTTTGATGTCGGAACTTCTAGTGAGCATAATTGTGCAATTACGCCTCGTTGTTCTTTCTTTAGAAGCTTTGTCATGACATTAGAGCTTATTATCCTTTCCGGCTTCCCTTCAATACCCCGTAATTCGACTTCCTTTCCTTCTGAAAAAAATTTCAAGAAAAGTTCTTGAAAATTAAAAGCTACCGTCCCCAAAGATTGTAACCATTGTACTCCTAGTACAACATCGACACCTCCCATAGGAATGGAAAGCATTGGACTAGTCAATACATATTCCCCCATGGTTAGCTTGATATTATGGCATTTTCCAGAGCAATTTATAGTTCCTCCATTTGCAACCATCACTTGACATTCTGGTGCTGGGTATAGGAAACAATGTAATTCCTTGGCTACCTTACAATGAATAAAATTATGGGTGCTACCTGAATCAATCAACACTATTACCTTTCTCTTCTTGATTTGTCCTTTTATCTTGAGAGTTTGAGGAGTGGTAATTCCTGCCAGTGCATTACACGATATGGTTGGATTCATTTCTTCCTCTTATGGGGCTGGTTCCTGGTGTATATCCTCTTCTTGTTCATTTTCTTCTTCCTCTTCACAATCTATGTAAAATAATTTCTTCTCAGCACACTTATGACCTTTAGTGTATTTTCTATCACAACTGTAGCAAAGCCTTTTGCTCTTTTTTCTTCCAATTTTTGTGGTGTCAACCTTGTAGGTTGTGGAAATTTAGGAGTAGCAACACTTCCATCTTTATAGAAGTGAGTGGTAGGCTTCCTTGTCGCCATAATTTTACATTCAATTTTTCTTGCCAACCTGAATGCCTTCTCCAATGAATCAGGTTCCAAAACGTGAAATTCATGTTGGATGTTATCCTTTAAAGTGCCTATGAAGAGATCAATCCTGTGTTCCTCTGGAATATCAGTTACCCTTATATTCAATTTTTGGAAGTCCTCAATGTGTTGCCCCACTAAACGCTTTTGTTTGAGATTTATCAATTGGCTAAAGAAGGTGTTGCTCTTTGTATCCTCATAATGTGCTATCATTTCCTCCATAAAAATTGACCAAGTGACAATTTTTTTACGGGAGCAAAGCCATCGATACCATACAACTGTATTTTGTTCTAAATGTAAAGTTGCAATGCGTACCTTTTGTGTGTTTTGCATGTTATGGAGATCGAAATATTGCTCCATCTGTAGTATCCATGTTACAGGATCCTTTCCATCAAACTTCCTCATATCCATCTTTGGAATATGGTGGTTCTTCCCGCCAACATTAGAGTTTATGAAATCACAATTAACATTTATTTTGTTCTCATCATGAGGTTCTTCTACTATCTTTTCACCATTAGGAAACCTTTCTTGTATCCACTTTGTCAAACCTTCCATGTCTGCTTTTAGAAAATTCTTCATGTTTTCCATTTTCTCATCGATCTTAGCTTCCATGTCATCCATCTTAGATTCCATGCCAGCCTCCATGCCATCCATCTTAGCTTCCATGCCTTTCTTCAAAACTTCCATTTCATTTTTTGTTGCTCTTTGCAAGAGTGAAATTTGTTGCACTTGCTCTTGTAATTTTGATAGATCATGTTGCAATTCTTCATCTTCATGATTCATGGTAGAGCCTTCTGAAGGCTTAATGGGTGTTGAATTCTTTTTAGGCGCCATTTTAGAATCCAATATTGATACCTATTCTTTTACTTGCTTTGAGGAGATCGATATTGAAATTGAATTATCTCTGTAATTGAAAATCTTAAATATCTGAAATTTAGCCCTGTAGTAGCCCTCTGAAGCTTCTTTCAAATGCCACAGGTCTGATCTAATTTGGATTCCCCAAGACAAAGTTGTGTCCAATCTCCCACAATGACCTAATTCTGGACTGGTTCAGTAGAGAAAACTTGTAGGACTTGCCACGTGTCTCTGTTTCATCCTTTGTCTCTGAAATTGATAGCCAAGAAACTACAGTCTGTGTACTTGCAACCAATTTTTACGGCACTCAAATCCACTGCCCAGAGAGAGAGTTATTGAACTTTTCCCACGATCACCTCTTTGAGATGCAATTCAGGAGCCTGAAAAAGCACTACCTTCCACAGATCATATCTCCAAAAATATTGCGAACCAAGCTCTGAAATTTTTTGAAGAATTTCCTCAGGATTTCAGCTTCGCACCATATGAATTTCAGATTGTGAACCTTCGTAGAAAAACATTTATAGCGAAAATTCCACGATGACCTGTTTAGGAGCTTGAAAAAAATACCTAACTTCCACAGATGATATCTCCGAAAATATTGCAAACCAAGCTCTGAAATTTTTAGAAACTATTCCTCAGGATTTCAGCTTCGCACCCTAAAAATTTCAGCTTCTGAAACTTCGTAGAAAAAAAGTTATAGCGAAAATGCCACGATGACCTGTTTGGAGCAGCGAAACCCTAGAATCCCAAGCTCTGATACCAAATGTTGTGTAACCAGCTCCAAAAAGAGAAGAAAAGAGATATGAACGCCTTAGAAATAAGCCACTTCGAGGGGGCAACCTCCAATACATTACATAAATGAACAATTCTTGGATGATACAATTTACAAAACCTCCTTTCTATATATAGGAGTCCATGGGGCCATAACGTAATCCTAGTGGGCCACAATGTAATCCTAGCCGACCTAACAATAATAATTTAAGGGCACAATAATAACAAAATGGGGGTTACAAGGGTACAATAATAACAATAAGGGGGTTACGCTAACAATAATAAGGGACTATACTAGTAATATAGGGACCTAACAGAGTGGAGTGAATTAATTAGTTAATTAATTCAAAAATAATAACTCATTGATCAACTGAACAATACATCAGTTAACTACAGTGCATGGAAGTTTCAGTGGAGACCAGTGGAGAGATAGGTGAAAGGGAAAGATAGACTATCTGTTGTGACTATAGTGATGCATTGATTGCATCACACACACATTGGAGTTGCCAATGAGGATTGCAAAGTCAAGGATGGAGTAATTCGAATTCATTCAGAGCTATTCTTCAGCAGATATTGCGCAGTGGAGGCAGGCTAGCAGGGGGCAGAGATCGGTGCATGGATTTGCAAGATTGGTCTTGATTAGTGTATGACGATTGTACTGTACTGAGAGCTTGTGATAAGCTTTGCATGATTATATGAGATTTGCATATGATCTCCATGTTACATAATATATAGTTGGGGTTTTCAGCTTTAGGCTTTCCTGGTTAAAAACTGTGTTATGTGCGATTGAATATTTTTTTAATGCTTCACATGTGTGTGCAATTAATTTTTCCGCAAAAGATTAACAAGTGGAATAGATTCAGTATCTTGCATAAAGTTAAATAGTGTGAGATCAGGTGGATTTTGGACATATGCATGCTTAGTGCATATAATTTCTACAGGGGGCAATCTGTTACACCAATTTTTGGTCATCTAACATGTATAATTAGATGGATCGAAATATACCATGTAAGACAAATTTTACCATAGTAAAATTTATTTCATTAAGAAACAATTTAATAAACCATAGTTGATTTTCCTCTAGGAATAATTAATAAAACCTCTATTTAATTATATTCTTGGTCATATTTAACCCAATTAATGTGAAATAATTAGATAAATCATTATTTATCTGATTATTCTCTATGAATAATTAACTAAATCATTATTTAATTAATATTCCTTGTTAAATTTGACTAAATCATTTATGAGTAATAAAATAAATCATTATTTTTTTAATTATTCCTTAATCCCATCCTTGAAATAATAAATAAATATTTTATTTGTTTATTGTTTCTAAATAAATGGATTTAAAAAATTTAAATTCCTTTTTCCCTCCAACAAAACATAATAAAATATTCCAAGCAGTTAGATCTAAATTTTCATTAATAATATTTTATTATGCACCGTTATCAAGGATAACTCAATATTTTGTTATAAATAGGAGGGTTTTCCATTCATTCCCTACCTTTGATCCTTTTATCATGGTCAGACTTTGATCCTCTTATCATTGTCTATCTTTGATTATTTTTATTTTCTTTTTGCTTGTTGAGCTCCCTTTGAGTTCTACATGTCTTGGGTATTCTACAAAATTGACAGAGAAACTTTGAAGTTGAAGCATTTGAGGATAGCCAAGAACCCATCCCATTGAGGGGGACTATATCAGTTTTCTTCTCGGGTGTTACATAATACAAAAAATTCTTTACAATTCTTGTCTTGTCTATTGGATATTTTGGAGAAACTCTTATTTCATTTTGTTGCGTAGTTTCTTTATTTTCACAGATCTAGGTTTATTTTACATTTGTTTCGATTTTCTATTGCATATTTAAGAAGTTAGACAACCATATTTATTGTTATGGTTGTTTGTCATGTGTAGCTAAAGTGATATCTTTTCGCACACTTGCATTAAGATTTCATGCTAACAACTTGAATAAATCTTGTCCCCACGACAGCTTCCCTACACCATGTATTGACCATATCTTTAACAAGTATAAGGGGCATAGAAATTTTACCCATAACATCCCCCATGTGTGTTTTATTTTTTCCATGCATTCATGTTTCTTGAATTTCCCATCATATTTTCCTTTATTTTCTTGTGACGCCTTTCAGATAGATCCTTCATCCACACCGTACATTGGCTATGCCAACAGTTCAAGTCGCTACTTGCAGAATCTAGCCTCGAAAGCCTAGGTCATTTTTACCCCCATACATTTGTTAGTCCTTTCCAACGGTGTATGTATTGGATCTGCCACCAATAATCAGGCCAAATATGACGTAGTGATAGGTTTGCTAGTCGATGCCCTTAACCATTGTATCCTTCATATTCATGTTCATTTAGATTCCTTGCTTCTTGTCAGACAATTGAATGGTGTTTATTGTGTGCATAACCCTGTCCTTTTTAGAAGATATTTACAAGTGAAACTCTTAATGCGTGAATTTGAAACCGTTACTTTCAGTCATGTACCTAGAGCCCAAAATCACTATGTAGATAGCATTGCAAAAAATATTCTAGATTGGCACTTATCACATGCATTTAACACAAGAAAATAACGATAAACAAAAGTCGAGCCACATGCTCGTCATATATAAAAGATGCATATCCATAATATGTGTCCACAAAATAATAAATGTTTTGGAGTCCTCTACTCTAATACATATGAGATGCCCATAGCATGTTACAAAAACCAAAACTGGGGGTACCTCATGCCCCTACATCTAATCACTATCTAGAGGGTCTCGAGCCAATGGCTTGGCTCCTATAGCCCACATATCCCGCATACCTTATTTGGCCATCACCATGCGCTGCATGACCCCTCACCACTCCGAGGGTAGACCAACACATGCCTCAATGTAGCAGTCATCTAGATCTTTCCAGTCGTGCTCTAATACCTTGGTAATCAATAGCTCGCATATGCAATGGAAATTCTCCAATAGTGCCTCTAAATCTGCTCGGTCAGCTCCTCTAGATGTACTAGACTCTGCAGCCCCTGGCGCTGTAGGTCGTCCCATATACTCGATTGGTCTCACCGGTGCTATATATTCATACCAAAAGTAATGAATCAGTACCATATACATCATTCTAAATATTTAAATGCACCATAAAATATAACAACTTGTCACTTACCATCTGGTCCCCATGTTCGATTGAGTGGAAGTGGCAAGTTCGGGTCCCCCTTTGTTTTTTCTGATTTGATACTTCATCTGGAAGCCTTTTTTCCAAGAAGGGTCACTTCGTCACCTCTCAAAATCGAATTTCTACACTTGCGCCACTTGTACTTGGGGTACCACTTAGCCTTTATACTTTTCGATGCATGTGTCGATTTTGGTTGTGAGTAACCATATTTTCTCATGTTTTTAGGGTCCCCACCGGGCCTATTCTATGTGGTAGCATCATCCGGTCACCCTTGATCAGAGCATCTTATTTGAGTCAACATCGCATTCATGGAGTCTGTCCGGATTCCCTTTTGCCTCTTGTTTCAATATTCCATCCATTCATGCTTTGTCCCTCTCCCGTGTAGCCCATTTTGGCCTCCGGTTTCATTTCCCCCCATCCCCTCAGAAGTCAAGTCAGTTTCTGCCAGTTCATCCATGCTTTTTATGCTCTAAGAAGGGAATTTGTCTGTTTGCTGCTCTGTATCTCCTATTCCATCATCATCCCTGGTGTCAGTCCATCAGTCGCTCTACTATGTTCCCTCATGTCTTAGTTGAGGACCCTCACTTCCTCACCTATGGCGGACCTCCTTTTGTTGACAAAAACACACTTATTCCAGAAGACAGGTCTAGAGGGTGGTGTATATTGGTTCTAGTTTCCATCATTGTTTAGTGTGTCGGATCAGGCAAAGGGACTCCTTATTGACCTTTGACTTGATTGTTTCTCATCATCTCCACTTCAGCATGATCGAGATTCGTATACTCAATAGTTTTGTGATCCAGCAGATTTATCCAATTATTCCCAGGCATGTGTGAGATGTTTCAGACCTCATGAGGGGGTATCCCTTTAGGTAGCTCCCCACATGCTCGGATGAACTCTCTATTCTACAACCTCATATGCAGCTCCGCAGATTTGATGGGTTCGGCCCCAGTCACTTGCAGCGCCTACAACATGCATGTATTACTTAGATGATCCATTTATATTTTCAGAGCCATTTACTGTTTATCCAGGTTTCTCTGGTTTTTATTATATCTGATGTACTCAGATATTATTGTATTCAGTCCTCGCTGTTGTCCCAGGTGTAGTATGTATATGGGATCCATTATATTTTTGTTTGGCCCATGTTTACACCAGCAAATCATGTACTTTATAGCTCAGCTCCATTTTACTAGGCGAACCATTATTCTTTGTACTTTGTCATCTCAACAGGCATATGCATGCCTCCCCCGCCCCATTGTATATAGGTACCCAAAAATTAAAGGAGACTTACAATTGTTGATCGTGTCCCCTCAGGGTTATTATCCTCTCTCGCTTCGCTTCGCCTGCGTATCTCTCTCTCTATGAATGCCCTTCAGTGTCTAGTGATTGTGTTCTTACAACGTACTTTGGTCATACGAATAGCTCCTAATGCTCGTAAGTTGGGGGGAAATCTGTTAAACCAATTTTTGGTCATCTAACTATGTATAATTAGATGGATCAAAATACACCATGTAAGACCAATTTTACCATAGTAAAATTGCCTTCACTAAGAAATAATTTAATAAACCATAGTTTATTAAGTTATTTCTGGTCCAAATAGAAAACCCCATGAGGAATAATTAAATAAATACTTATTTATTTGATTTTCCTCTAGGAATAACTAATTAAACCTTTTTTTAATAATATTCCTGGTCATATTTAACCCAATTAATGATAAATAATTATATAAATCACTATTTATCTTATTATTCTCTAGGAATAATTAATTAAATCATTATTTAATTAATATTTCTTGTTAAATTTGACTAAATCATTTAGGAATAATAAAATAAATCATTATTTGTTAAATTATTCCTTGATCCCATCCTTGAAATTATAAATAACTATTTTATTTGTTTATTGTTTCTAAATAAAGGGATTTAACCAATTTAAATCCCTTTTCCCTCCAACAAAATATAATAAAATATTTCAAGCAGTTAGATCTAGATCTTGGTTAATAATATTTTATCATCAAGGATAACTCAATATTTTGTTATAAATAGGAGGGCTTTCCATTCATTCCTTACCTTAGATCCTTTTATCATGGTCGGACTTTGATCCTCTTATCATTGTCTATATTTGATTATCTTTATTTTCTTTTTGCTTATTGAGCTCCCTTTGAGTTCTACACATCTTGGGTATTCTACACCATTGAGAGAGAAACTCTGAATCTGAAGCGTTTGAGGACAACCAAGAACCCATCTCATTGAGGGGGACTGCATTATTTCTCTTCTCAGGTGTTACATAATATAAAAAAATTCTTTATAATTCTTGTCTTGTCTATTGGATATTTTGGAGAAAATCTTATTTTATTTTGTTGTTTAGCTTCTTTATTTTCATAGATATGGGTTTATTTTTCATTTGTTTCGACTGTCTATTGCAAGTCTAAGAAGTTAGACAACCATCTTTGTTGTTAGGGTTGTTTTTGATGTGCAGCTAAAGTGATCTCTTTTCATACACTTGCATTTAGATTTCATACTAACACCACTCCTTATGCTTCTCTTAGGGAATGCTAAAGATTACTTGTCCTATTAACATTTTGAACCTTTGATCCAACTCCCAAATAGATTCATTTTCCATATGTTTGATCTCCTTCAGTTCATTAACACATTGCGACTGTGATTTTGGATTCTTAAATTCCAAATTCAATGCTTTATTTGTATCATCCAGTGGGGTAGCCTGGTGAATCGTAGAATACTTTATGTACCATGTAAATTCTCTTTCCCGTAATGCTCTGAAAATTTGTGCCTTATTTACATATTCATTAGTAATATGTCTTGATTTCCATACTGCCTCAGCTACAAACCAAAATTTCTCAAGATCCTTTGATCTGAGTCCTCTAAAGATAGGTAGCTTGATATCATCGACCATTTTTGGTCGCAGGGAGTTAGGGGGAGGGGGAGGGGGATATGGAGAGGCGGATGGGGGGGGTAAGGGGAATAGCGAGATGGGGAATCCCAGAGGTGCCTTGATTATTCCCACATCCTAGTTGTGATGCACCTCTAGGGATCCTGGGTTAATTCTTTCTTCTTCGCTCTTAGATTCACCTAACAAAGGGTTGTAATCAGTCTCAATAATGTTCTCGCGATCTACCCTGTATCTCTTTCCACTTCGTGTAGATTTTGCTCCATACTTAAGCCCAAAAATTAATCTGACTGCATTCGTAGTACGCCATTTTCACATAAAATCATTTTAATCCACATATTCAAAGAATTTAGATATTTACCTCACGATGCCTTGAAAAATATTCGCTCAGCTTCGTTGTAAGATGAAGACATGTTTATGGCGAACTCAGTGATAAATCCTTCCAGGATACTATCGATCTAAAAATAAACATCTCTTGAGATGTTGTTACAGGTATCCTTGCGTTAATGTACCAATTCAGGGCTCCATGCAGTAGGCTCATCATTTTTATAGCAAGTCTTGTTCTCATTCAACCTTGACAACCACTCCTGTAACTCATTAGAAATTGACGTGAAGAAAATATTGTGTTTTTTTGTGAAAATACACATCTGTAACCAGGATTCATTTATTAACCGTGGATTTCTATTTTCCTGAGCTGTGAACTCTCGTTCTTTCAGATTTACCCAATCTTGTATTTCCTTCTTCGAAGGATGCTACATCAACATGTCCCTCAAACCGATCCTGAACCTCGCAATGGAACCAATTTTTGGCTCGGTTTGGGATTGACCTAGGTTTGCCTTGGACTTCGTACCAAAAAACCCTCAAACACCGACCCTTTCGGCAATGATCTTTAATCATATCACAGTTTCACCCGAGGTGGTTAGGGGTGGTGTTATCACTCCAATAATTCCTAGGGTTGTTATGTTTTGTTTAAAGAAATATTAGAGGTAACTATCAACCTACTTTTGAGATCAGGATCTAGCCTTCCTAATTCTCAGAGAGGGCTCTCTCTTTATGATTTAAATTTGTTGTTTTTAATTGATTTTAGGCTAGTTATGTAAGATTGATTGGTTTGATTTAATTTTGTTTGGTGGAATTATTGATTTAGATAGATAGAAGTCTGTCTATTTTCCATTGGGCTATGGAGTCAACATATCAAGCAAACAGTACAGAATCAAGTTCTAAAGGAGGTGATCACAGGGCAAGGTAGTTGAGAAAAATTAGATCTTTTAGGTCGGATGGTGAAGTGGTTTTCAATCGGGGTCAAGAAGAAGTTAAGCATTCCTTAAACTGGATAATGAAGGAAGTGAAAGAGGTCAATCGGGATGGGAGAGAAATTAAGGATTCTCAGATCTGGATATCAAAAGAAAACATTAAAATGAATAGCATTTCAGAAAAAAGTGTACTTAAACAATTTCTACAATAATATTCCTGTTATAACATTTAAATTGGAAAACATGCAATTTTATGGAATACTTAATGATAAACATGAAAAATTGAAAGATACTTCACTGAAGTGGCTCAACACATGAATCCTGTAATGCAATGTCTTTATTACTTGTCATGTTCGCTGACTTGAAAATGGTACAATAAACCCGCAGGTATTTAGATGAATTACAACTATAGAAATGTTCAGGAATCCACCCTCAATACTTTGATTTATGAAGTATTTATATAAAAACTAATACAAAATATCCTAAAACTGATTTAGGAATTATTCAAGGGAAAATAAAACATCTTCAGGTAAGAAGATAGAGACACCTATGTAACTAATGTAAGATGCCCCTATTTTATTTGGTTTGTTGTGTAATTTCTTTGATCTTTTGCTGCTTTATTTCTCTGAATATTGCTTTACGTTGGTTGCATCTTTACGCTGGCTAACTTTTGACTGTCTTTCATCTTTAAACTTTTTTTATCATTAAACTATGTTTTTATCTTTAAATTGCCTGCTCTGTTTTCACTTTAACCTTGACTGCTCTTTTTACCTATTTTACTTTGACTGCTCTATTTACCTGTCTTACTTTTCACTGTCACAGTAAATCATGTAACCTTTCCCAAGCCTCTTCATCTGGTAATTTGGTTTTTACCATTCTTCTGTAAATCTCATCAGCCTCTATGTAATTTTCAAAAGTAGGCTTGTTTATAAAGAGATGATTTACCTCATGCTGGAGGTAAAAGAGATTTTCAAATGCTTGATAGAGTACTTTTCCTGTAGGAATTCCTTTCATGGAGGAATTGTTGGACTATTCTTTAGCCACTTCTCTAATTTTCTTGTCATAATATTCATGCTTCATTAATCTGTCATTGATCACCAAAGGATTAGGCAGACCTTTCTGCCTCAAAATATCAAATTTGACCATGAATCTGGTTATTGTTAACTCCATAGTCTGACACTTGTCTTCAAGTTGTGTCATCAAGTTTCTTTTGGAAATTACCTTTCTTACCTCTACTATTGTTTTTGTTCTCACTTATGCCAATTTATTCTAATTCCTGTTTGTTCTTGGAATTAAGAAACTTTATTATTTCAGTGGCCTCTTCTGGTTTCTTCCTAAGTTCCTTTTTGAATTTCTGAATAGCTTCACTTGCTGCTTTTATCAAATCTTTCTGCTCAAATATTACTTGAATGGAAGGCCAAATATCATTAACAGAGTTAATGATATTGGCCCACAGTTGTTTCTTTGCTTGAGCAAGTGGTTCTTTCAAGGTCAATTCTTTCTCTAACTTCTGTATTCTGTCAGTGAATCTGTTTGACTTCTGTGTTTCATTCTTATGCATGATATGTACCAAATTCTTTTCATCTTCTAGACTTTTTATTTGTTATTTAAGTCTATTTATTTCAGTAGTTTGCATTGACATGTCCTACATGGCTTTGATCAATTTACCCGCTTCATCACTGGGATGAGCTATTTTTGTTTCTGTTGCTAATGTAGTAGTTGGTTGAACTTCTATTGTCACTGGAACTGTAGTAGGTAATGAAGCTGATGAAGTAGATGGAACTGCAGTTGTAATTGTAGGAATGGCAATGACAAGCCTTTCTTCAATGTTGGTCTTCTTTTCCTGCACCAATTTATCCATTTCATTCTCCATATATTTCAGTTGAGTTGTCAACTGAATGATGAGATTCATCATTTCATATTTCTAAACTTCATTCTCTAGAACATCTTTAGTTTGTGGATGCTCAATGGGAGGTAATTTCAGCTGCTTCTTCAATGCATCAATGTCTGCATTAGTCTTTTTAATAAGTTCCCCAACTGCTTTGATGTTCTTTGGATCATATCCAACCTCCATGACCAATTCTTCAAGTGATTTGATTATTTTATCTTTGGCTTGTGAAGAAGCCTTTTCTAGTTTTAATTGTTCTTTGATATTCTCTAGAGAATTTTGTAGCTTTTTTACACTCATAGCTTTGTTGGTCATAGTGGGGTAAATAATTTCTCCAGCTTTCTTATGGAACTCAATTTTATCTATTGGATGTAGATCTTTAGCTTCAACTTCAAATGTTGTTTTATTATATTCTGATGATGAATTTGGAGCCTTCATTGTTGGCTGCAAAAAGGTCATTTGCATCTTCCTGGTTTTATAATCAAAGACTGAAAGCAACATGTTTCGGTCACTAGGTGTCTATTTCCAATATTGGGCATAGGTGATAGCTTTCAATGCTTCATTCCTCAATTTTATTTCTTTATATTTTTCCATTATATCATGTTCTTTTTCCACTGGTTTCTTGATGAAGATAACTCTAAACTGTGTTGCTTTTGAACGATTTGTGTATTTGAGGTTGATGGCTGATGAGTTTCCTCTGAAACTACTGGAGGTGCATTCTCTTTGACAATTACATCTGTATCAATAATCTCAACTGTTTCAATGACTTCAACTTGTTCAATTACTGGACTCAGCTTGGGATTCTTCTTGTACATTAGTTTGAATTTGGTTTCAGTGGTGGTATTGACAGACTATGAACCTTATTCTCTTGGTCTCTTTGAGTTCCTGTCTTGTGGGGTTGGAGTTTGCAAGATGGAACTAGTATCACCTTGCTTCTATACCTCTTGCAAAATATTTTCCAACCATTCTGACTGGATGGAGTACTTTTCAACCTCTGGTTTGGACTCATGGATAAAAGGAGTCAATTTGAATTTGACTCTTAGTTTGCTGATAAATCCCAAAGGATCATACTTCTATTTAAAACTACCGCTGAACTTGAAATCTTGTAAACACTGTTCTGCTTGTTGACCATCATTCCTATTATTGCAAATGAAAGGACCAATCTGGTTTTTAATCTTAAACTGAGTTTTCTTCTTTGCTAACAGGAAATTAACTTCATCTGATTTTAGGATCTTCTTGATATATTCTAGTGCAAATAACCTCATTGGGAGGTATTTGGGTAGCTTGTATGGAGTGAGTTGACATCCATACACCCTAATTTTAATGTGGTTCTGTTATAAATACCAGTCTCCTTTTCTACTGTGTTCATACAATTGTAAGACCTTCTTTATCTCATCATTGACTCTTGGTTGAATGCTATTTCTTAGCATGTCGACAATTGGATAAACAAATGCATTAATAAATTTCTTGTAGGTGAATTATGTGGAATCCTTTCTAATCAAGGATGTCCAAAAGACCACTAATTGGGGATTATCCTCAATGTCCAGGTTTTGAAGGTTAACTGCAAACCTTTCAGATTGAAAATATATGAAAATATGAAACAAAATAGATGAATACTTAAACACTCCTTCCTCTGGTAATTTAACTAATTGATCATGGATGGCTTCTGATAGATAATGAGAAAAGTTAAATGTGGAAGGTGGAGGTCGCCCTTGGCAAAAAATGGATAGAAATCCTAATAATGAAGCATCTACATACTCATTTGTGAAGTACCCTAGAATGAAAGGCAGCATTGTGACAATCTATCTGGTTCTTTCTGAAAAAATTGCAGCTGAATAAGGAGGGTTACTCTTTGGGGTTTCCACTGATGAAGGAAGAAAGTTTTGGAAGATTTGAAACCTCTTGGAAAAGTCAAGCTTTAGATATAATTAAGTGAGGATTTCAATTGACAAATGGGCTTCATCAGGATTGGATTGGATCTGCAACATATGGTTTATTGATTCTGTAATAATGTTGAATAAAATCTCTTTGTTGGGGGTTACCAGGGCTCTTTCATTGGGCATATAATTAATTTGACAGAAGCTGATGATATCAAGAAATTGGAATGTCTTTGTGAAGATGTATTTAGGAAAATTTGATTCCAAAAGGTAGATGTCATAAGCCTGGTCTATGGATTTATCATGGCTCCAGCAGTGGATGTCCAAGAGGTTGAAATCAGTGATTATGTCATTGATTTTGAAGTCTTTGTCTGCAAGGGGGGTATGTTCAACATTAACTATAGGAGGTTGCAGGGGATTAACCTTATAATACTCTGGGATGCCATTTTACTTTGTTCAATTTAGCAGTTTATTACTTTCTATCTTAAGAAATGGATTCGAGAGGCTTAGGATTACCTGTGAAAAGGTTGAATTCAGTCTTTGGATGTGGTTCTGGCCGCAATAGGGGTTTTGGCAGCAAATAGGCTTCAATGGTTTATAAAAATTCAACTCTAAGTCCGCAACGGCTTCTTGTAACAATAAGGCTCGAATTCAGGGATGGATTGGCTTTAACATATGTCAGCAAGGCTCTTTTCTCGCATTTTTTAAATAGAAATGGTGAAAAAGGCTTTTAGGGCGGGCTTTAATTCCTTTAACCAATGGAAATTTAAATTTATTGCACGGGGTTGAACTTTCAAACAAGGGCGGTATTAGTCGTACAACAAAATGGGAGTATGGTGGTTATCGCACTCGAAAAGGTGGGTTGATGGTTTCAGGCGAGGGAGTGTAATAAACTATAGTGCTGCCACGTAGCAGGGAAGTGGGGGTGCGAAACCACCCATTTTTCACTCTCGATTGGTTTTAAACATCAACTGTTTGAGATTGCGAAAGGGCTTAGGAATAGTCAGATCAGATAGGTGCCAATAGGACGGTTGATGGGTGTTGAGCGAGGAGTTGGGGTGTTTGATAAGCGGGCTCTGGGTATATTTAAAGTGGAAGGGTTTAATACTTAAGCGGGGAGTGATATGGCAAGGTTATATTAAAGTGGGACCGGGATAATTAGTGGGGGGATTAATATATGCAATGGGTTAGGAATATACAATAGGTAGGGTTAATAAATGTATAAAGCGGGATAGGTTAAAAAAACTATATGCTATAATACAACAAGGGGTTTGTAATATATATGTGGGAATGTGAAAATACACTAGGGATATGCGTTTAAAAATATATTGGGAAGGGATTTACGGTGGGGCTCGATATAATTTTCAAACATTTCAGACTTAGGATAAGTGGGTTTTTTATATTTCTTGAATGAAAAGGGGAATTAGTAAAGGAAATTAATTTTCAAATGAAAATGTGTATTTAAACCAGGGAACGGGTATTTAGGAAGGGAAAATTGGTGAAATAATGGGAAAAGGTTAATATGAAGGGGAAGGGATATTTTTAGAAGGGAAAATTCCTTTAAGAATGGAAAATAGGGTTTTAAGCAAGGGGAATGGGTTTTTGGGAGATATTAGTTATATGAAATGACCAATTGATGCTTTCTATGACTTGTGAAAGTACTTGTGATATTAGTTATTTACCCTAACATTTTTTCTTCATTTATTGGGTGCATTTGAGCTTGTTGACCCTTTTATTTTTCTTTGATAAGCAAACTAATCTACTTATAACCTTATAACTTCCAATGGCTCATATTAAACTGATGAGCTCATTATTATTCTCTACCTAACTACTGATATTCCAAGATTAAATGGTTTGACTAGATCTTTATTCTCTAACTATTATTACATGAAATTTAAAGCATGAATGAATCAAAATTAAACTGTTTGATCTTCATGGATTCTGGCATTTTGGACAAGTTGCACACAATTTTTATTTGCAAAGTAAAGTAAAAGTAGTGGCATTTAAATGTGCATCACTTTCAGGATCTATTTTTATCTCTTTTTGGTGGGGCTCATACTTTATATTATTTTTTGATATTTTTATTTTATTCCTTTGATTTTTCTTTTAGGACTTACCCTCTTTACATTTTTTAAGATGGGAAAACATTTTCAGAATGCAAGTATGTACAATATTACAAGACCTTCACATATTCAATTCAAAATTATGATCCCTATTATTATAGGACCCTAACAGTGGCTCCACTTGGGGATGGCATTTCCTGGTGAAATGTCAAGAACTTGTTGACCAGTGGCCTTGGAACTTTGACTTTGCTTGCCTTGAAATTGCTTTCTGAGCTCTCTTTTATTCAATCATATGATGTTATACCTTTCAAATCTTAGGGCCTTCTCTTCAGGCTTCAACTTCAAAAGATAGTCATCCAATCCAATCTATACTTTGAAATGGTATTTACAATGAGAAAAGTAAAACAAATAAACTAATGGATAATTTGGAGAAATGTAGTGCTTCATCATTCTACCATTGACTGGTCCACATGGTAGATTTTTTCCATCTAACTCCTTCAAGAAAAATGCATTATTACCTCTGTAACCATAAATGATGTATGTTCCTTTCCAAAGAAAAGCAAATTTTCCATGTTTCCCTTTGTCTTCTATTTTGGAATCCCATTTGAGTACTTTATCACCTATGTAAAAATCATCTTCTTTTGTTTTCTTATCACCTACATTGTATATTATTTGGTTCTACTTGCAGCTCTTTAATCATTTTCATCACTAGCACTCCTAATTAGGATGGAAAAACAACATCCAATTCCATATACTAGTTGATAGCCTGGAGATGTACCAATGGAATTATTTGTAGTTAGTCTATCTTCCCATAAGGAATTGACCAACATTTTTTTCCAGGTATTTTTGTTATCTTCTAACAGTTTCTTGATGATATTAACCAGGCTTTTATTTGAGGATTCTACAAATCCATTACCTTGAGGGTAATAAAAAGTGGAATGGCCAAGGTTAATGTGGTATTTGTTACAATTCAATCATTTTATTGGATTTGAATGCAACGACATTATCAGTAATGAGATTTTTTGGGCATCCAAATCTAGAAAGGATATTGTTTTCAAGGAATGAGATAATCATAGAATCAGTGTCTTGTCTAGAAGGGATGGATTCTATTCACTTGGTAAAATAATCAGTGGCTGTCAAAATCCATTTATGTTGGGCTGAGGAGGGTGGGTGAATTTCACCAATGAATTCTAAACCCCATTGTTGAAATGACATTTCTGTAGAGATGAGTTTGAGGGGTAAAGGTAGTAGTTTTTTCTTCCCTTCAAATATCTTGAATTTGTGACAGGAGGTCACGTACTTTCTTAAACCTGAAAAAAGAGTGGGCCAGTAAAAACCTACCTCAAAATTTTATCAAAAGTTGATTTCCAGTAAAGGTGTCCTCCACAATCACCTGCATGAAATTCTTGCATAACTTTATCAGCTTCATCTTTCAATAAACAGTTTAATAGAATGCCACCACGATCTTTCCAAAATAAAGGATTATCTATGATACAATATTTCATTGCTTTTAACTTTAAGAATCTACCTTTAGTTATATATAAACCAGGAGGAGCTTGTAGGTTAAGTAAAGCAAATATGATATCTGCATACCAAGGTGATTCTAAAAAACCTTCATTGATCTGTGGAGTCGCCATCTCTTCCTAATCATCTAGTGCTGCAATGAAATTTATATCTAAGGCTCGACAATTTGACTCAGCCATGGGTTTGGCTAAACCTTGGCCTTTAATTAATTTAGTAGGCTTTATTTCAATATCATATTCCAATATAGTGGCAATCCATTTGCCTTTCTTTCCATCAGGCCCATTCTGAGTTAGAATTTCCTTTACTACTGAATTTGGAACATATTTAATAGCTTTCACTAAAGCAAGTACTTGTTTTTCCATTATATTGTAATTTAGTGTTGCACATATTAAGGATTTTCTAAAAAAAAGCAATGGGTTGTTCATAACCTTGATCATTATTTTGCAACAAGACTACTGCAATGGTATGTTCTGAAGCAAAAAAAAATATTATAAAATATTTTTTGAAATCAGGACTTATGAGGACAGGTGTTTTAGTAAGAGCTTGTTTGATTGATTCAAAATATATTTTAGCCTCTACTGTCCACTTAAGTGTTGAATCTTTTTTCAACATATTATTTAATTCTCTGATTAGTTCTGCTAAATTAGAAATGAATCTTCTAAGAAATTTTATTTTACCTAAGAATGCATGTAATTCCTTGATGTTTCTAGGATGACCAATGTTTAAAATTTCCTCTATTCTAGCTAGATCTATCCTAATTCCCTCTTTTGAAATTATGTGTCCTAAGAGTTTACCTTCTTCAAGTCCAAAGAGTGTATTTTTGGGATTCAAGGAAATACCAAATTTTCTGCATTTGATGAAAACTCTTCTCAAATGATCTAGATGTTCATTATCTATTTTTTAAAATATTGTTATATCATCTAGATAAATGACTAGAAGTTCATGGATTTCTTTGGAAAAAGCTATGTCCATAGCTCTTTGGAATGTGGCTCCTACATTCATCAATACAAAGGGCAATTTCAAATACATGAAAGTTCCCCAAGGAGTAGCAAATGTTGTCTTTGCTTGATCTTCTGGTTGTAATAATATTTGATTATATCCAGAGAATTCATCAAGCAATGAAATTTTGGATGATCCTACCACCCTCTATAAAATATGGTCTATTTTGGGGAGAGGATAGTTATCTTTTAGTGACACTTTGTTAAAGTTTTGGAAATCAACACAAAGTCTAATTTCCCCTGTTTTCTTCCTAGTGGGAACTAAGTTTTAGACCCAATCAGAATATCTAATGGGTGCTAAGATTTGTGCCTCATACATCCTTTTTACTTCTTTTTCAATCAATGGAATAAGAACAGGATTAATAATCGTAAGCTTTTGTTTAAAGGGCTTATGATTTTCTTTTATGGGTATTTTGTGTTGGATTATGCTGGTGTCATAAGACTTGGGATCTTCATAACTCCAGGCAAACACATCTTGAAATTATTTAAAAAAACTTATATATTTCAGCTTTTCTTCTGGAGGTAATGCTTTAGATAATTTGACAAGCTTGGGTTGATAATTTGACAAGATTTTCTTCTAACTTATCTATTTTTACTCTAGTGAATCTGGTTGGTTCAGTTTTATCTACATCATTTATATCTAACTCACTATTTATTGTGTAATCTACTGTACAATTAGTATCTATATTACAGTTTTGAAATTCTCCCTCAGCATTCATAAAATTGTAGATTTGAGAATCTTGTGAAAATATCTGCCAATATTTCAAATTGTCTGGTATAGTTGGCCTATGTCTCACCTATATGGTGTATTGATGATTTGGCTGAAAAGGAAATCTGCATGTACTGGAAAAAGTAGCCAAACTGTGTGCCTGCATGTTATGTTTCCTTGGAATAACAACAAAGTCAGTTTCAAGAAAACATTTAATCAATCTAGAATGGTTTCTCTGTATTGGCTCAGTCTAGGATTGTTCACAAGATACTCTCCTTTAATTTGTTTTATGATTAATTTTGAGTCTCCTAAGATAGAAACTCTCTTGGCTCCAAGTTTTCTTACAATTTGCAGTCCTAAGATCAATGCTTCATACTTCGCCATGTTATTTTTTCATTTAAATTTTAACCTAAAGGCATGACCTTCTGAATGATCATTCTCTAAGTTATAAATCCATACTTCTGCTCTTGCTCCTAATCTGTTCATAGAACCATCGAAAACTAAGTGCCACATAGATTCATGAAATATATTGTCATTGTCAATTTCTTTATGTTTCTGTTGTAATGCTGTGTTTTTATATGTGCCAGTGTCTGAATTACATAAGATGAAAGAATCCATATCAGAATGTATAGAATAAATAGGATAATTCTGTGGTTTTTCTGCACTACTGACCATTTATTTCATTAAAGTTTCTCAGTAAATATTTTTGGGCTGACCAAATATTGAAATTGTGGCATAGGACATGTCTAATTATAGTGATCCCTGCAATTTTTCTCCCCATGAGCGAGATAATAACACTCCATACATTGGAGGGATATCAGAAACTACAATATCCATGACAATACTCTTAGCTTATAGGTATTGGACTAAAGTGACACACAAGTCTTTTATCAGGCCAAGACATTTAACTTTACTAGAATCAAAGGAGAAAATATCTTTGTATGGTCTAGTGATATCTAGATTCAATGTTTCCATGATTCCCTTAGGCATTAAATTGTGAGATACTCCTGAATCTAGCATAGCATTGTGTAAGATATTGTCATGAATACTCAAGCTAATGTAGAATGGAGGAACACCACCTTCTTGATGTTTACCATTTACCTCAAGTCCAAATAGTAATACTGGTTGGTCATCATTCAGATTAACAACATCTTCTCCTTCACTTATGTTCAATGTTTCAGTGGTTTGGGCTTTGTATAAATCATTTTTTTCCAGCTCTATTAAAGGAACTGGTATTTTCAATTTGGCTATTTCAGTTTGGATATTAAATGGAACTTGATTTTTTCCTAACTAAATGATTTATTCTTTACCAATTTTAGTTTGAGTGTTTTATATTTTTTATCAGCAATTGGTATTTCAGTTTGTGTTTATATTGTTTTATTTTCAATTTTCTTATCTGGAATAGTTTTAGTGGAAGTTGTAGTTTTGGTAGTAGCTGAAGTTTTAGCATCAACTAGATTTTTAGCATCAGCTAGATTTTTAGCAACAATATATGTTTGGGTATCAGTGGGTGTGATGTCTACAATTTTTGGACTGGCTGTAAGATTTGGACTAGAATTTTTTTGAGTTTCTCTAGGGAGAATTTGCAGCACTTTGGTCACAAGAGCTTCTACTAGTTTCTTGGTCTGAGATTGGATTGTTTTCTTAGTAGGGGCTTATGTATTCTTCTTACTTCTAAGGTTATATTGTTTGTGAACTTCGTTAATAAAAAATTAATAACCTTGTTTATAGTCAAAAGACTCTCCAGATTCTAACTGTAATTGTTGTAGCATGTATAATTCTTGTTCTTCTTGGGTAAGAAAAATAGCATTATCATCATTTATTCCCATTAAGTTAATCTAGGTGTCCTGGTATTCATCATTTTGTTGGGAACTCTCTGCATATTTTTCATGGAAAGGTGGTCTAATCAATTGATCAGGTGTTGTTTCTCTTGATTTACCAGTATTGGTATTCTTCCTAAATTTGGGATTCCTGATTTGAGGACCTTGTTGTTGATTATCCCACTGAGGTTTTCTTTCCATATTTAATCTATCCATTATTCTTTCCATACTCTTTGCTAAACTATCTATCTTACTTTATAATGTGGATGGTTCATCCTTTATGGTAACTCTTCTTTCATTTCTCATCTTAACTCTTTTAGCTAACAAGTTAGCTTCTACACTAACTGCATTACTTTGCATTTGTTCTAATGTTTCAGGGTTTCTCTCTCTCAATTGATATGACATATCAGTATCAAAACCATCTGGAAATTTGATTAAAGCTAGATCTAGTGGGGGTTTTATGTTTGTTGGAATTTCATTATAGATGCTATTAAACCTAGTACAATAGTCCTGAACATGTTCATTAGGAACCCTTCTAATGTTTTCATATTCAGATAATATTTGTAAAGGGTTTTTCTTTCTTTCCCATCTATTGATAAATAATTGATGAAAAGAACCTAAATAAACTATATGATTGGCAAGTAAAGCTTTAAACCATTTATTTACATATCCTCTTAATGTTTGGGAAAACAATCTCATTTGAACATCAGCTTCATCAATTTCATGTAATTCAAAGTAATCAGTCATTTTATTTACATGTTGTTGGGAATTATATTGACTTGTACCATCGAACTGAAATATTTTACTTTGGTAATCTTGGGGCATGGCATGTAGTTCAGCCGGTAAGACCAAAGGGGCATATCTGGCTACCATGGCTAAGATTCTAGCTTTGCTGGGAGGTAAATTTGGTTGCTTGGTGATGAGGTTAAAGTACTTGCAGATGAATTTGGAACACTAGAAGATGTACTTGGAAATGAGGTTGAAGTACTAGAAGATGTAGCATAAGTGCTATAATATGAACTTGAAGTGTTTGGATATGGAAATAAAACTCTAGGTTGAAGAGGAAGCTTGGGGAAAAATGATTCAGTGGAATGAAAAGTAGTGGAAATAATAGATTATGTGGTACTAAATAAAGATGAATTTATAGACTCTGAAGGAATGGTATAAGGCTTGGGGTAAAATCAGATAAAGCAGCTAATTCAACATAATGTTGAAAATAGGCTTCATCAATATCCTTAATCAAAGTTGCAGTCAAAGCATCAAGTTTATCAAAAGTTTATAGAGCTTGCTAATCTGAATCAAGTGAAATAGTCTCCTTCTTTTCTTCAATAAATTGAATGAAATTAGGATCTATTACACTATCATAGATTGAATTTTTAGATTTAGTTCTAAACAAAGAGTGTTCAAATGATAAATTAAATTCAATATCTTGTATACTTGATAAAATTTTAGGGAGTGAATTAGCTTTGATTAATTGACTAGTTATTCCTAGACTTTCTACTTTTTTTGGTTTTTCTTAAAATTCTGTCAAGATCATCAACAATTATAACAGACTGTGGATCACGATGAGCCCTGGTATATTAAGTTATTTTAGAAGCCATAATTTCAAATTTCAATGAAAAACCTTAACAACCCTAAAACAACCTTAAGGTGAAAAGATGAGGAAAAGTCTTTCTTTTAAGGTTTATTTTAAACTGACGACTGACTTCCCCAGTATGGTCGCCAGTATGTTATCACTCCAATAATTCCTAGGGTTGTTATGTTTTTTTTAAAGAAATATTAGAGGTAACTATAAACCTAATTTTGAGATCAGGATTTAGTCTTCCTAATGCTCAGAGAGGGCTCTCTCTGTATGATTTAACTTTGTTGTTTTTAATTTATTTTAGGCTAGTTAGGTAAGATTGATTGGTTTGATTTAATTTGTTTGGTGGAATTATTGATTTAGATAGATAGAATTATGTCTATTTTCCATTGGGCTATGGAGTCAATGTATCAAGAAAACAGGACAGAATCAAGTTCTAAAGGAAGTGTTCACAGGGAAAGGTAGTTGAGAAAAATCAGATCTTTTAGGCTGGATGGTGAAGTGGTTTTCAATCGGGATCAAGGTGCAGTTAAGGATTCATTAAACCGGATAATGAAGGAAGTGAAAAAGGTCAACCGGGATGGGAGAGCAATTAAGGATTCTCAGATCCGGATATCAGAAGAAAACATTAAAATGAATAACAGTTTAGAACATAGTGTACTTAAACAATTTCTGCAATAATATTCCTGTTATAACATTTAAATTGGAAAACATGCAATTTTATGGAATAATTAATGAAAAACATGAACAATTTAAAGATACTTCACTGAAGTGGCTCAACACATGAATCTTGTAATGAAATGCATTTATTACTTGTCCTGTCTGCTGACTTGAAAATGGTACAATAAACTCTCAGGAATTTAGATCAATTACAACTATAGAAATGCTCAGGAGGTAAAAGAGATTTTCAAATGTCTGATACAGTAATTTTCCTGTACGAATTCCTTTCATGGAGGAATTGTTGGACTGTTCTTTAGCCACTTCTCTAATTTTCTTGTCATAATCTTCATGCTTCATTAATCTATCATTGATCACCAAAGGATTAGGCATACCTTTCTACCTCAAAATATCAAATTTGACCATGAATCTGGTTATTGCTAACTCCATAGTCTGACACTTGTCTTCAAGTTGTGTCATCAAGTTTCTTTTGGAAATTACCTTTCTTACCTCTAATATTGTTTTTGTTCTGTCACTTATGGAAATTTATTCTAATTCATGTTTTTTCATGGAATTAAGAAACTTTATTATTTCAGTGGCCTATTCTGGTTTCTTCCCAAGTTCCTCTTTGAATTTCTGAAAAGCTTCACTTGTTGCTTTTATCAAATATTTCTGCTCAAATATGACTTGGATGGAAGGCCAAATATCATTAACATAGTTAATGATATTGGCCCTCAGTTGTTGCTTTGCTTGAGCAAGTGTTTATTTCAAGGTCAATTCTTTCTCTAACTTATGTATTCTATCATTCAATCTGTTTGACTTCTGTGTTTCATTCTTATGCATGATTTGTACCAACTTATTTTCATCTTCTAGAATTTTTATTTGTTCTTTAAGTATATTTATTTCAGTAGTTTGTATTGACATGTTCTGCATGGCTTTGATCAATTTACCTGCTTCATCACTGGGATGAGTTGTTTTTGTTTATGTTGCTGATGTAGTAGCTGGTTGAAATTATATTGTCACTAGAACTGTAGTAGGTAATGGAGCTGATGAAGTAGATGGAACTGTTGTTGTAACTGTAGGAATGGTAGTGAAAGGGATTGCTTCCATGTTGTTCTTCTTTTCCTGCACCAATTTATCCATTTCATTCTCCATCTCTTTCAATTGAGCTGTCAACTGAATGGTGAGATTCATCATTTCATCTTTCTGACCTTCATTCTCTAGAACTTCTTTAATCTGTGGATGCTCAGTGGGAGGTAATTTCAGCTGCTTCTTCAATGCAGCAATGTATGCATTCTTCTTTTTAATAAGTTCCTCAACTGCTTTGATGTTCTTTGGATCATATCCAACCTCCATGACCAATTATTCAAGTGATTTGATTATGTTATCTTTGGCTTGTGAATAAGCCTTCTCTAGTTTTAATTGTTCTTTGATATTCTCTAGAGAATTTTGTAGCTTTTGTACACTCATAGCTTTGTTGGTCATAGTGGAGTAAATCATTTCTCCAGCTTTCTTATGGAACTCAATTTTATCTATTGGATGTATATCTTTAGCTTCAACTTCAAATGTTGTTTTCTTATAGTCTGATGATGACTTTGGAGCCTTCACTGTTGGCTACAAAAAGGTCATTTTCATCTTCCTGGTTTTATAATCAAAGGCTGAAAGCAACCTGTTTCGGTCACTAGGAGTCTATTTCCAATATTGGGCATAGGCGATAGCTTTCAATGCCTCATTCCTCAATTTTATTTCTTTATATTTATCCATTATATCATGTTCTTTGTCCACTGGTTTTCTTGATGAAGATACCTCTAAACTATGTTGCTTCTGAATGATTTGTGTATTAGAGGTTGATGGCTGATGAGTTTCCTCTGAAACTGCTGGAGGTGCATTCTCTTTGACAATTACATCTATATCAATAATCTCAACTGTGTCAATGACTTCAACTTGTTCAATTACTAGACTTAGCTTGGGATTCTTCTTGTACATTAGTTTGAATTTGGTTTTAGTGGTGGTCTTGACAGACTATGAACCTTCTTCTCTTGGTCTCTTTGAGTTCCTATCTTGTGGGGCTGTAGTTTGCAATATGGAACTAGTATCACCTTGCTTCTATACCTCTTGCAAAGTATTTTCTAACCATTCTGACTGGATGGAGTAATTTTCAACCTCTGGTTTGGACTCATGGATAAAAGGAGTCAATTTGAATTTGACTCTTAGTTTGTTGATAACTCCCAAAGGATCATACTACCATTTAAAACTACCGCTGAACTTGAAATCTTGTAAACAATTTTCTGCTTGTTGACCATCATTCATATTATTGCAAATGAAAGGACCAATCTGGTTTTTAATCTTAAACTGAGTTTTCTTCTTTGTTGACAGGAAATTAACTTCATTTGATTTTAGGATCTTCCTGATATATTCTAGTGCAAATAACCTCATTGGGAGGTATTTGGGCATCTTGTATGGAGTGAGTTGACATACATACACCCTAATTTCAGTGTGGTTCTAGTATAAATACCAGTCGCATGTTCTACTGTGTTCAGACAATTGTAAGACCTTCTTTATCTCATCACTAACTCTTGGTTGAATGCTTCTTCTTAGAATGTTGACAATTGGATAAACAAATGCATCAATGAAGTTCTTGTAGGTGAATTATAATGAATCCTTTTTTTATTAAGGATGTCCAGAAGACCACTGATTGGGGATTACCCTCAGTGTCTAGTTTTTTAAGGTTAATTGCAAACCTTTCAAATTGAAAATACAGGAACATATGAAATAAAACAGATGAATACTTAAACATTCCTTCCTCTGGTAATTTAACTAATTTCTCATGGATGGATTCTGATAGATAATGAGAAAAGTTAAATGTGGAAACTAGAGGTTGTCTTGGGAAGAAAATGGATACAAAACCTAATATTGAAGCAACTACATACTCATATGTGAAGTACCCTAGAATGCAAGACAACATTGTGACAATTTGTCTGGTTCTTTCTGAAAAAATTGCAGCTGAATAAGGAGGGTTACTCTTTGGGGTTCCAATGATGAAGGAAGAAAGGTTTGGAATATTTGAAACATCTTGGGAAAGTCCAGCTTTAGATATAATTTAGTGAGGATTTCAATTGACAAAGGGGCTTCATCAGGCTTGGGATGGATCTATAACATTTGGTTTATTGATTCTGCAGTAATGGTGAATAAAATATGTTTTTTGTGGGTTACTAGGGCTCTTTCATTGAGAAGATAATTAATTGGACAGAGTCTGATGATATTAGGAAACTGAAATTTTTGTGGGAAGATGTATTTAGGAAAATTTGATTCCCAAAGTTAGATTTCATCTGCCTGGTCTATGGATTTATCATGGATCCAGCAGTGGATGTCCAAGAGTTTGAAATCAGTGACCGTGTCATTGATTTTGAAGTCTTTGTCTACAAGGGGGATATTTTCAACATCAAATACAGGAGGTTGCAGGGGATTAACATTTATAATACTCTGGGAGGCCATTTTACTTTGTTCAATTTAGCATTTTATTACTTTCTGTCTTAAGAAATGGCTTTGGGAGGCTTAGGATTACCTGTGAAAAGGTTGAATTTGGTCTTTGGATGTGGTTAAGGCCGCAGTAGGGGTTCTGGCAACAAATAGGCTTCAATGGTTTATCAAACTTCAACTCTAAGTCGACAACGAATTATTGTAACAATAAGGCTCGAATTCAGGTCTGGATTGGCTTTAACATATGTAAACAAGGCTCTTTTCTTGTAGGTTTTTAACAGAAATGGTTAAAAATTCTTTTAGGGCGGGCTTTAATTCCTTTAACCAATGGTAGTTTAAATTTATTGCGCGGGGTTGAACTTTCAAATGAGGGTTTTATTCATCGTACAACAGAATGGGAGTATGGTGGTTATCGCACTCGAAAAGGCGGGTTGGTGGTTTTGGGAAAGGGAGTACGATAAACTGTAGTGTTGCCACGTAGCAGGGAAGCAGGGGTGCGAAACCACCCATTTTTCACTCCCGATTGGTTTTAAACATTGGCTATTTGAGATTGCGAAAGGGCTCAAGAATGGTCAGATCAGATAGGCACTAATCGGACGGTTGACGGGTGTTGAGGGATGAGTCGGGGTGATTGATAAGTGGGACCCAGGTATATTTAAAGTTGAAGGGTTTAATACTTAAGCGGGGAGTGATATGATGAGGTTATATTAAAGTGGGACCAGGATAATTAGTGGGGGGGTTAATATATGCAATGGGTTAGGAATATACAATAGGCGGGATTAATAAATGTATAAAGTGGGATAGGTTAGAAAAAACTTTATGTTATAATACAACAAGGGTTTGTAATATATATGCGGGAATGTAAAAATACACTAGGGATATGCGTTTAAAAAGATATTAGGAAGGGATTTACAGTGGGGCTTGATATAATTTTCAAACATTTCAGACTTAGGATAAGTGGGTTTTGTATATTTTTTGAAAGAAAAGGGGAATTAGTAAAGGAAGTTACTTTTCAAATGAAAATGTGTATTTAAACTAGGGAAATGGTTTTTAGGAAGGGAAAATGGGTGAAATAAGGGGAAAAGGTTAATATGAAGGGAAAGGGATATTTTTACAAGGGAAAATACCTTTTAAGAATGGAAAATAGGGTTTTAAGCAAGGGAAATGGGTTTTTGGGGGATATTAGTGATATGAAATGACCAATTAATGCTTTCTATGACTTGTGAAAGTACTTATGCCTACCCTTTATTTATCCTAACATTTTTTCTTCATTTATTGGGTGCATTTGAGCTTGCTGACCCTTTTATTTTTCTTTGATAAGAAAACTAATCTACTTCTAACCTTATAACTTCCAATGGCTCAGATTAAACTGATGAGCTCATTATTATTCTCTACCTAACTACTGATCTGCCAAGATTAAATGGTTTGGCTAGATCTTTATTCTCTAACTATTATTACATGAAATTTAAAGCATGAATGAATAAATATTAAACTGTTTGACCTTCATGGATTGTGGCATTTTGGACAAGCTGCACACAATTTTTATTTGCAAAGTAAAGTAAAAGTAGTGGAATTTAAATGTGCATCACTTTTAGGATCTATTTTTATCTCTTTTTGGTGGGGTTCATACTTTATATTCTTTTTTGATCTTTTTATTTTAGTCCTTTGATTTTTCTTTTAGTACTTACCCTCTTTACATTTTTTAATAAGGGAAAACATCGTGGAAAGAAAAGTATGTAAAATATTACAAGATTTTCACATAGTTAATTCAAAATTATGATCCCTATTATTATAGGACCCTAATAGATGGTTGCAAATCCAGGTTTCTGCAGCCTTGAGGCACTGCGCGAGGTGCCTTTACTTCACTTCTCTGCACTTAACCAATTTACTAACATGTATATTAGTATTGTGTGGTATAGCTTCATCAATTACTTTTCATCATTCAGCTAAACATAAAAACATTACAAAATATGATAAATTGTGTTATCACAACATTATCATCACTTCGCATAAACAAATAAACAACAAACATATCACATGTAAACACAAAATATGCCCAAAACTTATTCTTCTTTATTAATATGGTTTTTTTCAAATCATACAACTTCTTCGATGTGCGACACAAATGCAGGTGTTATGCACACTAAGCTGTAGGCTCTTCCAAGGTCTCCATGCACTCAGCTATAGAGTCTTCCCATAAGGCCCAAAATAGACTAAAGATATAAAATACAACAATTTGCACTCATCAACTATCACAATATATTATCTCAACAAAGCCTAACATCACTTTATATATATGTGCATCATTACAAAACCATGGTCCATATACCATGGGCTAGAAAACATAACCCAATACCTGTTCAAAAATGAAAGGCTTCGACCCACTACTAAGCCCCTAAACACTGTGTAGTAGATCTAGCTTCACAGTACCATGCACTCCACTCCTCAAGGTGTGGAGTCTTTAACCAAAAACTTACCAAGTTGGGTTGCGCCTTGTTATCTCTCCGCCGGATTTCTAAGGCTGAAGAAGAAATCCCAACATAGGTAACCACAGACCAAAATTTTGGCTTAGTATCTAGCCCTACCAAACCAGAGAGGGATCTCTCCACAAAGTCACAGCCAAGAGGGCTGGATGAATTAGGGTTTTAGCCTAGGTAAAATTACAGAGGTTTGATTTGGTTGAATTGGGTTGTTGGATTAGGATTAGGTCAAAGAGGCTAGGTCACAGAAAATAAGATTAGGGTTGCAGAGATTCAATGGGGAAAGGTAAACAGAAAACCTAACACTTTAGGGTTCCTTGAGTGGGATGGATCAAATAGGTGAGGAGCTAGAAAGAGCAAGGCTAAGTATGAGTTATTTCTAAACTAAAGTAGATGGAAAAACTATGAAGGTTTTCCCAAAACAAAGCATGAGAGATGTATTTTGTTTATCAACTTAAAAACCAACATATCATATAAATGAAATGGATCATGAAACAAAACATTCATACATAATGAGACATACGAATAAAAATTCTAAATTCTCATACCACATGTATCCCAAATAAATAGCTGCAACCCTTTCATTAATTTCCTGCCAAATAGATTACACTAGAGTCTTTGATCAATGCATCAACATCAAACAATGTCCAACCTCTAAAAATGAGTCAAAAATTACAAGATATAGACCTCAAACAACATATTCCAATATTAGGGGTTGAATCTATGAGAGGAGGAGCAGTTCCACCAAAAACTGAGTTGAATACCTAGAGTGTAGGGAGGTCAAACTGACTCATCCCTCACTTTTTGCAAACTGATTCATTACATGTCATAAAAATTTTCACCTAATGTATTTACCCTAGGTAATTCAACCACATCATAATTACTTTTACATTCAAGATTTACATTGGTAAAAATATCATTGACCATGGTCAAACTGGAAAAAATTGAGAAAATTGAAAAATATCAGCAAACTGATAAAATGTGTCCTATGCAGAGCACCATTGTCCTATGCGCAATGCCAACTTCAGCTCCATTTTTGAGGGGGTGCCAGGTGCCCAAATTGAGCTCAGGATAGCTCATTGGAAATATTATCAAGTCTACTTTCCTGAGATGTGATTGGTCTGCAGAGTTGACATGATTTCACCTCCCAAAAAGTGTTTCTCCCAAGACTTCTCAGGTGCGCAACACCAAAGTTAGATGTGCAACGCGAACTTGCAGGCCACTTTTGGAGACCTTCCCGATGTCCAAATTGTGCTCACGATAGCTAGTTGTAAAAATATCTCTCTTGGATACACAATGGACCTATAAAGCACTGCAAAATGATCAATCATAGCCCCTAAAAAATCAATTCTCCCAAGACTAGTCAAAAAGTGCAGAATGGGGGTGAAAAAATGCAGTGTGCTCTTGTAGGAAACGTTTGGAGGCCTTACTCAACTCCAAATGGAGCTAATGATAGCTCATTGGAAATATATTCTAGTATAGTTATCATTTGACTTATCCAGTAAGTCATTTGGACAATCCAGCTAGGAGAAAAATGGATTTTCCTAAGGTCACTCTAGACGTTCAACATCTCTCTTGTAGCAATTGTATTTTTGAAATTTCTCCAAAACCATCACACCTATGTAAAAACTTAAGGAGGTTTATCTTCCTTGATGTATGATGGAAAAAAACATCTTTCACTTTAGTAAACTTCATCACCATTTGGTCAGAAACATAGTTTGAAGAAAAACTCACCCTATGTGTGGAAAATGATTTTTCCCTTGGAATGATTTCTTGAAAAATTATGGATACATGATGTTTATGAGCTGGAATGGCCTCATACCTGATGATATGACCTCCCTTATGTCTCCTCTTCTCATATGTCTATGATTCCATATCAAACCCTAGCTCGATGGGAGAGGAAAGTAGGGTTTAGTGCTTGTGGAAAATGATGATTTTGAGGGATAAGAGTGATGGGAAGTGTTTAGGAACAATGATGCCTTTTGGAACTTTGATTTGGTAGCTTGGGAATCATGAAATTATTACATATTGAATGACATAAAATTACATAATGAAAAATAAAAATTACATTTTGAAACCAAAATTACATGCTGGACCAAGAATTTCTCTTCACAAATCATCTTCATATGGTGAAGAGATGTTATTGGATCACCCTTTAATTTCTAGTCTTATGCAGTGGAAATGAAGTTTTATTGGACCTTGGAAACCCTAATGACCTAATGGTAACATTTTTAAACACTAAAAGACCTATTGAGAGCTTGAAGGACAAAATTTCAAGATGACATGATTGATATGACTTTATGGATGGTGTACAGTTAGCAAGGTCTAAAACTATGCCAAAAAGTAATCAAATTTGAGGAAGAGTGATGTTTTTGGACTAAGGCTACCATCAGTGGCTAAATTTTTACATGAACTAGTGGAATGATAAAAAAAATCTGAGTGGGACTCCTAAAATGATATGAAAATAGGATTTTGATCACTGATGGCATGATGCAAATATTGACACTAACATTGGCCTTATAAGGGATGATAGCTCTAAAAGAGGTGTCAAGAACCACACAAATCTGGATTTTATAGATCCTTGCCTTGTCCATTGGGCCAATACCGTCAAAAAATCAAACTAATAACATGACTGAAAACTGATAACTCAGAAAAAATAGATTGACTCAAGACAAAATCAAATGACTAAAACTTGACTCAATACTGACTTACTTGACTGAAAACTGAACTTTTGAAAATGGCAGAAAATCAGTGAAGCTCCATGGCCTTCACTTCGAGCTCTGAAGTCCAGTGATTCTCTATTTCAAAATTTCATAAAATGTAAGCTGAAAGAAACTTCTTGTTGAAAACAAAATCAAATCAAACTAAAATGATACCAACCTACTCTAATATGTTGCATAATTGTTGATTAGGTGAAATGATCCTTCCAGTGTAACCAATCAAGCAGATAGCTACTTACTGAAATTATGCTCACTTTCCTCGAGCAGGCAGAATGATGTACATGTAGGCAACTCATGATAAAAACTGAAATGAAGACTTATGCTTACAAACAAGTCAACATTCATCTTATCCAATGCTTGCAAAAGATTTCCCAAGCGATCTTGAAAATCATGAAGAATTTCCTTTTATATATCAACAAAAGGATATTAGTAAGAATTATTCCCATATGGTTGTAACAAATTAGTAAAAGGATCCTCCATAATATTTTTAATAGCATAAGTGTCCACATCTACGGGATCCGGGAAAAAAATCCTTTTCATCAACAGACTTTTCATTTTCTGAACCTTGAGGAAGATTTGTATCTGCAAGGGGCTCTAAAAATAATTCTTCTTTATCACTACTCTCCTCTTCATAATCACTTGGAAACTGACAAGACTTCACAAGAACATCATCATTCTTAAAGGATGGAATATGGATTTTCAAATTTAGAATCTAATTTATTTCTTCTTCGGTCAAAGGAGGAAGTACTTTTTTTTTTCTTCATATGAAACAATAATTGTCTTATTTCCCTCTTAAATATTCACAAGGATACTGAATATCTTATTTAATATCAAGAAAAGGAGCATATAAATTTTCATCAGACTGTTGATTTATTTCATGTGGTTTCGTTTGACTATCAAGATGCAAAATTATTTCATCTTCAAGCAAAGGGGAAGCTACTACATGCTGAATATGATCTTTTGTATTAAAGTGACTAGCTTCTTCAAATTGATGTTGAAGAGAGAAATCATAGAAGGCTTCAATGATCTCTTCATCATTCATGCATTCAATATCATCAATACTCTCAAGATATGCAATAAAACCTTCACTATAATCACAACAGATTTTTAAGATAGATAAAGAAAGATTAGACTTCACATAATGTTTGGAAAACATCTTATGGAAATCTTTAAGAGAACATAAACTTCCTTCTGGTAACCCTTCATACCATACCCTAGCTTTATCTTCAAGAGTAGCCGTAAAAATCTTCATGATACAGTCTTCAAGAAACTCAACTCTCAGTCTATATACATGTACATAAAACTTTACTAAATTCAGATCAACATCATCTTTCTCTTCATATTTTAATATGGGAAAATGTGTAAACAAATAAAGATAAGGCATAAGATTTGGAAATCCAGGGATTTGAGATCAATCCATAGGAGCATACCTGGGATTTTTTCTTGCGGTAGAACTCATCTCGACAACAATGAAGTCACTAAGAAGTCTATTCAAATTACCAGTTCTTGAAAAGTGGAGTCAACATGAAAATTATGAATCTTTGGATTCTTCGACACTAGAGTCGCTAGGTGAATGATGCACAACCTTCTTGTTCCTGATCGGTGTTCACCGTCAATAATCATATTTGATCTTTTTCATTCTTTCCCACGGAATATTTGTCTTTTCGCCTCCCCAGCAATGGCACCAGTATGTTATCTCTCCGCTAGATCTCTAAGGTTGAAGAAGAAATCCCAACAGAGGTAACCACAGACCAATATTTTGGCTTGGTATCTAGCCCTACCAAACTAGAGAGGGCTCTCTCCATGTCACAACCAAGAGGGTTGGATGAATTAGGGTTTTAGGCTAGGTATAAGTACAGGGGTTTGATTTGGATGAGTTGGGTTGTTGGATGAGGATTAGGTCAAAGAGGCTAGGTCAGGGAAAATAGGATTAGGGTTATAGAGATTCAATGGGGCAAGGTAAGCAAAAAACCTAACACTTTAGGGCTTCTTGAGTGGGATGGATTAGATGGGTGAGGAGCTAGAAAGAGAAAGGTTAAGCATGAATTATTTCTAAACTAAAGAAGATGGACAAACTATGAAGGTTTTCCCAAAACAGAGCATGAGAGATGTATTTTGTTTATCAACTTAAAATATAGCATATCATAGAAATTAAATGGATCGTGAAACAAAACATTCATACATAATGAGACATAAGAAGAAAAGTGCTAAATTATCATACCACAGGTATCCCAAAGAAATAGTTGCAACCTTTTCATTAATTTCTTACCAAATATATTACACTAGAATCTCTGATCAATGGATCAACATCCAACAATGTCCAACCTTTGAAAATGAGTCAAACATTAAAATATATAGACTTCAAACAACCTCTCCCAACCTCAAGGGTCGAATCCATGAGAGGAGGAGCAGTTCCACCAAAAACTGAGCTGAATACCTAGAGTGTATGGAGGTCAAACTGACTCATCCCTCACTTTTTGCAAATTGTTTCATTACATGTCATCAAAATTTTCACCTAATGTATTTACCCTAGGTAATTAAACCACATCATAATTTTACATTCATGATTTAAATTAGTAAAAATCTCATTGACCATGGTCAAACTGCAAAAAATTGAGAAAATTGAAAAATATCAGCAAACTAAGAAAATGTGTCTTATGCGCAACACCACTATCCTATGCGCAGCGCCAACTTCAGAACCATTTTTAGGAGGTTCCATGTGTCCAAATTTACCTCAAGATAGCTCAATGGAAATCTTATCCATTCTAATTTCCAGATTTGTTTTCGGTTTACAGAGTTGACTTGATTTGACCTCCCAAACGCTTTTCTCCCAAGAATTCTTAGGTGCACAGTACCAAATAGTAGGCCACTTTTGGAGGCCTTATAGGTGTCCAAATTGATCCCACGATAGTGTGTTGGAAATATATCGCTCTTGGCTACATAATGGACCTATCAAGCACGGAAAAAGATCAAGTATAGCCCCTAAAAAATCAATTCTCCCAAGACTGGTCAAAAAGTGCAGAATGGGGGTGCAAAAATGAAGTGTGCTTTCCAAGCAACTTTTGGAGGCCTTACAGAACTCCAAATTGAGCTAATGATATATCATTGGAAATATATTGCAGTATAGCTATCATTTGACTTATCAAGAAATTCATTTGGAAACACCAGCTAGGACAAAAATGGATTTGTGCAAGCTCACTCAAGAAGTGCAACAACTCTCCTGTAGCAACTGAATTTTTGACATTTCTCCAAAATCATGACACCTATGTAATCACAGAAGGAGGTTTTTATTTATTGACATATGATGGACAAAAACCTCTTTTAATTTTGTAAAATGCATTAACATTTGGTCATAAACATATTTTGAAGAAAAATTAGCCCTATGCATGGCAAATGATTTGTCCCTTGGAATGATTTCTTGAAAAATGATGGAGACATAATTTTTATGAGCTAGAATGGCCTCATAATTGCTGATATGATCTCCCTTAAGACTCCTCTCCTCAAATGTCTCTAATTCCATAGAAAACCCTAGTTTGATGGGAGAGGAAATTAGGGTTTAGTGCTTGTGGAAAATGATGATTTTGAGGGATAGAAGTGATGGGATGTGCTTAGGAACATTGATGCCTTTTGGAACTTTGAGATGGAAGCTTGGGAATCATGAAAATTTTAAATTTTGAATGACATAAAATTACATAATGAAAATTAAAAATTGCATCTTAAAACCAAAATTACATGTTGCAACAAGAATTTGTCTTTACAAATCATCTTCATATGGTGAAGAGATGTTATTGGATCACCCTTTACTTGTTGGTCTTATGCAGTGGAATTGAAGTTTTTTTGGACCTTGGAAACCCTAATTACCTAATGGTTACCTCTTTAAACCCTAAAACACCTAATGAGACCTTGAACAACTAAATTGCAAGATGACATGACTGATATGACCTTATGGATGGTGTACAGTCAGCAAGGTATGAAACTATGCCAACAAGTAATAAAATTTGAGGAAGAGTGATGTTTTTGGACTAGGGCTACCATCAATGACTAAATTTCTGCATGACCTAGGGGAATGATAAAATAATTATGAGTGAGACTCCTAAAATGATATGAAAAGATGATTTTGATCAATGATGGCAGGATGCAAATATTGACACTAACATTAGCCTTATTGGGGATGATAGCTCTAAAAGAGGTGTCAAGAACCACAAAACTCTGGATTTTTTAGATCTGTGCCTTGTCCATTGGGCCAATACGGTCAAAAAATCAAACTAATAACATGGCTGAAAACTGATAACTAAAAAAAAATAGACTGACTCAAGAAAAACTCAAATGACTAAAACTTAACTCAATACTAACTTACTTGACTAAAAACTGAACTTTTGAAATGGCAGAAAATTTGTGAAGCTCCATGGCCTTCACTTCGGGCTCCAAACTCCATTGATTCTCTACTTCACACTTGCAAAAAATGTAAGCTGAAAGAAACTTTTTGCTGAAAACAAAATCAAATCAAACTGAAATGATACCAACCTACTCTAATCTGCTGCACAATTACTGATTAGGTGAAATGATCCTTCCAGTGTAACCAATCCAGCAGATGGCTACTTACTGAAATTCTGCTCTCACTTTCCTCGAGTAGGCAGAGTGATGTACATGTAGGCAACTCATAATAAAAACTGAAACCAAGACATATGCTCACAAACAAGACAACATTAATCTTCTCCTATGCTTGCAAAAGACTACCCAAGGGATCTTGAAAATCATGAAGAATTACCTTTTGTAGATCAACAAAAGGTGATGAGTAATAATTATTCCCATATGGCTGTAACAAATTAGTAAAAGGATCCTCCATAATATTTTTAACAGCATAAGTGTCCACATCTACGGGATCTAGGACAAACTCCTTTTCATCAGCAGAATTTTCATTTTTTGAACCTTAAGGAAGATTTGTATCTACAAGGGGCTCTAAAAAAAATTCTTATTTGTCACTACTCTCCTCTTCATAATCACTTGGAAATTGACAAGAATGTACAATAACATCATCATTCTTAAAGGATGGAATATGGATTTTAAAATTTAGAATCTTATTTATTTCTTCTTCGGTCAAAGGAGGAAGTACTTTTTATTTTCTTCAGATGAAACAATAATTTCCTTCTTTCCCTCCTAAAGATTCACAAGAATACTAAATAAATTCTTTAATCTCAAGAAAAGGAGCATATAAATTTTCATCAGACTGCTGATTTATTTCATGTGGTTTAATTTGACTATCAAGATGAAAAATTCTTTCATCTTCAAGCAAAGGGAAAGCTACTGTATGTTGAATATGATCTTGTCTATCAAAGTAACTAGCTTCTTCAGATTGTTGTTGAAGGGAGAAATCATAGAAGGCTTCAATGATCTCTTCATCATTCATGCATTTGATATCATCAATACTCTCAAGATATGCAATAAAACCTTCACTATAATCACAACATCTTTGTAAGAGAGATAAAGAAAGATTAGACTTCACATAATGTTGGGATAACATCTTATGGAAATATTTAAGAGAACATAAAATTCCTTCTGGTAACCCTTCATACCATACCCTATATTTATCTTCAAGAGTAGCCATAAAAACCTTCATGAGACAGTCTTCAGGGAACTCATCTCTCAGTCTACATACATGTACATGAAACTTTACTAAATGCAGATCAACATCATCTTTCTCTTCATCTTTAAATATGGGAAGGTGTGTAAACCAATCAACATAAGGCATATGATTTGGAAATCCAGGGATTTGAGATTGATCCATAGGAGCATACCTAGGATTTTTTCTTGAAGTAGAACTTATCTCAACAACAATGAAGTCACTAAGAAGTCTATTCAAATTACCAATTCTTGAAAAGTGGAGTCGACATGAAAATTCTGAACCTTTGGATTCTTCAACACTGGATTCACCAAGTGAATGATGCACAACCTTCTTGTGCTTGATCATTGTTCACCATCAACAATGAGATCTATTCTTCGTCGTTCTTTCTTATGGGAGATTTGTCTTTTCGCCTCCCCGACAACGGCACTAGTATGTTATCTCTCTGCCAAATCTCTAAGGTTGAAGAATAAATCCCAACAGAGGTAACCACAAACCAATATTTTGGCTTGGTATCTAGCCCTACCAAACTAGAGAGGGCTCTCTCCACAAAGTTACAGCCAAGAGGGTTGGATTAATTAGGGTTTTAGGCTAGGTATAAGTACAGGGGTTAGATTTGGTTGAATTCGGTTGTTGGATGAGGATTAGGTCAAAGAGGCTCGGTGAGGGTAAATAGGATTAGGGTTGCATATATTCAATAGGGAAAGGTAAGCAGGAAACCTAACACTTTATAGTTTCTTGAGTGGGATGGATCAGAGAGGTGAGGAGCTAGAAAGATCAAGGCTAAGAATGAATTCTTTCTAAATTGAATAAGATGGAAAAACTATGAAGGTTTTCCCAAAATAGAGCATGAGAGATGTATTATTTTTATCAACTTAAAAACCAGCATATCATAGAAAGGATATGGATCATGAAATAAAACATTCATACATAATGAGACATAAGAATAAAAATGCTAAATTCTCATACCACAGGTATCCCAAAGAAATAGTTGCAACCTTTTCATTAATTTCTTGCCAAATAGATTACACTAGAGTCTCGCATCAATGCATCAACATCCAACAATGTCAAACCTTTGAAAATGAGTCAAAAAGTAAAATATATATACCTCAAACAACCTCTCCCAACCTCAAGGGTCAAATCCATGAGAGGAGGAGCAGTTCCACCAAAAAATGAGTTGAATACCTAGAGTGTAGGGAGTTGAAACTGACTCATCCCTCACTTTTTGCAAACTGATACATTACATGTCATCAAACTTTTCACCTAATGTATTTACCCTAGGTAAATCAACCACATCATAATTACTTTTACATTCATGATTTACATTGGTAAAAATCTCATTGACCATGGTTAGATTGGAAAAATTTGAGAAATTGAAAAATATTAGCAAACTAAGAAAATGTGTCCTATGCGTAGCGCCACTGTCCTACGCGCAGTGCCAACTTCAAATCCATTTTTTAGGGGGTTCTAAATGTCCAAATTGAGCTCAGGATAGCTCATTGGAAAGCTTATCTAGTATAATTTTCAGATCTCTTATTTTTTATATATTTGACTTGATTTTTCCTCCCAAAAAGTGTTTCTCCCAATACTGCTCAGGTGCGCAGCGCCAATATTAGGTGTGCAGCGCCAACTTGCAGGCCACTTTTGAAGGCCTTCCCTGTGTCAAAATGGATCTAACGATAACTTGTTGGAAATATATAGATATTGGATACAAAATGGGCCTATCAAGCACTGAAAATTATCAAGTATAGCCCCTCAAAAATCAATTCTCCCAATACTGGTCAAAAAGTGCATAATGGGGGTGCAAAAATGCAGTGTAATCTTGCAGGAAACTTGTGGAGGCCTTAATAAACTCCAAATTGAGCTCAAGATAGCTCATTAGAAATCGCTTCCAGTATAGTTATCATTTAACTTATCAATAAAGTCATTTGGACACTCTAGCTAGGATAAAAATGGATTTTCCCAAGGTCATTGCAGAAGTGAAACAACTCTCCTGTAGCAATTGTATTTTTTATGTCTATCCAAATCCATGATGCTTGTGTAAAACCTAAAGGACTCGTTTCTTCCTTGACCTATGATGGAAAAAAACCTCTTTCAATTTTGTAAAATTCATCACCATTTGGTCAGAAACATAATTTGAAGAAAAACTAGCCCTATGTGTGGAAAATGATTTGTCCCTTGGAATGATTTCTTGAAAAATGATAGAGACGTGATCTTTATGAGCTGGACTGGCCTCATACTTGATTATATGACCTCCCTTATGCCTCCTCTGCTCAGATGTCTCTAATTCCATAGAAAACCCTAGCTCGATGGGAGAGGAAATTAGGCTTTAGTGCTTGTGGAAAATGATGATTTTGAGAGATAGGAGTGATGGAAAATGTTTAGGAATACTAATGCCTTTTTGAAATTTGAGTTGGAAGCTTGGGAATCATGAAATTATTAGATTTTTAATGACATAAAATTACATAATGAAAATCTAAAATTACATCTTAAAACCAAAATTACATGTTGGAACAAGAATTTCTCTTTACAGATCATCTTCATACGGTGAAGAGACGTTATTGGATCACCCTTTACTTGTTCGTATTATGCAGTGGAAATGAAGTTTTATTAGACCTTGTAAAATCTAATGACCTAATGGTAACCTTGAAAAACCCTAAAATACCTAATGAGACGTTAAAGGAATAAATTTCAAGATGATATTACTGATATGACTTTATGGATGGTGTACAGTCATCAAGGTATGAAACTATGCCAGCAAGTAATCAAATTTGAGGAAGAGTGATGTTTTTGGACAAGGGCTACCATCACTGGCTAAATTTTTGCATGGCCTAGTGGAATGATAAAAAAATTATGAGTGGGACTCTTAAAATGATATGAAAAGAGGATTTTGATCATTGATGGCAGGATGCAAATGCTGACACTAACATTGGCCTTATTGGGAATGATAGCTCTGAAAGAGGTGTCAAGAACCACAGAAATATGGATTTTGTAGATTATTTCCTTGTCCATTGGGACAATATGGTCAAAAACTCAAACTAATAACATGACTGAAAAATGATAACTAAAAAAAAATAGTCTGACTCAAGACAAACTCAAATGCCTGAAACTTGACTCAATACTGACTTACATGACTGAAAACTGAGCTTTTGAAAATGGAAAAAAATTAGTGAAGCTCCATGGCCTTCACTTCGGGCTCTGAACTGTAGTGATTCTCTACTTAACACTTGGAGAAAATGTAAGCTGAAAGAAACTTGATGCTGAAAACAAAATCAAGTCAAACTAAAATGATACCAACCTACTCTAATATGTTGGACAATTGTTGATTAGGTGAAATGATCCTTCCAGTGTAACCAATCCTGCAGATGGCTACTTATTGAAATTATTCTCTCACTTTCCTCGAGCAGGCAGGATGATGTACATGTAGGCAACTCACAATAAAACCTGAAATGGAGACTTATGCTGACAAACAAGTCAACATTCATCTTCTCCAATGCTTGCAAAAGGCTGCCCAAGGGATTTTGAAAATCACAAAGCATTACCTTTTGTATATCAACAAAAGGAGATGAGTAAGTATTAATCCCATATGGCTATAACAAATTAGCAAAAGGATCCTCCATAATCTTTTTAACAGCATAAGTGTCCACATCTACGGGATCCAAGGCAAACTCCTTTTCATCAATAGACTTCTCATTTTCTGAACCTTAAGGAAGATTTGTATCTGCAAGGGGCTCTAAAACAACTTCTTTATCATTGATCTCCTCTTCATAATCACTTGGAAATTGACAAGAATATACAATAAAATCATCATTCTTGAAGGATGTAATATGGATTTTCAAATTTAGAATCTGATTTATTTCTTCTTCGGTCAAAGGAGGAAGTACTTTTTATTTTCTTCGAATGAAACAGTAATTATCTTCTTTCCCTCCTAAATATTCACAAGGATACTGAATATCTTATTTAATCTCAAGAAAAGGAGCATATAAATTTTCATCAAACTGATGATTTATTTCATGTGGTTTCATTTGATTATCAAGATGCAAAATTCTTTCATCTTCAAGCAAAGGGGAAGCTATTGTATGCTGAATATGATCTTCTATATCAAAGTGACTAGCTTCTTAAAATTTCTATTGAATGGAGAAATCATAGAAGGTTTCAATGATCTCTTCATCATTCATGCATTCGATATCATCAATACTCTCAAGATATGCAATAAAACCTTCACTATAATCACAACATCTTTATAAGAGAGATAAAGGAAGATTATACTTCACATAATGTTTGGAGAACATCTTATGGAGATATTTTATGAGAACATAAACTTCCTTTTGGCAACCCTTCATACCATACCCTAGCTTTATCTTCAAGAGTAGCCATAAAAATATTCATGAGATAGTCTTCAAGAAACTCAACTCTCAATATACATACATGTACATGAAACTTTACTAAATGCAGATCAACATCATCTTTCTCTTCATCTTTGAATATGGGGAGATTTGTAAACCAATCAACATAAGGCATAGGATTTGGAAATCCAGGGATTTGAGATCGATCCATAGGAGAATACTTGGGATTTATTCTTGCAGTAGAACTCATCTTGAAAACAATGAAGTCACTAAGAATTCTATTCAAATTACCAGTTCTTGAAAAGTGGAGTTGACATGAATATTATGAACCTTTGGATTCTTCGACACTGGAGTCACCAAGTGAATGATCACAACCTTCTTGTGCATGATCCTTATTTCCCATCAACAATCATATCTGGTATTTTTCGTTCTTTCCTGGGGAAGGTTTTTCTTTTCGCCTCCTCGGAAACAGTGTCAGTAAGTTATCTCTCTGCCAAATCTCTAAGGCTGGAGAAGAAATCCCAACATAGGTAACCACATACCAATATTTTGGGTTGGTATCTAGCCCTACCAAACTAGAGAGGGATCTCTCCACAAAGTCACAGCTAAGAGAGCTGGATGAATTAGGGTTTTAGGCTAGGTATAAATATAGGGGTTTGATTTGGTTGAATTGGGTTGTTGGATGAGGATTAGGTCAAAAAGGCTAGGTCAAAGCAAATAGGATTAGGGTTTCATAGATTCAATGGGAAAAGGTAAGCAAAAAACCTAACACTTTAGCATTTCTTGAGTGGGATGGATCAGACGGGTGAGGAGCTAGAAAGAGCAAGGCTAAGCATGAATTCTTTAGAAACTAAAGAAGATGGAAAAATTATGAAGGTTTTCCCAAAACAGAGCGTGAGAGATGTATTCTATTTATCAACTTAAAAACCAACATATCATAGAAATGAAATGGATCATGAAACAAAACATTCATACATAATGAGACACAAGAAGAACAATGCTAAGTTCTCATACCACAGGTATCCTAAAGAAATAGTTGCAACATTTTCAATAATTTCCTACCAAATAGAATACACTAGAGTCTCTGATCAATGCATCAAGATACATCAATGTTCAACCTCTGAAAATGAGTCAAATGTTACAATATATAGACCTAAAACAACTTCTACCAACCTCAAGGGTCGAATCCATGAGAGGAGGAGCAGTTACACCTAAAACTGAGCTAAATACCTAGAGAGTAGGGAGGTCAAATTGACTCATCCCTCACTTTTTGCAAAATGATTTATTACATGTCATCAAACTTTTCACCTAATGTATTTACCCTAGGTAAGTCAACCACATCACAATTACTTTTACATTCATGATTTACATTGGTAAAAATCTCATTGACCATGGTCAAACTGGAAAAAAATGAGAAAATTGAAAAATATCAGCAAACTGAGAAAATGTGTCCTATGTGCAGCGCCAGTGTCCTACGCGCATCACCAACTTCAAGTCCATTTTTTAGGGGGTTCTAGGTGTCCAAATTCAGCTCAGGATAGCTCATTGGAAATCTTATCTATTTGACTTGATTTGAACTCCAAAAAAGTGTTTCTACCAAGACTTCTCAGGTGTGCAGCACTAGTGTTAGGTCAGCAGCGCCAGTGTCAGGTGTGCAATGCCAACTTTCAGGCCACTTCTGGAGGCATTCTCTGTGTCCAAATTGATCTCACGATAGCTAGTTTTAAATATATTTCTCTTGGCTACACAATGAACCTATCAAGTACTGAAAATGATCATGTATAGACCCTCAAAAATCAATTCTCCCAAGACTGGTTAAAGTGCAGAATGGGGGTGAAAAAATGCAGTGTGCTCTTGCAGGAAACGTTTGGAAATATCTTGAAGTATAGTTATCATTTGAATTATCAAGAAATTAATTTGGACACTTAGCTACGAGAAAAATGGATTTTCCCAAGATCACCCTTTACTTGTTGGTCTTATGCAGTGGAAATGAAGTTTTATTGGACCTTGGAAACCGTAAGGACCTAATAGTAACCTTGAAAAACCATAAAATACCTAATGAGACCTTGAAGGACTAAATTTCAAGATGACATGACTAATATGACTTTATGGATGGTGTATAGTAAGCAAGGTATGAAACTATGCCAACAAGTAATCAAATTTGAGGAAGAGTGATGTTTTTGGACTAGGGCTACCATCAGTGACTAAATTTTTGCATGACCTAGTGGAATGATAAAAAATAAATTGAGTGGGACTCCTAAAATGACATGAAAAGAGGATTTTGATCACTGATGGCAGGATGCAAATATTGACACTAACATTGGCCTTATTAGGGATGATAGCTTTGAAAGAGGTGTCAAGAACCACGAAACTCTGGATTTTGTAGATCAATGCCCTTTCCATTGGACCAATATGGTCAAAAACTCAAACTAATAACATGACTGAAAATTGATAACTCATAAAAAATATACTGACTCGAGACAAACTCAAATGACTGAAAATTGACTCAATACTGACTTACTTGACTGAAAATTGAACTTTTAAAAATGGCAGAAAATCAGTGAAGCTCCATGGCCTTCACTTCAGGCTCCAAACTCCATTGATTCTCTACTTCACACTTTCATAAAATGTAAGATGAAAGAAACTTGATGCTGAAAATAAAATAAAATCAAACGAAAATGATACCAACCTACTCTAATATGTTGCACAATTGTTGATTAGGTGAAATGATCCTTCCAGTGTAACCAATCCAGCATATGGCTACTTATTGAAATTCTGCTCACTTTCCTCGAGCAGGCAGAATGATGTACATGTAGGAAACTCACGATAAAAACTTAAACCAAGACTTATGCTAACAAACAAGACAACATTCATCTTCTCCAATGCTTGCAAAATACTACCCAAGGGATATTGAAAATCATGAAGCATTACCTTTTGTATATCGACAAAAGGAGATGAGTAATTATTATTCCAATATGGTTGTAACAAATTAGCAAAAGGATCCTCCATAACATTTTTAACATCATAAGTGTCCACATCTACGAGATCCAAGACAAACTCCTTTTCATCAGCAGACTTTTCATTTTCTGAACCTTGAGGAATATTTGTATCTACAAGGGGCTCTAAAAAAATTATTCTTTATCACTGATCTCCTCTTCATAATCACTTGGAAATTGACAAGAATGTACAATAACATCATCATTCTTAAGGGATGTAATATATATTTGCAAATTTAGAATCTTATTTATTTCTTCTTCAGTCAAAGGAGGAAGTACTTTTGTTTTCTTCGGATGAAACAGTAATTGTCTTCTTTCCCTCCTAAAGATTCACAAGGATACTGAATATCTTCTTTAATCTCAAGAAAAGGAGCATATAAATTTTCATCAAACTGTTGATTTATTTCATGTGGTTTCATTTGACTATCAAGATGAAAAATTCTTTCATCTTCAAGAAAATGGAAAGCTATTGTATCATGAATATTATCTTGTGTATCAAAGTGACTAGCTTCTTCAGATTGATGTTGAAGGGAGAAATCATAGAAGGCTTCAATGATATCTTCATCATTCATGCATTTGATATCATCAATACTCTCAAGATATGCAATAAAACCTTCACTATAATCACAACAACTTTGTAAGAGAGATAAAGAAAGATTAGACTTCACATAATGTTCAGAGAACATCTTATGGAAATATTTAAGAGAACATAAACTTACTTTTGGTAACCCTTCATACAATACCCTAGATTTATCTTTAAGAGTAGCCATAAAAACCTTCATGAGACAGCCTTCAGGAAACTCAACTCTTAGCCTACATACATGTACATGAAACTTTACTAAATGCATATCAGCATCATCTTTCTCTTCATCTTTGAATATGGGAAGATGTGTAAACCAATCAACAAAAGGCATAGGATTTGGAAATCTAGGGATTTGAGATCGATCCATAAGAGAATACCTGGGATTTTTTCTTGAAGTAGAACTCATCTTGACAACAATGAAGTCACTAAGAAGTCTATTCAATTACAAGTTCTTGACAAGTGGAGTCGACATGAAAATTCTGAACCTTTGGATTCTTTGACACTGGAGTTGCCAAGTGAATGATGCACAGCCTTCTTGTGTCTAATTGTTTTTCACCATAAAAAATTAGATCTAATCTTTGTCGTTCTTTCCTAGGGAATATTTTTCTTTTCGCCTCCCCGGAAACAGCACCAGTATGTTATATCTTCGTCAGATCTCTAAGGCTAAAGAAGAAATCCCAACAGAGGTAACCACAGACCAATGTTTTGGCTTGGTATAAAGCCCTAACAAACCATAGAGGGATCTCTCCACAAAGTCACAACCAAGAGGGCTGGATGAATTAGGGTTTTAGGCTAGGTATAAGTACAATGGTTTGATTTGGTTGAATTGGGTTGCTGGATGAGGATTAGGTCAAAGAGGCTAGGTCAAGGAAAATAGAATTAGGGTTGCAAAGATTCAATGGGGCAAGGTAAGCAGAAAACCTAAAAATTTAGGGTTTCTTGAGTGGGATGGATCAGAACGGTGAGGAGCTAGAAAGAGCAAGGCTAAACATGAATTATTTCTAAACGGAAGAAGATGTACAAACTATGAAGGTTTTCCCAAAACAGAGCATGAGAGATGTATTCTGTTTATCAACATAAAAACTACAATATCATAGAAATGAAATGGATCATGAAACAAAACATTCATACATAATGAAACATAAGAATAAAAATGCTAAAATCTCATACCACAGTTATCCCAAGAAATAGATGCAACCTTTTAATTAATTTCTTGCCAAATAGATTACACTAGATTCTCTGTTCAATGCATCAACATCCAAAAATATCCAACCTCTAAAAATGAGTCAAAAAGTACAAGATATAGACCTCAAACAACCTCTCCCAACCCCAGGGGTCGAATCCATGAGAGCTAGAGAATTTCCACAAAAGACTAAGTTGAATACCTAGAGTGTATGGAGGTCAAAGTGACTCATCCCTCACTTTTTGAAAATTGATTCATTACATGTCATCAAAATTTTCACCTAATGTATTTACCCTAGGTAATTCAACCACATCATAATTAATTTTTCATTCATGATTTACATTGGTAAAAATCGCATTCACCATGGTCAAACTGGAAAATTTTGAGAAAATTGAAAAATATCAGCAAACCGAGAAAATGTGTCATATGCACAACGCCATTGTCCTACGTGTAGCGCCAACTTAAGATCCATTTTTTAGGGGGTTCTAAGTGTCCAAATTCAGCTCAATATATATAATTGGAAATCGTATCCATTCTACTTTCCAAATATGTTCTTTGTTTGCAGATTTGACTTGATTTGACCTCCCAAAAATTGTTTCTCCCAAGACTGCTCAGGTGCGCAACGCAAGTGTCAGGTGCGCAGTGCCAACGTGAAGGACACATTTGGAGGCCTTTCCGTTGTCCAAATTGAGCTCACAATAGATCGTTGGAAATATATAACTATTGGCTACACAATGGACCTATATAAAATTGAAAATGTTGAATTATAGCCCCTCAAAAATCAATTCTCCCAATACTGGTCAAAAAGTGCAAAATGGGGGTGCAAAAATGTAGTGTGTTCTTGCAGGGAAATTTGGGAGGCCTTATGCAACGCAAAATTTAGCTCATGATAGCTCATGGGAAATATCTTCCATTATATTTATCATTTGACTTATCAAAGAAGTCATTTGGACACTCCATCTTGGAGAAAAATGGATTTTCGCAAGGTCACTCTAGAAGTGCAACAACTCTCCTGTAGCAACTGTATTTTTAAATTTATCCAAAACCATGACATCTGTGTAAAAACAGAAGGAGGTTTTTCTTCCTTGACCTATGATGAAAAAAAACCGATTTCACTTTTGTAAAATTTATCACCATTTTGTTAGAAACATAGCTTGAATAAAAATTGGCCCTATGTGTAGCAAATGATTTGTCCCTTGTAATGATTTCTTGAAAAATGATGGAGACATGATTTTTATGAGCTAGAATGGCATCATAATTTTTGATATGACCCCCCTTATGCATCCTCTACTCATATGCCTCTGATTCCATAGCAAAACCTAGCTCGATTGGAGAGGAAATTAAGGTTTAGTGCTTGTGGAAAACGATGATTTTAAGGGATAGGAGTGATGGGTAGTGTTTAGGAACACTGATGCCTTTTGGAACTTTGAGTTGGCAGCTTGGGAATCATGTACTTATTACATTTTTAATGACACAAAATTACATAATGAAAATTAAAAATTACATCTTAAGACCAAAATTACATGCTGGAACAAGAATTTCTCTTTACAAATCATCTTCATATGGTGAACAGATGTTATTGGATCACCCTTTACTTGCTGGTCTTATGCAGTGGAAATGAATTTTTATTGGACCTTGGAAACCCTAATGATCTAATGGTAACCTGGAAAAACCCTAAAATACCTAATGATACCTTGAAGGACTAAATTTCAAGATGACATGACTTATATGACTTTATGGATGGTGTACAGTTAGAAAGGTATGAAACTATGCTAGCAAGCAATCAAATTTGAGGAAGAGTGATGTTTTTGGACTAGGGCTACCATCAGTGACTAAATTTTTGCATGACCTAGTGGAATGATAAAAAAATTCTAAGTGAGACTCCTAAAATGATATGAAAAGAGGATTTTTTTATCATTGATGGCAGGATGCAAATACTGACACTAACACGCCCAACAAAATGTTTCATGAATCACTCCTAGAATTATACACATGCGAACAAATCCCATCAAAAGTACTTACAACCAAAATTTGATACTCATTGCCTCTCTCTGGATACACCACCATTGCTACCACATAGGGAGACTTTATAGGTAACATGGGAGGAAAAATCATATGGGTTTTAGTAAATAAATTACAGACAACAAGGGATCCCTTTATGTTCTTTTCTACCAGCAAACCCCAACCTGATACTATAGGCTTACGAAGCCTTGAACATGTTACAGAACAAGGGCATGAAGATGACATGTAGTACATGGGAATAACAACCCACTTGTCATATATAGTATTATAGGTAGTAAAAAAATTTATATACATTTTACTGCAAACAGAATCAAGAAAATTTCTTGTGGGGGTACCCTCTTATAGGCCATTAGAAATGAATCTGACTACACACCATTCAATTACAAGATGTGAAAATTCTTAACATCTTGAATAGGTTAGAAATCGGAATTCTAGCCAAGATATTCTTCCAAAAATTATATGGAATATCAACGACCTACAGTCCATGAATTTCACTCTGCTCCTTGAATTCTTATACCCACACTATAGAATTTACAAGCACACAACTTACACACCCACGGCTCAACAATAGGGACGGTATAATTTATACAGGCGAATCACCTAGCAAATTCAACCCTACCCTCTATTTCATCGAATGATAGAGGGTGATTATGATAGAGGGTGATTGCAACCAAATACAACCTGTAAAATAGGAAATCGGGGTGATTGCAACCAAATACAACCTACAAACCAGGAAATCAGGGTGATTTCAAGATAATCCAACCTCCAAACCATGCGAATTAGGCCTTTGGATTGTTTATCGAGTTTATTTTTTATGGCTAAAAATTAATAATTATTATTTTTTAAAATAATTTTTGGGCTAACTAAAAAAAGAGGTGCAATATAAAAAAATATCCCCTCAAAATATAAAACCCCTTAAATTTTCCATGATATCTTCCAATATGCCCCTCACCAATGTCATCCACCAACGCCACATGGTGAGAAATGAATGGGTCCAATTTTTAAATTTCTTCAAACTATTCTTGTATGTGTCAAAATTTAACATGGTTAGACTAGGCACATTCCTTGAAGGTATGCGAGGGTTTCAACACTTAAGGATGCATGGAATCCCAGAATAATATTTGATATCATCATTGTTTGCATCAGCGTTCATCATGCAGTCTCATTTTCATAATTCCTCATTCCCATATATGGAATATTTCTTGAAAATCTCTTGAAATTGCATGGAATGTCTTCCAACACGCCTATCACCAATGTCATCCACCGACGACGCACGGTGAGCAGTGAATGGGGCCAACGTTCATATTTAGTGAGTATGGGGATTAAGGACTATGGGTTAGTTATTAAGGTTTATAATGGATAATTGTAAGGTTTATAAGGTCACACAATGGGGCTTATTAGGATTTATATACGTTTGGGGATATAGGATAGAGGGATTAAGGATTATGTGGGTTAGAAACTAAGGGTTTTGTATTATGTTTCAAGGTTTATTAGGACTATTTTTTAAGCTTTATGGGTTTTTTTTAAGGGGTTATAAGGTGAGTATTTATATGGATATGGGTTTTTTAGAGTGTTCAAGGTTATAAATTAATATATTATTTATTATCTATAATGGATATAATAATTTAGGAATTTTGGTTAAGTCCAAGGGATATATGCATTTAGGGATAGGTTTTATTTGGTTTAAGGTTTAAAAATGAAAAGGGATTTCATGTGTCATGTAGGTTATGGGTTAGGGTATATAGGAGTTAGAGAATGTTTTTGTATATGGGATTAGGTTATGGATCATATATGTTACTAGTTAACAAGTATAGTTCTTATGACTCGGATTTTATTAGTGATAATGGTTAGATTTCAAGAGTTAAGGGTGATAGTGTTATTATTTTTGGTATATAGTTGTTATGGTTACAAGATATATTAGATAATATACATTAGGGGTTAAAATTAGTAGGTGTTAATATTTATAGGGGCCTAGGATTATATTTTTTATGTGTTATACAATTTAGGGATCATCAGTCTTGGACATTGTTAGGTCACAGAATTGTCATATTTTTCCTACTTGTTTTCCTTCTTTTTTTATCCCTTTTTGACCGACAGGACCATGTCTTATTACTGTAACAACCCTTATTCACCTAAATATGTCATTTTTCATGTCTCTTTCTTAGTCCAATTCTACTTATAATTTGACATTGGAACTACCATCTTAGGCTACTTTCTATCATAAAAGTAATGTATGGTTTGTTTCAGGTTTGTATTGTCTATTGAATCTTGTTGTTACGGGATTACATATCATTTCCTTTAACAATTTGGCTTAATTAAGGTTCTGAGAGTTGTTTTTGTTACACATATATTTTCTTAATCACGTGTTGTCTTTCCTAATCAAACCAAATCTAGAAAATCCAATTAATACATACCTCACCCTTCCATAATACTACATGATTAGACCTATCTGACACCTTTACTTTTTACAATTAAATGGATGTAACTGTCGTCATTAGTACCAATATTCCTTCATCATTATTACTTTTTTTTGTTTATTATTTTTGTTGTTACATACAGAGATCAGTGCAATCATTTAGAAAGTCCTTTTGATTTAAAATTTTTGAATTGGTAATAAGGATAAGTAATCGTCAATAATTCCAACACCTTGGCATTCTCCCTTGAGAAATCATTTGTGTGCATTGAATAAACTCTGTAATAGGTTCCTATCATTGTTGAGTAGTGTGGTTTTGATCAACTATGGGTGGAGCAGCATTCAGAAACAAACCTGACTTTGTTAATGTGTTGTTACAAAATCCGGAAGCATTGGAAATTTTTCTAAGGGATAGATGGATGAGTTATTTTGAAAAATTATAGGCTTTTAGTGAATTGGAAACTTTATAATTTTCCCAAGCCTTAGTTAAAACACACTCTATGTTCAAGGGATTCATAATTGTTGTTAAAGAATAATTTATCACAAAAGTGACAGGGATGCCTAGGATAGGAGAATGGTGGTTCTCAAGGAAAGTGGAAAATCCTAAAGCTAAGGCCATATTATTAGAGGAGGGAGAATAATCGATGCCCAAATAGAGGGGTTTTGATATAACATCTATTCCTCACCCTTTAGAAGATGTATACCTCTTCATCAAAAAATTCATTATCTAAGAGGGTCATTTTTGGATTATTTCAACTATCACTTTCAATTATTGGCACACCTAAGGACAAGGTGGTTCATTAATTTACCATACTACTTGTTGATTTCATTACAGCACATTCCAGAGGCTGTGAAATGGGAAAAACATCGAGAAACTTGCATCACTAACCATGTGCTCATTAAATTAATAATTGTGCATTCATTACTTATATGAATATGGAAAAACTAGTTTTTCCGTGCTAGCTTCCTCATCATCATAAAATAAAATTTCTTAAGGATTATGTGCATATATTTGAGCTTATCAGCATGTTACTTCAATGGTTTCTTTTAAGTGTTCTTCAACCAGTATAATTCCATGAACAAATTTTAAAGCATGAAATCTTGAAACACTTGAAAAGAAATGTGCATCAAACAACAATACAAAAGCCAATAATGAAGGTGTTCACCCCTCCTGGGCTACATCTCCTAGTCCGTCAACATGACTAAACCTCTCTTGTATTTGGTGTCAAAATTACATATCAGTTTTCTGCCAAAAACATTTGGACTTTACCCCTTCAAGGTAATTTTATCCTACAAATAACTCTCACAATATCAGCAACACAACATATCTCCTACAAAGATGACATTCTTTCACTAGTGAGAGCTAGAAGCCCCTCACATACACCCTTCAATTCCACGCTGAATAATACAATAAAAAACTTCATGAATAAAGAATTCAAACCAGAGTTGAACCATGATGGTCACAGCTACTGCAAAAAGTGTTCTGGACTTGGGAAAACCCCTACAAGGTCTCCCCCTTGCTCAATAGCTTCCAAAAGTTGCTTCAAACATCTGATTTATCCATACACAGTGCTTGTAAAACCTGCAATATGACCCTAAATATGTGATCAAATCAGTCAATAGATGTTTCCCATGGATTCACATCATCCAAAAACCCCTAAGTAGCCTCTCCTGGCTCTTCAAATGGTCTTCAGGTGAAGCAGATATGGCCTTCTCTCCTGGTGGCCCTAGGCATATTGAATATTCAAGCTGGAAAAATCACTTCCAGAAGTGCTCCTCTACCTCTGAAACCTGCACCAAACTTCTCAAAATGTCCAAAAATGTTAGGATAGATTCTCTGAGCCCAATTTGGTTGAAAATTTCTCAAGTTATGGCTTCTTCAATTTTTCTTAGGAAAACTCCTCTAAAACTGGAGCAACTCCAGTTAACTCCGCCAGAACAGGAGTTCTGCCGAAAATGGCGGACTCTGCCAACTTCACCGTCGTGTTAAAATCGGATTAATTAGTGGATAAGCATAGTTAAGTGGTAGATAAGTGGTGGTTTAACGCACTAATGGCGCGCTTAAACAAATCTGCATTAACAAATGGATTAGCGTATTTAAATGGGGGTTAAAGTTTAATTAACCCGCATTAAGTTTTAATCTATGTGTATTAATTTTGGCCCCGTCAGCGCTCATGATGTGAGGTCTCGTGGACTAGGGGTTGGCCCTCGGATACCCCCGCCATAAAATTTTCATTAAAAAAAAATATAAATCGTTTGCATAGAATGGTAAGAAATAACTCGGAGCGGAGGTGGTAAGATTGTTGCATGTTGTGAGCGAGGTCGTGGGGTCAAACCCGACCTCCATCTGGCCTCCGACATAAAATTTTGCACCACCATGTAATATGAGGGGGGGCACATGGCGGCCTTTAGGCTTGCCATGTGTCGACAACCAATTGGCTTTAAAATAAACGAATAAAATGCTGAAAATGAACCAAAATGCGAACCAACCACCAGCTGACACTTGTCAGCATCTGATTCAACCAATTGGAGGAATATTCCAAGAATATTCCTTGCAATATTCTTTTTGTTGACTGGGCTGCCTAGTCACCATCCTGTTAATTCTACGCAAATTGACAGGATGATGACTAGGCAACCCAGTCAACAAAAAGAATATTCCTTGGAATATTATTTTTGTTGAATGGGCTGCCTAGTCATCATCTTGTCAATTATGCGCAAATTTTATTTTTTTATGATATTAACATCAGGCTCTAACTTTCACATACAGAGTCGGTTTTCGATGAAACGAAGTTCACCCAAATTAGGTCGAATAGACCTTCCGATCATTCAGTTTTGAAGGATTGTGAGAAATTTGAGTTTTGAGTTTAAATTTGAGCTCCTGATCATATCTCCCCACTGAAAGAATTTTGGTCTCCAAAATTTCATTTTCATTTGTTTAGAAATTTAAGGTACAGTTCCTTCATTCTTATAAACTTGACCCAATCGAAGTTTTAAGTGCCTTGACAGCTCTTTTTCATTCTGAACTTGAAATGTAACTTGACTAAAGGTTTCAATTTCATTTTTCTTCTCGACTTGTCCATGTTTCTATGACCATGCATAACAACATCCTTCCCAAGAAGAATTCAATGGTGTTTATCTGCAAAAATCCTTATCGAGGATAAAGTCCAAAAGACTTTGACATAAACCAATACAAGTTTCACATGGCGAATACTTATAGAAATTAAGTGTTGAACACATTTGTACATACAAAATATGCTGCCACTACTCATAAAACAGTTTTCAAAATTCTTTCTGACATAATCAAAGAGAAATTCATTTTACAAAATGGAGAACTTCACACCCAAATTTTCCATTTCCATTGAATAAAAACCAATCCAGACTAGCATAAACATGCTAAAGAAAAAAATGTTGCATGTAAGTGATTTATTCATGAATTATCACTTTTACAAATTACCCACTATGGGGATATGCAACTAGTGCAAACAAGGAATTACAATCTTCAATTGGACAAATAGTCTGAACAGTTCTTACCCAACATGGAGATTGAACCCTCTATTTGAACTTGTCCTTCTTTTGAAGCTGCTTCATGTATGGTCGCACCTTGCGCCACTTTTTATTTTTTCGCTTCCTTTTATGGTGCTTGCATGACTCACTTAACTTTACCAGGATGAAGTTTTGGAAACAATTCCCAACACTTCTCGATCCAATGCCCACTGATATTGCAGTGAGTTCAAAAGTTCCTTTGAGCTCTTCCTAGTTCACATGTCTTTTTCTTTGATTGATTTTTCCTCTTCTCGTTCTCAATCTCAAGAGACATAAACATATTCTTGATGATGCATTTTCTTTTCCCGCACTCCTCTACACAATGGTTAGAATAAATGAAAAAATTTCATGGAGACATTCTCCTCAAGATGTCACTCAAATGAGCAGGTTGTTTTCCTTTAGGAGAAGCATTTGAATGAATTGGACGAGTATACCTTTTCTTGGCGTCCTTTGGCTTATGCTTCCGAGATGATGAACTTGCATGGCTAGAAGAACTTGAATCAGCTTCTTCTTCAACTTTTTCATCTCTCTCTGGAGATACCTTCAAGTATATTTTGTATTTAGAGAACCAAGAAGGTACTAGTTCTAGATGCAAAGTCCAACACCTTGCCTTCTCATTTCCTCTTTTTTGGAAGAAGGTGCATGATACACAATAAATTTCATTAGAAGGCCATTCTTCTGGTGCAACATAACCCAAGCCTTCATAATTAGGTCTCTCTTTTACCTCTATTTGATTCTTGATGCCTTTTAGATTCACACCAAGACCTAAGCCTCCCTTGTAACCCATATTTTCCAAGATCTTATACCCAATGCCTATGTTGTGTATTTCAAAGTCTGTAAAAGTATTTAAATTAAAATATTCATGTAAATAAGGAGCATATGCATGCTCACCATTTGTCTCATCTATTGATTGAGGCATTGTTATCACTCTCCCCAACTTCCTAAGGCTGACAGTAGGTTTGGATAAAGGTAACCACAGACCAAACTTTAGGTCGTGTAGCTAGCCCTACAAGGACCAGAGAGGGATCTCTTTATGTCACTTTGTATTCAAAGGGATGACTAGATATAAAGTTTTAGGCTAGATATGAGTCTCAATAGATTAAGGTTTTTTGTTTGTTTTGAGTTTTGTTGGATAGGAATGACAGTTAGGAGACTAGGTCTAGGGTATTGATCTGATTTCAAAGGTTTAGTTGTAGAGGTAAGGGTGAGTCCAGGTAGATAAGATAAGAAGCACTGTTAATTTTTCATTTTGTATAGATTTAAATGAGAGGTAACCATAATGAGCATTAAATTGAATTCATTCATCAGAAGAGCAAGACAATTTCATGAAAATATTATGAAAAATAGAGCATGGAAAGCATTTTTCTGTCAATAAACAGATAATATTTAGCATAAATAATCATATATGTGAAATATGAGTAACATATCATTTAAAATTATGAATTTACAGATAAAAACAAATGCTCAAAGGCATACCACATGAGTCTCAAAACTATGTCTGCAACATTGTCCTTGATTTCATTAGCAAAAGCTTGTATAATAACTCCACTGCAAATAACAACTATCCAACCCCACCAAAGACAAAATAGAGTCTACTTATATAAAATATATACCATGACACCTCATCAGGTCGAAATTCCATCCAAAATGGATCTTAAATGCAAAATATGACTCATTTCCTAGTTTCTAGGGAGGTTAGAAACCATTCCCTGAATTTTAGCTATAAACTAGGAGTGTTTCTCCCTTACATTGATTACAAATTCCTTCATGATAAGAAGCCAAAAACAACCCAATAACTCTAATTACAACCCATAGCCTCGAATTTGTGACCATTTCTAAGATTGACAAGTGTCCTGAGGGAATCTAATGTTGATCTGTGACAATTCTCACTGAAGGTTTTAAAAACAATTTGCAGAAGTGTAACATAACTTTGGAGGAAATTTTGTGGCACTTTGAGAAGTCCAAATCCACTTCTGAAAAAATATTCAACTAAACCTATGTGTCTATTTTCCATAACATCTTTATTTTTTCAAAATGGACCACGGGAAGGCCTTCAAAAATCCATTCTCCCAGAGTCACTCAAAAGTGTAACAGAGGGTCCAAAAAGGAGGCAGAAACATGAAAACTAGGTGTTTTTTGAGATTTTTCTCCCAAATTGCAGATTTTCATGCCATGAGGGTTACTGATTATGATGTACTACTCAAAATACATCCATCCATGTAAATAAATCACCATTTTTATGCCCCCAAAACAAAAATTCATAAGTGTTTGTTAACCTTTTGCAATGAGAAATTTCCAGAATTCTACCAAAAATCATGTAAAATACCAAAACTGCTCCAAAGATTTAAAAAATGGTTCTTTGACACCTGAAAGAGATAGGCTACATAGTTAATGAATCTTCATCCAATAAATCCAATTTTTCCTTCTCCTTGAGCTTCATTTGTGCCTCTTTAAGTCTCTTTTTCACTTGTTTCAGCCTTATTTGAGAAATGGTATCCTGGTACGATAATGACTTGTCATGTGCCTTTGCAGATTTTTATCATTTTTAGCCTTCTTCAATAGCTTCCACAGGTGTTCATTAACTCTTAATAGCCATAGCTCTCTATCCTCATTTATCTCCATGGAAATGAGCTCATCAAATGTCAACCCTTCATATTGATGAAGTTGTTGTCTCTCTCGCTCTAGTGCCCTTTGGAGGCCTCTTGTTCTTGGTACTTTTGTATGTGTTTCAACCTCCATCTCCTAGATTTGATCAAAAAAAAAAATATTCTTGCATTTTCCTCTATTTTCCTCCATTTCTGATTTGTATTTACTTTGTAGGAGTTGATTCACTTGTAATTGAAAATTTTCCTGCTCAAGGAAAGTAATTTGGGATTGGGAAATGGAGAAGGCCTCTTTCAACCCTGCAATTTCTTTATCTTTCTCTTTGATGATGCTTTCAACTGATTTGAACTCCTCATACAATGATATCTTGGGCTCCAATGGCACCGACTCATCATGCTGATGCAAGATATCTTGCTCCTCTATTTGACATTGCTCATCATGGGTGCCAAGTGTAAGAAAACTCTTAGTATACTTAGGCACAAAAACTTGTCTCTTCCCTCTCTCATATGTGTGATAAAATCCAAAAACCATAGGGACATCTAAAAACAGAATAGGAATGCTAGAAGATACAATATCCATTGGTTGTGGTGATAATGTAAAAGGCATAACAGAAAGCGTTGTTGACAATCTCTCCAAGAAGTCTTCCCATGTCATGTTTATGGAGGAAAAGTGATGTAGCACAATGAGCTTGATTAGGCCATGATGAAAGAGACTAGTATGATGATATTCTCTTTTGCTTGGAACCTTCTCAGTCATCTTAATCAAGCTCATGTCTAAATAATGAGTAAAATCAGTGTTTTGACTCTAGTAAAATGCATCAAAAGCCTAATGTGATACCTATATAGCCTGGATAATCTTCCTTCGCATGTGAATTACTTCATTATGAACATCATCATAGGAGAATACTTGTTTCTGATATTTCTAAAAGGAAAAATAAATTTCGGATCATCTCTAGCATGAGGCTTTAGTAATTGCTTGTAGTTTTCAATGTCTAGGTCCATACCCTTGAACCATTTCTCTCCATGAGACGGGATACCTATAGTTGAATAAATTAGGTCAAATGATAAACTGATCTCCATACATGCAAGAGTGACCTTTCCCATATTGTAGTTGGTTGTAAAAAGGCCGGACAACTAAAGATGACACCCTCCTTCCATAAGCCTTTCAAAAAAATTTAAACACTGAGTTCTTTGAAAGTAGCTTCTAGCCAATGGTGAATCATTAATCTCATGCATGGTGAATGGCTCAAGCCTAAGATGGTGCCCTCCTTTGAATCTCTTATTTTTACTTTCCATGGTGTTTGTTGTTGGAATTATGAAAATCCTGGGGTGTCAATGAAATGAGTGAATGAATGGAAATCTGGAAAACAGGGTGTAAGAAAATGTGAGTTTGGTGGATGAAATGGAGGGCCTTGAAGCCGAGAAAAATTATAGAAAAATTTGACTAGGCAGTGTTGTGTGTTAGCTTCAAGTTGTAGGTGGAATGAGAGAAAATGGATGAGTGGAAGGTGCCAAAATGTCTAAAACACAGGAAATTCCCAATTTTGACTATGAGAATAGCCTGTGTAATAGTAGGGTAAGTTTGTGAGGTGAAATAGGGGTTATGAGTTTGAGAAAAACTTCTGACAAAAATTCAATGAATAGGATGGTGTCTTTTCTCCTCAAAACACAGTCATTTACCAATTTTGACTATGGGAAAAAATTAGTGAAGAAGTATTTTTGATATTTGAGGGCCATGGAGCTTGATAAAAATTCAGTGGGTAGGCTGACACTTTAGCTACATAGTGAAAGTGGATTGAGGTTAAATGGATAGGTTCAGGTCATTCAAAACCCTAAAACACAATCACCATATATCTTCATTGTTTTTACTATGTAAAATAGTTTAGAATTGGGGTTTTTATGGTTTGATTCATGTTATGGTTGGTGATGTATGTGATAGGCTTGTGATAATGGAGCATGGGAGTGTAGGTTTAGGGTTTATGTGATAGGTTGGAGTTTAGGTTGAATAGGGTAGGCTAGGTTTTAACAAAAAAAAAATTTGTTTATATGAAGATAGTGGAGAAATAGAGAAGACATTAAAAGGCATGAAATGACTGAAAAAACATTCAAAATCTGACTAAAAACGGCATAAGGTGATTTCTTACCTTGTGGAGAAGCCACACCAAGGAATAGAGGTCGAAGGTTGGAGGTTTTTTAGGGTTTCTGAGCTTCAACAACACTAGAGACTGTCACAGAGAAGTGTAACAACATAGCTTGTATACACAACAGGAGTGTAACACCTATGTTTTTAATACACAGAAGCGTAACACTAGAAAGTGTGACCACAGGAGTGTAACAACGACTTCCTCTATACCACAGAAATGTAACAACAATGTTTTTCTCACCACATAAACGTAACACTATGTTTTATTCATACACATAAGTGTAACACTTGTGTTTTCCTCACCACATAAACGTAACAATATGTTTTATTCATACACAGAAGCGTAACACTTGTGTTTTCCTCACCACAGAAACGTAACAATACATTTTATTTATACACATAAGCGTAACACTTAAATCCAACAAATTGATTACAAATTCATTCATGATATGAATCCAAAAACAACCCAATAACTCTATTGATAGCCCATATCCTTGAATTTGTGACCATTTCTGATCTTGACAAGTGTCCTGAGGGTAAACCCGACACATTGATTACAAATTCCTTCATGATAGGAATCAAAAAACAACCCAATAACTCTAGTGATAGCCCATAGCCTCGAATTTGTGACCATTTCTGAACTTGACAAGTGTCCTGAGGGAATCCAATGTTGATCTGTGACAATTATGACTGAAGATTTTAAAAACAATTTGTAGAAGTGTTACAGAAATTTGGAGGCACTTTTGAGGCACTTTGAGAAGCCAAAATTAACTTCTGAAAAAAAGGTCAACTGGACATGTGTGTCTAGTTTCCAGAACATATTTAATTTTTTAAAATGGACCATGGGAATGGCTTCAAAAATCCATTCTCCCAGAGTCACTCAAAAGCGTAACAAAGGGTCCAAAAAGGAGGCAGAAACATGAAAAATAGGTGGTTTTTGAGATTTTCCTCCCAAATTATAGCTTTTCATGCCATGAGGGTTACTGATATATGATATTTTAATAAAAATACATCCATACATGTAAATAAATCGACATTTTGATGCCTCCAAAATAAAAATTCATAAGTGTCTGTTACCCTTCTACAATGAGAAATTTCCAGAATTTTGCCAAAAATCATGTAAAATACCAAAATTGCTCCAAATATTTCAAAATTGGTTCTTTGACACCTTAAAGAGATAGGCTACACATATAATGAATCTTCAGCCAATAAATCCAAGTTTTCCTTCTGCTTGAGCTTCATTTGCACCTCTTTAAGCCTCTTTTTCACTTGTTTCAGCCTTATTTGAGAAATGGTATCCTGGGTACAATAATGAATTTTCATGTTCCTTTGTAGCTTGTTATCCTTTTTAGACTTCTTCAATAGCTTCTCTATATTTTCATCAACTCTTGATAGCCATAGCTCTCTATCCTCATTGATCTCCATGGAAATGATCTCATCAAATGTCAACTCTTTAGATTGATAAATTTGTTGTCTCTCTCGCTCCAGTGCCCTTTTTAGGCTTCTTGGTCTTGGTCGTTTTGTATGTGTTTCAGCCTCCATATCCTACATTTTTTCAAAAAAAACAATATTCTTTAATTTTCCTTTTTTTCCCTCCATGTCTGCTTTGTCTTTACTTTGTAGGAGTTGATTCACTTGCAATTAAAAATTTTCCTGCTCAAGGAAAGTAATTCAGGATTGGGCAATGGAGAAGGCCTCTTTCAACTATGAAATTTATTTATCTTTCTCTTAGATGGTGTATTCAACTGATCTAACCTCCTCATGCTTTGATACCTCAGGATCCAATGGCACCGAATCATCATGCTGATGCAAGAGAGGTTGCTCCTCTATCTGACATTGCTCATCATGGGTGCCAAGTGTAAGAAAACTCCTGGTAGAATTAGGCACAAAAACTTGTCTCTTCCCTCTCTCATATGTGTGAGAAAATACCCCAACCCTAGGGACATCTAAAAATTTAATAGGCATGATAGAAGAGCCAATCTCCATTGGCTATGGTGATGATGTAATAGGCAAGACAGAAAGCGATGCTGACAATATCTCCAAGAAGTCTTCCCATGTCATGTTTATGGGGGAAAAGTGATTAGGCCATGATGAAAGAGACTAGTATGATGATCTTCACTTATGCTTCAAACCTTCTCATCCATCTTAATCAAGCTCATATATAAATAATGAGGTAAATCAAGTGTTTTGACTCTAGTAAAATGCATCAAAAGCCTAATGTGATACCTATATAGCCTAGAGAATCTTCCTTCGCATGTGAAGTACTTAATTATGAACATTATCAGAGGAGAATACTTGTTTCTAAGATTTCTGAAAGGAAAAAAAAATTGGATCATCTCTAGCATGAGGCTTTAGGAATTGCTTTTAGTTTTCAATGTATAGGTCCATACCCTTGAACCACTTCTCTCCATGAGAGGGGCTACCTATAGCTAAATAAATTAGGTTAGATGATAAATTGATCTCCATACCTGCAAGAGTGACCTTTCCCATATTGTATTTGGTTGCAAAAAGGCTAGACAACTAAAGATGATACCATCCTTCCATAAGCCTTTCACAAAATGTTAAACATTGAATTCTTTGAAAGCACCTTTTGGCCAATGGCGAAGCATTAATCTCGTGCATGGTGAATGGATCAAGCTTGAGATGGCACCCTCCTTAGAATATATTCTTGTCACTTTCCATGTTTTTTGTCGTTGGAATGATGAAAACCCTAGGGTGTCAATGAAATAAGTGAATGAATGGAAATATGGAAACCATGGTGTAGGAAAGTGTGAGTTTGGTGGATGAAATGGAGGGCCTTGAAGCTGAGAAAAATTCTAGAAAAATTGAGTAGGTAGTGTTGTGTGTTAGCTTCAATTTTAGGGTGAAATGAGAGAAAATGGATGAGTGGAAGGTGTCAAAATGTCTAAAGCACAGGAAATTCCAAATTTTGACTATGAGAATAGCCTGTGTAATAGTAGGGTAAGTTACTGAGGTGAAATAGGGGTGATGAGGTTGGGAAAAAATTATGACAAAAATTCAGTGAATAGGAGGGTGTCTTGTCTCCACAATGAAGGTGGAATGAAGGCAAATAGATGAGTTTAGGATGATAAAAACCTCAAAACACAGTCATTCCCCAATTTTGACTGTGGGAAAAAACTAGTGGAGAATTATTTTTGATATTTGAGGGCCATGGAGCTTGATAAAAATTTTGATAAAAATGCAGTGGGTAGGCTGACACCTTAGCTCCACAGTGCAAGTGGAATGAGGTTAAATGGATAGGTTTAGGTCATTCAAAACCCTAAAACACATTCATCTTATATTTTCATTGTTTTTATTGTGTAAAATAGTTTAGAATTAGGGTTTTGATGGTTTGATTCATGTTATGGATGGTGATGTAGGTGATAGGCTTGTGATAATGGAGCATGGGGGTGTAGGTTTATGGTTTATGTGATAGGTTTGGGTTTAGGTTGAATAGGGTGGGCTACGTTTTAATTAAAAAAATATTTTTTTTATATGAAGACAGTGGAGACATGGAGAAGACATTAAAAGACATGAAATGAATGAAAAAGCATTCAAAATCTCACCAAAACAAGCATAAGGTGATTCCTTTCCTTATGGAGAAGCCACACCAAGGTTGAAGGTTTGATGGTTTGTAGGGTTTCTGAGCTTCAACAACACTGGATACTGTCACACAGGAGCGTAACAACGTAGCTTGTATGCACAACAGGAGCGTAACACCTATGTTTGTAATACACAAAAGAATAACACTAGAGAGTGTCTCCACAGGAGCGTAACAACTACTTCCTCTATACCACAGAAACGTGACAACGGTGTTTTTCTCACCACAGAAATGTAACACTATGTTTTCTTCATACACAGAAGCGTAACACTTGTGTTTTCCTCACCACAGAAATGTAACAATACGTTTTCTTCATACACAGAAGCATAAATATTGTGTTTTCCTCACCACAGAAATGTAACAATACGTTTTCTTTACACACATAAGCATAACACTTAAGCTCGACAGTGACATATAAAGCCCAAAAGTGTAACACCTTGGTTTTGTGAGGGTTGTAAAAGAATTTTGAGAGTCTAGAAGGATGAGTGAAGTAAAGAAACGTTTTTTTCCCAAATATGAAAGGGTAACAATGAAATAAAAATGAAGTTTCCTTTCCCTTTATAAGTTGATGACCCTTTTACCTTTTCTAATGACATTGACAATGACATTTTAACACTTTTGCACTTGAAAACTGATTTTTTTCTTTTTTAAGTGAGATGAGAGGACAAAGTTAACCTCTTTTTCATTCTTTGACACTTGAGGTGACCTTCTTTGACATTTTAAATGAGACATTGAGACAAACTTTCTCCTTTTCATGAGACAACAATACTGCTTTTAAAAAACTTTGAAATCTTTCACCTTTGGACTTTCACATTGGATAATGGCTCTTCAAAACCATATAAGATGTCTTTGAAGCTTGAAATTACTCTTTTTTTTATTGGGACAATAGGTCAAAATGACCTCCCTTGGAGTTCTGACAGTAAATGGTGACTTTTTTATCTTTAAAATGAGACAGTGAGATAGAGTTCTTGATTTCTAATGAAACAATGAGACATAGATGAGATGTTTGAAATTTTTTAAAAATTGAGCCATATGAAACAAAAGAGAAGGCTTTATTTGAACTTCATAAACATCCTTGCTTCATCACTAGGGTTTTATGAATGAAATGGAGGATTACTACCTTATTTTCAGTGAAAATTTGAAGATATTTCCAAAGGCAGGGTTGAACCTAGACGTGACCTATATGAGATTGAATGACCTAACCCTAGACCTCTTCAGTGATGATGATGGAGATGGTGTCCTTAAAATTGGTGATGGAGATGACCTTGACAATAGTGATGATAAATGAAATGGAGTATCATACATGGTTTAGACCTCTTCAATGACCAAAATTGTTTTTGAGAACTGGCTCGAAAAAGTAAAAATTTTGACCTATGGCTTAATGGAAAACAACTAAAAGAGTCATTTGATCACTGAAATACCTGGGATAACATTGGCTCGATCTGGGGATGGCAGCTCCTTCAGGAGGTGTCAAGAACACCGTAGATAAGGTAGCCTTACCATTGGGCGATGGAGTCAAAATGGACTTAGAAAAACTTTGACGAACTAGAAATGATGAACTAATTCTCGAAATGACTTTGACTAAAAAAAATTGACTTGACTTTGACTTGGAAACTAATTGAAAATTTTTTAACTTTTTGAAAGAAAACATGAGTTGTATGTAGAAGTATCATGGCCTTCTCCTCTAGCTTCAAACTTCTTCCTTCCTCCTTCTCCTCATTCCCACTTGGGAATCTGCACCAACAATTTTTCCTTCTCCTCTTTGGGGCTTTAACCTTATAATAATTTTCACCCTCTTTGCACAAGAAACACAAGCTAACAATAAAACAGCAACTCTGATACCAAATTTATCTAAATATGGAAAAACTAGTTTTGTTGTGCTAGCTTCCTCATCAGTATAAAATAAAAGTGCTTAAGGATTGTATGCATAGATTTGAGCTTATCAGCAGGTTACTTCAATGGTTTATTTTAAGTGTTCTTCAACTAATATAATGTTAGGTCCCCATATTACTAGTATAGTCCCTTATTGTTGTTAGTGTAACCCCATTATTGTTATTATTATACCCTTGTAACCCCCATTTTGTTATTATTGTGCCCTTAAATTATTATTGTTAGGTTGGCTAGGATTACATTGTGGCCCACTAGGATTACATTATGGCCCCATGGACTCCTATATATAGAAAGGAGGTTTTGTAAATTGTATCATCCAAGAATTGTTCATTTATGTAATGTATTGGAGGTTTCCCCCTCGAAGTGGCTTATTTCTAAGGTGTTGATATCTTTTTCTTCTATTTTTGGAGCTGGTTACACAACATTTGGTATCAAAGCTACCGTCCCCAAAGATATCAAATGTTGTGTAACCAGCTCCAAAAATAGAAGAAAAAGATATCAACGCCTTAGAAATAAGCCACTTCGAGGGGGCAACCTCCAATACATTACATAAATGAAAAATTCTTGGATGATTGTTGTGTAACCAGCTTCAAAAATAGAAGAAAGAGATATCAACGCCTTAGAATAAGCCACTTCGAGGGGGAAACCTCCAATACATTACATAAATGCACAATTCTTGGATGATACAAATGAACAAAACCTCCTTCTATATATAGGAGTCCATGGGGCCACAATATAATCCTAGTGGGGCCACAATGTAATCCTAGCCGACCTAACAATAATAATTTAAGGGCACAATAATAAATATATGGGGGTTACAGGGGTACAATAATAACAACAAGGGGGGCTACACTATTAATATAGGGACTTAACAATGATACAATTTACAAAAACTCCTTTCGATATATAGGAGTCCATGGGGCCACAATGTAATCCTAGCCGACCTAAAAATAATAATTTAAGGGCACAATAATAACAAAATGGGGGTTACAAGGGTACAATAATAACAATAAGGGGGCTACACTAACAACAATAAGGGACTATACTAGTAATATAGGGACCTAACATATAATTCCATGAACAAATTGTAAAGCATGAAATCATCAAACACTTGAAAATAAATGTGCATCAAACAACAATACAAAATCCAATTATGAAGGAGTTCACCCCTCCTGGGCTACATCTCCTGGTTTGTCAACATGAATAGACCTCTCTTGTATTTGGTGTCAAAATTACATATCATTTTGTTTCCAAAAACATGTGGAATATTACCCCTTCAAGGTAATTTTCTCCTACAAAGAACTCTCACAATATCAGCAACACAACATATCTCCTATAGAGATGACATTCTTTCTTCGATGAGAGCTAGAATCCCCTCACAAACACCCTTCAATTCCACACTAAAGAATACAATAAAAAACTTAATGAATAAATAATTCAAACCATAATTGAACCATGTTGGTCATAGCTGCCACAAAAAGTGTTCTGGACTTGGGAAAACCCCTACAAGGTCTCCTCCTTGCTCAACAACTTCCAAAAATGCTTCAAACATCTGATTTATCCATACACCTTACTTTTCAAACCTGCAATATGACCCTGAATATGTGATCAAATTAGTAAACAGAGGTTACCAATGGATTCATAGCATCCAAAAACCCCTAATTACCCTCTTATGGCTCTTCAAATGGTCTTCAGGTGAAGCAGATATGGCCTTCTCTCCTGGTGGCCCTGGGCATCTTGAATCTTCAAGCTGGAAAATTTCTTCCATAACTGCTCCTCTACCTTTGAAACCTACACCAAACTACTTAGAATGTGCAAAATTTTTAGGATAGACTCTTTCTGAGCCCAATTTGGTCAAAATTTTCTCAAGTTATGGCTTCTTCAATTTTTCCTAGAAAAACTCCTCTAAAACTGGAGCAAATATAGTTAACTACGCCAAAAATGGAGTTCTGCCGAAAATGGAAGATTCCGCCAACTTCACCACCATGTTAAACCTAGATTAATTAGTGGATAATTTTAGTTAAGTGGTAGATACGTGGTGGCTTAATGCACTAATGGTTCTCTTAAACAAATCCGCATTAACAAATGGATTAGCGCATTTAAACGAGGATTAAACATTAATTAACCCACATTAAGGTTTAAAATTTGTTCATTAATGTTGGCCCTGATAGTGGTCATGGCATGAGGACCCGTGGACTGGGGGCTGGCCCGCACTTACCCCCGCCATAACATTTGTGTTAAAAAAACTATAAACCAGTTGCATAGAATGGTAAGAAACAACTCGAAGCAGAGGCGGTAAGATTGTTGTGTGTTGTGGATGAGGTCGCGGGGTCGAACCCAACCTCCACCCGTCCTCCGACATAAAATTTTGCACCACCATTTAATATGGGGGGGCACGTGGCAGCCTTCGGGCTTGCCACATGTCAACACCCACTTGGCTTTAAAATAAACCAATAAAATGCTGACAAAAAACCAAAATGCCAACCAACCATCAGTTGATACTTGTCAGCACCTGATTCGACCAACTAGAGGAATATTCCTTGGAATATTTTTTTGTTGACTGGGCTACCTAGTCATCATCCTGTTAATTTTGCACAAATTTTAGATGTTTGTGAAAACAAACAACAGGCTCTAACTTTCACATATGGAGTCGGTTTTCTATGAAACAAAGTGCGTCGGAATTAGGGAGACAAGACCTATCTGGTCGATCAATTTTTGGGCGATTCCGAGAAATTTAAATTTTGAGCTTAAATTTTAGCTCCTTATCAATTACAAAAATATGGGAGCTCATGGCATGGTTTGATAATGAGAACTTGTGTTGGTGTGAATGAGGAGCATGAAGAGAGTGTTGAAGCAGCACCTAGTGTTGAAACAACACCAAGTATTGAAGAAGCACCCAGCACTGAAATGACATCGAGTACTAAATGAACACCTAATGTTGAAAGAACACATGTTTCTGAAACTGCTACACATTCCAGGAGAAAGACAATTGCAACCTCTAAGCATAGTAAGGTTGAGACATATCCTATGACTGATCGACCGAACCCTAATAGGTGGAGTTTCATTAGAATGACCCATATTTCATCCTCATGAGGAAAGGATACGTGTATAGGAGAACTTGTGGTGGTGTCTAGTGAGTCATCAGAGGAAATACTAGGTGGGTGCTCGATTTTAGAAGAAGTGTTGGAGGAAGAAAGTGTTGGAACAACAGTTGTGCCTGAAACTAGAGCTGAGGAAGTGAAGACCCTTGAAGGGCCCAGGAGAGTATAAGAAAAGGTAATAGTGAATAAAAGGAAATTGAAAAAAATTCCAATTGGTTAAAGAAACCATAAGAAAATGGTGTGAGTAATTGTTATATAAGAAGAGACTCAAAAACCTATTGCTACAACTGAGGGAGAATGTGTTGATACGGTGTTAGGTCCCTGTAATTTGTCAGATTTGCAAGACCAAATAGACAAGGGTAACATCAAACCAACTTTGGATTCCTAGGACCTAGCTTTCCTGGACTCAGAGAGGGCTCTATCTATATTTTTATAAAATGTATGACTTGTTTGTTTTAGAATACTGATTTTAGGGTAGTTAAAATGATAGGGTTTGTTTGTTTTGTTTTGCTTGGTTGGGTAGGTTGTCAAGAAGAATAGATAAAGTAAGAGAGGTTTAAACCATTTGGCTATGGAGTCTATGAAAAAACTTGAAAAGGAAAACAATGAATCAAGGGTGTTTCATAGGGAAAGTTAACAAAACCAAATGGTTATTCCAGATAAAATGAGTATATGATGACAGTAAGTTGTGAATTAAGTAGGTTTAAAGGGCAATCAAGAATCCTTTAACTATACTTCAAACAATGAAAGCCTTCAGGAAAATAGCTAGGTAAAACTGAAAATCAATTAAGGATTCTTCAACTAGACTTCACTAAACAGACCTCAAAAAAACAAACAAGTAATCCTATAGAGCAGTTAAGAATTCTCTAATTATTACTTTCAGAGGAAAACATAGAGATAATAAGACAGAGTTGAGGTGCCAAAACAACATATCTCAACCTAAAATTTATGTTCTATTATCATAGAAGCAATGAACATAATTTAAAACAAAGGAAAACATTGACAAGAGTGGAATAACATCACCATCTAACAGAGTTCATGAATCCTAGGAATGTGATGGTTCCATTGATATTCAATCCAAGAGATTTACAAGGCTCCAAAGCCAAACTTCATTACAACTCAGAGTCTATGCTCAGTTCAACAACCAACCAACAATCACAATGAGGCTTGCATGTAGTATTTAACTGCCAAATGAGGAGTTTGAAACCCTAGCTAGGGTTTTATAAGCTATCAATTACACAATAAATGCATTTGACCATTCAGACCATGCAAGGCCTAAGGCACAAATATCCCAAACTCATTCATGAAAAAAATAACTTTTAACATAACTCATCAGCTTATTTTATAGATATTTATCCTTTAGGCCTCAAAAATATCTTTTTCAATAACTTCTTATGTCTTTTGTTGACTTTCAAGCAAGGGCACAGCGCCATGGCAAACGCGCAGCGCCAAATCTGGAAAAATCACCTGTTTTGCAGCTAATATTTGGATGCCTTCTCGGTGTCCAAATGAGCTCCATGATAGCTCATTGGAAATATTTTCTTGTCTAGTTTCCAAGTATTCCTTTGGTTTCTAGAATGGTGTCCATTTTCCTGCTCAAAAATCCATTCTCCCAAGACTTCTTAGGGTGCAGCACCAGTGCTGAAAAGAGGGCAGAAAGGTGCTTTTTATGGTTTTTTGGCATTTTGAAGGACCAGTTCTGCTCCAAATGACCTAAAATTTTCTGAGGGTAATTTCATTGGCATAAGGAACATGAATATATAAACATTTTCTCAATTTAGTGCCCCAAAAAATAGCGCACTACGCGTTTGGCCCTTTTTTTTGCTAGCCAAACAGTCAAAATTTCAAAATGTGCACCAAGTGCCAAATTTTTTATTTTACCTTGTTGATAATGGTTGGGATGCCTATAGGGATACATAAGCAAGGATTTCAAGCCTTTACTTCTCCTTTGAATCTTTTTGGGCGTGAATCTTTGCAAGGGCTCTTTTGAGCTTGGCCCTTGCAATCTTGTTTCTTAAGGCATAATGCCTTGCCATCTTCGTCTGAAGGTCAATGTTTCTTTTTGCCTTCTCAAGCTGATCCTCTAGGTGTATATTGGCTATTTCTAGCCAATATTCTCTATCATAGTTTATTTCCATGGCAAGCAGCTCACTTGGATTGAGATGCTCTGCCAATGTTGTCTCTTGCTCTCTTTCCCAGGCTAAGGCCTTCCTCAACCCAATTGTCCTTGGCCTCTTCCTAGGAAGTTGTTCTTCCTCATATTCATTGTCATAAAAAATTCCCAAGGTCTCATCTAGCCTAGCCTTGGATTTTCTAGCCTTTTTCCAAGCTCTAATAGCTCTGACCTCATTGATGGATTTCTATGTCTCTAACTACTGGTTTTCTACCTCAAGGAAGATGATCACACTTTTAGCCCTACCAAGATTTGTTTGTAGCTCCCTAATCTGGGCATCCTTTCTCTTGAGCAGCATGTTTGTGATCCTCTCCTCATCCTCATTCTCACTATTAAGGTGAATAAGTTGAAACTCTTGTTCAGTTTCATGCTTATCTTCCTCCTCTTCAACAATTATGTTTTCCTTACCTTTTTCAAGTTGTTTTTTTGATGTAGAAGGTAGGGCCCCTTCCACAATCTGTGGAGAAAACACCTCCCTATGACCTCTTTCATAGGTCAAAGGAAAAGGCTCTATGTCAGCCATCTCAATGTCATCTATCTCACTACTCTTATCATTGTTTGATGTTGTGTCATGAGATGATAGTGAAGTATTGTGAAAGGGTGATGAAGGAGGATCATCATGGGGTGAAGGAATGTGAGTGAGTGGAGATGTGTGAACAGTAGGAAGTGATGGAGGAATGGATTTTGGAGGATGGGATGATGAAGGTATATATTGTTGATGATGGCCTTGTAGAGCAGTAAAAATCTCATTGGAAATGAAGGTCTCCCACGGACTGCCCTTCTGTTGTAGTTGGTGCATAACAACCATCTTGATAAGTGAGTGATGGAATAGGCTTTGCATCTGCTAAGGGTAGTTTCTCTTTTTCACAATGTATGCCATTTTATCAATGCTTCGGTAAAGGTAATAGGGTATGTGCAGCATCCTCACTCTAGTAAAATGAATAAGCAGCCTGATGTGGTATGAGTAAAGATGGGATAACCTTCCCTCACATGTAAAATAATTCATTATAATCTTCATCATAGGTGCATATCTATCAAGAAGGTGAGAGAAAGGAAAGATGTATTTGTTGTGGTCTTTATACCTGGGCTTAAGGTATGACTCAAAGTAAATCATGTCAAGGTTAGCTTGCTTGAACCATTTCTCCCCTACACTTGGTATGCCTGTGGAATTGGCAATGGCATTTGTAGATAACTCAAAGGTGACCCCTGCAATATTAACTTGTTTGTCATGAAAGTTAATGATATATAGCCTAGTTAGCTCAGGGTGGTTTTGCACCTGCTACACATTTTCACAAAATTCATAGCAACCTACACGTTTGAAACAAGAAATAGTAAGGGGAGATTCCATGAGCTCTCCTGTACTGAGGCGTTCAAATCTATTTATCTTTCCTCCCTTGTGATCATGCCTTCTTGGCATTTGGGCTTCACCACCACTGACATTGTAAACTATGCTTTTATAAAACCCTGGAGTGTAAATGGAAAGGAGATGAAGAAAATTTATCATTGCAAATGAGGGAATGAGTGACTGAGGGTATAGGTGTATGAGAATGATTGAGAAGCTAAAACAACTCAAGGACAACCCTCCAGATGTGTAATTACCTTTTCTATCACTACCACTCTGTCTAGGAAGATGAAATGAGGTTCAAACAGTGATTTCAAGCTTGAAATTTAGGGTTTCTCTTAGGTTTGATTTCATTCATTAAGAAAACACCAAAATTTCTTGAAGATAGATGCATGGCATGTAATTACCCTTAAGATTTTCTTGGAGGACCTTTGACAAGAGCTTAGAATAAATTTGAGGTGATTTGAGTTGTTTAAGGGCTTAGAAACCATTTCTACCCAAGAGCGCAACACCTTTGAAAATGAGCAGAGGATGTGTTCCGGGCAAGAGCACAGCGCCTCCCCCAGTGTGCAGCACCACCTTCCATGCGCGTGGCTCCTTCACAAATTGAACAGAGGAGAAATTCCAAGCACGCAGCACCAACTTCCAAGGTTGTTATGAAGGTAAATCCTCCTTGCGGATAGAGATGATCCCTCTAGCCCTAGGGCGGGTCTAGTAACAAAAGGACATGCTAAAGTGTTGCTTCCAAGTTAATGAATGAAAAAAAGACATGGTAGCTTGACCTACCTTGAATCCAATCTGTCGATGTTGCAGAAAGAGTAGTGGTATCTCGCTTCTGCCTCGACAAGTCACGATCCATTTGTTGTCGCGCCCAAATACCTATACATAAGACAAAGAACAAAAACAACATATAGCAGCGTAGTTTCACTCACAACTATTAGCTAGTCAAAGAGGGCTAAACATATCATATCAAATAAACATCATAACACAATAGTGGAACCAAACAGTATTCATGTATATTAATGAGTAGAAGGATGAGTAAAATTGATGCTTTGACGTTGTGATCTCCTCCAGTGGGGTTCAGACAAAACGCGTCTCAATTTTCAGTCGGGGAATTCGAACTTAAGCTCTCTGAGAATTCATTGACTCAAGCTCTCTCAACACTAAATTTCTTACTCTATCTCCTCTAGTAGCTTAGCTATATTATAATTCTCTAGTTCATTTATTCAGTTGTTTTTCTATAATGTGTTCAGCTAGCTTCTACTAAAGGAAATAGTTTCTTATATAGAGGGAAAAGAGGAGGTTGGGATCCCTAAAAAGGTGGGAGGGAGTCCTATCCTTTAGAAGAGTTCCAAGGTAGGTGGAAACTACTAACTAAAGGAAGGAGTATGTGGTTGTTTCAGTTCAACCACTCCCAATTACTCATCCTCGAGGTGGTTGGAATGGAACCTCTGCCTCTATTTTTAAAAAACATTCCATAAACAGCTTGGTGCAGGTGTCTAACTAGCACAGAGCACCAAGTGGCATGGGCTTAGTGTTAAATTTCTACGTCGAAGCGAGGATGTAACGGGCTATTCGCGCCAAGTCAAAAATAGGGATTTTCACAGCTCTGTTTAGGGAAATGTCAACAAGAAAAATGTTGCTTTCATCAAAAGGGATGCAAGGATGGTATTTGCAAAGCATGACACTTCGTATTGGTCATAGAAATGACCCTCTAATGTGCAAGTTGGGGATTGCAGGGACAGTGACAAATTTTTTTGTAACAAATGCCCCCTAAAGTATGAAGTTCGAGAGAGAGGGAGGGGTGAAATGCTTTATGAGAACATGTTCGAACCAAACACCATTTTCGGAAGACCTGTGATTACAAATACAACTGATACCTGTGATACATGAATCATGTGGCATTGGCGCAGCCATCTATAATAGAGTATATATAAAAACTGAGATCCGAGGTATGGACAAAGCCATCCAGCAAGAAGGATCAATAAATAGACTCAGGTATGGTCGCAGCCATCCAATCAATAGAGTCATGTAATAAGTCATAATAATCCAAAAAAATTTGCAGCCTGGATTTTATCAGACAAAATCCAGGGTCTTGCGCTCCATCTCGACCCGAACAAGTACAATTTCGAGCATGCGAATGTATGAGTTAAAGTTGAACATGCAGGAAAATCGCCTGATTATCAGCCAATGATGAAAGCTATTAACAGACATGAGAGAAACCACCAATAATGACAATGGCCGTTAAGGTACAAAAGGTACAATCTACGGAATGTGAAAAATGATCTGACGTCGAACATCCACAAAATCACTCGATCGAAGGCCAATGATGTGAACCTTGCATTGAATGTGAAAAACTTGCCATTGAGGCATGCAGGCTCCAAGGTAACAGAAGGGAGTCTCTAGATCAAATTCCTGGATAATGAGCTGAAGTCGATAGGAAGTGACCTTGTCGAAGAAGGGCCATAGTGTTTCCCACATCATCGACACGAGACATAGGAACATGATGAAAGTGGACCAGGACTAACAGGATATCAGAGGAAGGTTGACAACTGTAAAGGCAAACTTCTCTTGAACATATTAGCAGCATGACACTGGATTTGGCAGTATTTGACATCAAATGATCTGAGGTCATGATGATATAGAAAAGAGTAGATGAAAGTTAAAAAGAGATTACCCAAACCCATGGAGGAAAAAATGACGAAATGAGATGTCCCCAACCCGACACGAATGCAAACAAGTGCCATGTTCACGAGCGACATACTGCCAACATAACCAAAACTTGGTTCCATTTCCCCCCACCATTTCTGGCGAGTACCCCAATTATTTTTTTAAAACAAGCTTGAAGAGGATAGCATATGCTTGTACTGTAAGTTTTTCCTTCGGACAAATCCATCCTAGTACATTTTACGAGCCCTAGGAAGGAGGAACTCGACATAACGGCATGGTGACGAAGTCTGATGTCATCAGGGTTTAACGAGTCTAACAAAGGGAGAACTCGAAATCTTTTCTTGTTTAGAGAGTTTGAAAAGAAGGCAGAAAGAAAACTCCAACAGTCCCTTTTCGTAGGTAGTCTCACAGATCCGAAAAGGTAGAAAACTGTGTCTGAGAGAACCTCTTAGTCACAATAGGCTAAGGTATTCCTTTTTCATAAATAATCTATCCCATCTTGAAAAAGGGTTAAACGTACACTGGGTAGATATCGTTTTGCAGCCATTTAACGAGTTCAAAACGATAAGAACCTCGGCAATATTTTCAATTTTAGAGAGTCATAAAAGAGCTGAAAGGTGACTCTAGTAGTGACTTTTTCGTGTTTTTACTGAGTCCGAAAAAGTATAAAATATAACTCATTACTTCATCATTATTGCATGAAAAACCTGTTGTTGCACAAGAGACATGTGTAAAACCTATTTTTCGAAAATAAAACAATAAAATAATCGAAAAACATGCCTTAAAACCTAATTAGGGTTGTGAAAAAGTTATAAAATGCCAAAAATGGTAAAAATAATTACTTTTCACTTTTTACTGCTTGTGGAGCAATAGTTACTCATTTTACTATGCAATCTTGTGGCGACGATAGCAGTTAATCCAGTAGATCAATCACAAATCCGTCAATGCCAGGTAAGAGTTGAGATCCCTCTTGTCATTTTAAGCTATTTCTTGCTTCCTACATTTTTCAGTTTCAAATTTTGGGGAAGGAAATGTAAAAATTAGGGTTGCGTGGTTGGCACGGGTTTTGGGCACAGAGTTGCGCCAACCACCCGATTTTTAACACTAGGGCGCGCCCATTGGCGCGACTGTTTTGGAAACAGTCGCGCAATGGTGAAAACCAATTTCTAGCATAAATATATATCGAATACTCCAATTGTTTACAAATTTAAGGGTTAAAATTTACTAATACCACTCATGTATGTGTGTTTGCAGGTAGAAAGAGGAAAAATGGTCATTGAATGGAAAGAACAAGAACATAGTGAAGAAGATGAGCTAGCCATGGAAAATGAGGGAGCTATGGAGGCCTTCAGAAACTGTGGTTTGAAAAAATTATTTCTCTAACCATGTCTCCGAGCCCAACTAGAATTGCTACAGTATCTGATCAGTATATGGGACGAAAATCAAAAGAAGTTCATCCTACAGGATCAAGAACTTGAGATTGATGTCTCTGACGTGTATTTTAGCACAGGATTATCGTGAAGAGGTGCAACACCACTCCTAACCAGCACCCGACCTTGCATGGAAAACATGACCATGGTGATAGACATGGTATGTCGAGGAGCGTGGAAAGGATCAGGTAGTGGGAAAGTTGATATAAAAACTATCCCAGATTTGACAATACGCGTGGTATTGCATACCATCACATGGGCTGCGGGATCACAAGCACTGCACGAAGCAACAAAGACACAGTTGCTTCTTGCTGTAGACTACATGACACCAACCATCTATAACTGGGCAAAGGCCGTGACCATAAACATGAAGCGCCAACTAACCAAATGCAAGAAGACCAAACTGAAACAATTTGGTTATGGATATATTCTGGTATCGTTCTTCTTGGAACGACTACCTATTTTTCAGCGACAGGAGGTTATTGTCCCGACACCACCAGTGAGGGAACCACAGATGGCTCAATGGGCAGCTTTGATGCCAAGGGCAGGGGGCGGCCAACAGATGTCTTGGAGACCGGAATTCTTTGATTGTCTTTGTAGACAATTGATTGTCGTGGAGGATTGGCCCTACTCTGGCACATATTTCACTGATGATCCGGACCTCCCACTCCTAGAGGGATAATATTGGGATGAAGATTTGGGTGAGACTCAATTTTTAAGTTTTATAAGTATTATGATTTTTTGGTTATTTATGCATGTTATGACATTAAATCCATGTAAATGCAGATGTCGGCCCAGAGAGACCTGTTGGTATGTCACCAATAGCGAGGCAAATCCCTCGCAATTTCGACCCTCAAGGTGAGGGTGGCGAGGAAGATGAGATAGTGCTCAACCTGGAGGGGATCACATGAGGAGTCCCGGATTATGCACGTTTTGATGATGTTCCTCGCGCCTACCATAGGCATGTCGTAGGGGTGCATAGCCGAATTCACCATTTGCTGAGATGGCTAGTACAGGTCGTGACATGTTATCACGAGCACCATGTTGATTAGACACCTAGGTTTATTTTATCTGCATATTTTGCGATACATGATGTCTCAAGATGTAACAAAAACATACATATATTTTTTGACGTTATGATGCACACAGTTACAAACATGCGATATCTATATATATATATATATATATATATATATATATATATATACATGCATCTATTTCCCTACATGGATCTCTTACATATGATGATGCTTTTACAAATGATGCAAATGTCTATCCAATACAATGTTAGCCACTGTATCAGTTAATGTGTTCATTCATCTAGGAATATGTTGATAAGTAATAAAATCAAAATGTCTTTCCAACAAACGAATACGTAAATACAATCTCGGAATGTGCGGATTTCTAACCGAATAATGATTATTGCGTTGCGGAACAACAAACTGTGAATCTAGATTTACAAGCAATGCGCGTATGCTGAGGTTTATTGCTTCGGTTAATAGCTTAATGACAATGCTATATTCAGCAACATTGTTTGTAGTTCGTCCTAGACAAATACCTTTCAGATCTATCAACTCACCAGCAGGATCATAAATTACCTAGGCTGCCGAAGACAAATTCCTGGTACTGCAGGAAGCACCATTCGCGAAAACGACATAAGGGGTAATAGACATCTGCACAATAAGCAAGACCCAATAAGAATGAAAATTCTCACAAAGCACACCAAATCTGAAAACATGTACAAAAAATGAAAACAACACCTATGTACATTTGTTACGCATGAATTATTCATGCATAATATTTTTTGAGATACAACCCATTTCTGGGTTGTTCAAAGGATGATCTTTGTATTCAATTAGCTCATAAGCCCCATTTTGCAACATACGTTTAAAGATATAGGGCCCATGCCACATAGGTTGAAATTTTCCTTCCCCCAGCTTATCACGAGCTTGGTCATACAGGAGGATGAGATCTCCTTCAACAAAAGAACGAGGGGAAATTGATTGATCAAAATGAGCTTTGACCCACTTTTTCTGTGCTTCGATAATGAGAGCAGCAAAGTGGCAAGTTTCATCCAGCCTTTCTAAATAAAGGAGACGCTCTTCTTTTGGTGAAGTATTCAACAGTAATTCAACATCCAGCTTGAGCAAAGGTATTTCACATTCAATCGGGAGAGTAGCTTCTAGGCCATAAACCAACTGGAAAGGAGTGAACCCGATTGTGTTCTTCACTGAGATTCGATATGCCCAAAGAGATGAAAATAACATGAGATGCCAATTTTATTTGTGGATCCCAATCGTACGTTGAATAATTGTGACAAGAACTTTGTTCATAGCTTCAACCTGGCCATTGGCATGAGGGTAGTATGGCGTTGAGCTGTTGTGACGCAAACCCAACTTAGAATTCAACTATGCCGCCATATAATGCCAAAAATGGGAACCATGATCGGTAACGATGGCTTGAGGGACACCAAACCTAGCAATAATATGATTGAATATGAACTGAGCAGTTGTCTTACCGTCAGCGGCAAGTGTAGGCATTGCTTCGGCCCATTTGGTGAAGTAGTCCAAGGCTATGATAATATAAGCATGCCCCCCGGCCGAGTGAGGGTTACACGTCATAAAATCGATGCCCCACTTCGCAAAGGGACCAACGATAATGACAAGGTGAAGAGGAACAGGTGTCGCACGCAACTCACGTTGATAAATCTAGCAATCATGGCATTTACGAACTGCGAAAATACAATATTTGAAAATGGAAGGCCAAAAATAACCAGCACGAAGAATTTTCTGTGTATTAGCATAACTAGACATGTGACCACCACAAGCACCACTGTGGCAATCATTTAGAGCTTTCTCAGCTTCCTCGAGAGTCAAACATCGTCGGAGTATGGAATCGACTCCAATACGATAGAGAGTATCGCCAACTATATGATAAGGTTGCGACTGATGGTGGATGCGGGGCAGGAATCCTTCGTCAACTCAGATCTAAAAGATGAAGTTTGGAGATAGAAAATGATATCACTGTACCAAGGATCGAGGGTGCTAATCAAGAAAAGTGAATCGTCTAGAATGAAGTCCTCAGAACGAGAAGGATCAGAGTCGTAAGGGAGAGAACAAAGTAAATCAGCAAAGACTAATGACTAATTAGATTTGGTAGCAGTAAATTCCAAATCAAACTCTTGGAGGATAACAATCCACTTTGATTATTTCCCCCTAGCAATTGTCAAGACAATATGTAGGTCATGGGGTTGCATTCATAAATCACCGTCACTATACGCAAAAGAATATAATGATGAAAACGTTGAACATCTTGAACAGCAGCCAACACTAACTTCTCAACGTGAACATAACGTGTTTCGGGGTCAAGAAGGTTATGAGACCAATAATAAATAACATGCTCACGGTCGTCATCATTGTCTTGTACCAAAACCATGGCAATCATGTTGAAAGTGGTAGCCAAATAAAGGGAAAAATCACGATGATAATCTAGAGGGCGGAGGAGAGGTGCATTGACCAACAATGTTTTCAACACATCAAAATATTTCTGAGCAATCTCATCCCAGTAAAAAGGAACGCCTTGCTTTAAAAAACGTGTGAATCCTTTAGCTACTTCAGCATAGTTCGGTATAAAACGGTGAAGAAAATTAACTTTCCCTTGTAAACTCTGGAACTGATGCAATGAGGACGGAGAGGGGAGATTGATAATAGCCTCAACCTTGAGAGGATCTAGGCGAATTCCATCTTTAGAAACGATAAACACCAAGAGTCTATCGGAATCAACGCAGAAGACCCACTTATGTGGATTAATCCGAATGTTATAGCATCTACAACGAATAAAAATATAACGAAGATGGTCAGGATGATCCCTACACTTAGTTGAATGAGCCTAAAGGTCATCCAGATAAGGCTAAATGAAGTGAAAAATATCATGAAAGGCATAAGACATTGTGCGCTGAAATGTGGCCTCGGCATTCTTCAAACCAAAGGGAAGCTTCTTATATGCAAAGGTACCCCAAGGATAGATGAAAGTAGTCTTGTGTTGATTAGTTGGAAGAATATTGATCTTATTATAAGCCGAAAAATCGTCCATAAGGGAAAAAATCTCACTCCCGGCACAATCGTCAACGATTTGATTGATGAAAGGAGTAGGATAATTATCCTTAGGACAAGCTCGATTAATATCATGATAGTCAACACAGACATGAATAGTGCCCTATTTCTTGTCTATAGGAACAATATTAGAGACCCATTCTGTCAATTGAATCAGATAAATGAAACCAGCTTTGAGAAGCTTTTCCACTTCAGCCTTAATGGCGGCAGCTTTCCTAGGATGCATCGGACGAAGACGCTGATGAACAGGTTTCGAACCGAGATAAGTAGGAATCTCATGTATCACGATGCTAGGATCAATACTGGGCATTTCTTCATAGGACCACGCAAATACATCACAGAATTCACAAAAAAGGCTAGTATAGACTTGCACTTCATTCGAAGAGAAAATAACCCCAATATGGATGTTCTCAACGATTCCTGGTTTAATGGAAATGTCGATAGGCATTTTCTGAGTGATGTTATTCAAGTTACCTTACGAAAAAACCTCATGGACCTGAACCAGTGCTTGAAGTGGATGAGAAGAAACCTGAGAGGAAAAACGCTTAAGACAGGTAGACATGGCCCCAAGACTTGGTAGAAACGAGGAACAATGATGACCATCATCCCATGGCAGATCATCAAGAGATAGGGTTTCCACGTTAGCCTCGTCAGAAGGAAACACTTCTTTTAAGGGATATGGTGAATCAAAATCATCAAGCCAAGGGGATTGAGAATATACGTCAAGAGTTACGCTCGAAAGAGGAGAATCAGGATCAGAATCTGATGCAGAAATGAGTGCACAATAATCAATTTCAATCAGACTCAAAGGCATCGAATCGCCGAACGAATTGATTTTTTCAGGGGAAGGGATAACCCAGGGGTCATCGGTTCGAGAAATCATGTTAACCTAAACAGTATTTGGTGGTGGAAGAGGGAAAACACCCATGAGGGCAGGATCCTTGAAAAGGCCTGGCCCTACACTCTCGTAAGGCGTAGGAATCTTGTCCACGTATGGAACATTGTTCTCAAAAGAAGAAGTGAAAAAAGGTAATTGATCAACAGTAATGATCTTTCCTTCATGTGGAAACTTCAAAACACGAAAGAGAGTGGACGGAATGCACAACATGACATGAGTCCAACTGCGTCCAAGGAGAATATTATAATTGAGTTTTGCATCAACGACTTCGACCTCGACATTGACTATCTTCCCTTCTAACGTGATCGGAAAACTAGCGAGAACACCAAGAGGTTTAGATTTTCTTCCATTAAATGCTTCAAGGGCATTGGGTGATGAAGTAAGAGCTGGAGAACCAATGGCTTTCCAACAAGTAGATGACATAACACAGGTAGATGCACCCTTTTCCACGACAGCCCAGTGAATATTCAAACCATTAATACCAACTTGACTAATGAGGGGAATTTGGTGTGGGAGTCGCGGGACGAAATTCTCTAAATCGAAAGCGAGAAAACTAGTATTGGTAGGATCAATCCCTCCTATCGCAGATAACAAATCTTTTCGTTGTGAAGGAAAACTCTAAAGTACTTCTAACATAGACATTGCGGATGGCGCCTAAGCCAACTCCTCAACAATACTGTAATGTTGAGCGGCACGGGCGTTAGGATTGTATGAAGACTTATGGAGCACACCTTTGGAAGGTGGTCACACAACGGATTCGGTGCTAGGTCGTTCAATCTCAAGAGGACCAGAAATAGGAGGGGGAGAAGGACCATCAGCGATATCTTTCCCTACTACCTGACGTGAACCAGAATAATCTTTCGATCGAGTAGCAATAGAAATGGGCACAGAACCATTCATCATGAATACTTGCGAACCAGATGGAGCAGAGGACTGAGGGTGCTCTACCATATGAGTCTGCTGAGGGAAAGGTTCTTTAAGAACGACCAGAGATCCTTGGTTGCCTTTGAGAAATTGACTCACTTCAGACCGTCGAGGACAATCCTTGGTGAAATGCTCATCACAACAAATCAAACAAGGATACTTCGGTTTGCATTGAGAACTATCAGTAGAATGAGGTTTTGGAGAATCCTATTTCGGGGTATCAGTTTTGACCTTACCTTTACCCTTATTCTTACCTTTGGAAGTGTTATCTATAGGATTGTCCTGAACAGCATTCACTTCTGCGGGTGTACCAGAATTAAAATTTGACTGAGGAGCTACATTATTGGAAGAAGTAGACTTATGCTTCCCAGAATTGGATGAAGGATACTTCTGAGAACTCTGCGATATAGAACCAATTACCATTAACAGATGGATTCGCTGGTGATTTAGAGGTTCCAGGTCAAGGAGCATTAGGTAAGATATCATATAAAGTGCCCTATTGAGAGTACACGAGATCAAGGTACTGGGCGTAAGCAATGGCTTGTTCCTCGGTTACACATGCCCCCATAGCTATGTCTTTGGCAATATGATTGACAAAGGAGGTAGTGAACCAATGAGTCAGAAGCTAATCAGGTATTTCAAATTTGATCATGCAACGACGACACCACCACTCATGAATATGATCTGAGATATGAGTAGCTCGGTCCTGTTTCAATGAAGTGAGGAGGTGCGTCCCGGTCTCATAGCGGATCGGTAACTAAAAATGTGTAAGGAATGTCATGGTTAAAGAATTAAAATCTTGGAAAACTCCACGAGACAGCTCAATGTACCGTTTTGCAGCGGCACCAGTAAGAGTTCGCTGGAAAAGACGAAGACGAATAGAATTTTCAACCCAATAATTAGAAGAACACCATAACTAGTAAGTCATCACATGTGTTTGGGGATATTCACCAGATTTACCTTCAAATTTAGGACAATCACCAGGAATCTTGGTCGGAACCGGAGGCCAATATGGATTATGAAGAATAGGATCATTTGTCAACTTCGACACATCGGGTAATTCCAACGTAGCAATAAATGGTAATTGAGTATTGAAAGTCATTGGAGGTCTTTGATAAGGACTTGTTTGTACATTCCACCCAGTCCGAATAGTATTTTGTCCCCATACATTCTATCCTGAAGAATTTGGATTATAGGGATTAGAAACAGGATAATTCGGTTGACACGGGGGTTGAGGACCAGGATATTGAGTCAAAGGAAACCACTGAGGTCCTTGCTCAGTAGCATAAGGATTTTGCTGCGAAATTTAAGCATGACTTTGAGGTTGCTGATACACAGGTTGATATTGAGGTTTCTGGTACATAGGTTGATTTTAAGGGTAAGGAATCTGAGGTGCTATATATATTGGCTGATTTTGAGGGTACGGAATCTGGGGTGTGTTGTATACCGGTTGATGTGAAGCTTGATGGTAATAAACACCCTACGGTTGTGTAGGTTGACCTTGCGGAGAAGGTTGAGCAAGCTGCTGGGCAAGGTAAACAGGTAAAACCAGCTGCGGAAACAAAGAATCTGCTGGTGGGAAGATTGCATCGGTTGCTTAGCTGGTTGAACCGGTTGTTGAACTAGTTGTTGAGGGCCAACATGTTGATATTGTGGTAAAGGTTGGCCTGATGGTTGAGACAGTCCAGGATGTCCCTGATGACCAGGTTGACCCAGAGAAGGACCATAGGATTGTCCTTGTGGTTGATAAACTTGCCCCCCAAGACCAAAATATGATTTTGGTTGAACCAGAGGTTGACCCGAGAGACCAGGGGGTTGTCCAAGTTGGACCAACGGTTGTCCTTGTAAAGGTTGGCCTTGTGGACCAAAAGTAGGGCCCTACTGAGCTAAAGGTTGTCCCTGAAAGGGTTGTCCTTGTAAGCCAGAGGGTTTCATAGGAAAAGTAGGTCCCAAATGAGTAACAAACTGATAAGGATCATAACCAGCCAGATAAGGATCATAAACGGCCTGATAAGGATCTATAGGAGGCATATAAACTGGATTTCCATGTTCATCATAATGATGCGGGTATTCATATATGGGAGTACCAACAGCATCATAGTGATGAAAACGAGGATTTCTAGGAGGTGGGGGCTATTGAGAACCCTGAGAATTCAGCTGTTGAACAGCCAACATATATTCTTCAAAAGTGAGACCACTAGGAATCACAGGGGTAGTGGAAACTGAACTAGAAGCCACACAGACTGTAGGTTGGACTGGAACAAATGTAACAGTAATCGACGGATCTGACACCGAAGGTAACGGCACTGACGAAGACTAGGCCGAACTACGAGGAGGAGTTACTGTGCTGGATTGTGTAATGGACACAACACTAGAAATAATCTTATATAGAGACCTATAGCCAGTCGGAAGTGACACCGAAGGTGAAGAAGATTGGACAGAGGCATGAGAAATATGTTCAGGAAAGAGTTGATATTATCTTGTAGATACAGGCATTCTGTCACTGCCAATAGGGCTGGAAGAATCCATATCTGAGTCTTTCGTAAGATCTTAAAAAAGACTACGGGGACTAGGAGGAACCGCAGCAGCAACAAAAGGTGATCCAGGCGTAAGAGGAGGAAATTCTCCTTCATCCCCAAAACCAAACCAAGCACTTGAAGGAGGCCAATTTAACTCAAATGGCTTGTCAAGTGGAGATCAAGTAGCAAGGGGCTGGATAGATGGTAGAATAGGTTGCGAAAACTCAGCAGACCTAGTGGATTGAGGGGTTTTGAAAGAAACTTCTGGAAACGAACCACCACTAGGAGGTAATGAAGACAACGAAACTAGAAGTTCTGCCACTTTGACTGTAGATCAGAATAGGAAGGAAAAGAGATAATCAATCGAAAGTGCCAAAATCAAGAACTAAGGAAATCAATCAAACCAAGTAACAAAATTTAATGGGCATGTAATCGTAGGTGATTAATTTTATAACAATGAAACCAAAATTTTCTATTTCATGTTTTAAGAGTCAAGAAACAAACAAAAGATGACTCTAGTCACTTTCAATTTTAAACGAGCGTGAAAGGACAAGTGCTCGATGATATTTTACTTATTTAAAGAGTCATGAAAATATCGAAACGACTACTTAGGTATTCTAATAAAGAGGGGATACCAGGTTTCCATGAATTGACATATACACCTTGGTGATCAAATGAAAGAGAAATGACCAAGGACTTGGCGTACATGCAGGTAGTCTCCCCGAATGTTGTGTTCGGTGTATCACGGTTACAAGGCGGAAAACTCAGCTTACTATGGATAAAGGATTGCAACCTAGAGGGGTATCCCTTTATATACGTGATGGTATGGGGAGCACAAGTCCGTACTAGCACTGTTTGAAGCTAAAACGTGAGCGACAGCTACTAGGTTTTAAGACGCCGAAACACGTCTCTAGCCTAGACCACTAGAAATGTTTCGTTAGGTTCCAATGTTGCCTTAGGTTCATTGAGCAAATTTTAAATTTAATCTTGAATTATGTTTCAATTCAGGACCTATCGAATGTGGAGCTCAACTTCCTAAATGTAGGCTATATGCAAATGAATATCATTTCAATTCGATGAATGCAAGCTACAAGAAGGACAGAAATATTTCGAGAAAGCAAGCAAGAAAAATATGCAAAGAAACTTCTAATTCCCTTAATGCAATCAAGTGAAAATGAAATTCCTTCCTAGATTGATAAATGTTAGTTTATGTAAAAGAACGATTCATTTTCAATGCAACAAAAGAATGCAAAGATATTTTTTGATTAATGAAATGAAGCACACATTGTACCAATTCAATGGAAAACAAAATAAAAACTAGTTTGAGTTTTTTGAATGTAAGGTTTCGAAATTAAATGACTCAACCAAAATGAAACAAACACAAAAACATACAAGCTAATGGAGCAAAATTTCAAACGAAAAAGAGAGTTCTCAAAACGACCCAAACAAGCAAAGAAATCGATGCTCAAAGTGTTGAAGAAGAAAGACTAATCAAAAAACCGAAAAGACCATTCAATCAGAAAAACAAAATGATCAAGAAAACTCAGTCTAAAAACCCAAAATGAGACTGACAACAATCAAAGAGACTTGTTCTCGAACAGAAGGCTCGGTGTGCAAGAAAACCTATAAACCCTAACTTCTTAAATGACACCGATAAGACAATGGACAAACGACTGAGGGAAACAAGTCTACAGTAGTCTACATAGTCTCCAAAGGCTTAAAAACACTCAAAAATAACTCAAAGGCAAGAAAAAATTATCAAAAAATGCATTAGGGGGATCAATCCAAAACCTACAAGGATGGGCGTGACTGTAAGGCTGTAATCCGCGCCATACAGAGGTTGGTGCGAGTGCTAAAAGAACAACATGCGCCAATCGGTGCGACTGTCCAGACAAAAAACGCGCCAAGCTGGAAACCTATAGAAAAAAGTGGAAAAACCCTAACCTAATGAGCAGAAATCAATCTCGACTCTCTGGAGCTGAACAGAGAATGGAAACTCAACAAACAAACTAGAAAAAGATAGATAACTAAACCAAGAATGGAAACCGACCCAACAGGATGACACGACAAACTTGCACTGATCCCTAGCGAAGTCGCCAATTTGTTATGAAGGTAAATCCTCTCTGCGGACAGAGACGATCCCTCTAACCCTAGGGTGGGTCTAATAACAAAATGACATGCTAAAGTGTTGCTTCCTAGTTAATGAATGAAAAAAATCCATGGTAGATTAACCTACCTTGAATCCAACGCTGTCGATGTTGCAGAAAGAGTAGTGGTCTCTCACTCCTGCCTCGACAAGTCACGTTCTGTTTCCTGTTGTGCCCAGATACCTGTACATAAGATGAACAACAACAACAACATATAGCAGCGTAGTTTCACTCACAACTATTAACTAGTCAAAGAAGGCTAAGCATATCATATCAAATAAACATCATAACACAATAGTGGAACCAAAAAGTATTCATGTATATTAATGAGTAGAAGGAAGAGTACAACCGATGCTTTGACGTCTTGATCTCCTCCAGTGGGGTTCAAACGAAATGCGACTCAACTGTCGGTCGGGCAATTCGGACTCAAGCTCTCTGAGAAGTCATCGACTCGATCTCTCTCAACACTAACTTTCTTACTCTATCTCCTCTAACAGCTTAGCTATAGTATAATATTTCTCTAGTTCAGCTATTCAGCCATTTTTCTATAATGTGTTCAGCTAGCTTCTACTAAAGCAGATAGTTTCTTATATAGAGGGAAAATAGGAGGTTGGGATCCCTACAAAGGTGGGAGGGAGTCCTATCCTTTAGGAGAGTTCCAAGGGAGGTGGAAACTACTAGCTAAAGGAAGGAGTCTGTGATTGTTTCAGTTCACCCACTCCTAATGACTCATCCCTGAGGTGGTTGGAATGGAACCTCCGCCTCTATTTTTTTTTAAAATTCCATAAACATATTGGCACGGGTGTCTAACTGGCACAGAGCACCAAGTGGCGTGGGCTTAATGTTAAATTTCTAGGTTGGCGCAAGGATGTAATGGGCTACTCGCACCAAGGCAAAAATAGGGATTTTCACGGCTCTGATTAGGGTGATGTCAACAAGAAAAATGTTTCTTTCATCAAAAGGGATGCAAGGATGGTATTTGCAAAGCATGACACTGCGTATTGGTCACAGAAGCAACCCTCCAATGTGCAAGTTGGGGATTGCAGGGACAGTGACAAAATGTTGTGTAACAAGGGCGCAACGCCAGTCTGAGCACGCAGCGCCAAGGCAAACTTGCCTAATTTTGCTTGAAAATTAAAAATTTCTTCTCTCCTTAGTGCTCTTGATATTTTTACAAGCAAGAATGATTCATTTGAAGTATGAAATGGGTTTTTATAGGCTCATGGATTTAATTTAACTTTGCAACCCACTTTCTAATGTTTGAAACCTTTTTTTGTCATTTTTACTGATATTCTTTACACCTTTATACTTGTAGGCTGCTGGAGTTATGAAATTCTCTTTTCTTTTGATCCTGGAGACTTCACATGTTTATTTTGATATCTTTAGGATGATTACACACAGAAGCAGCTTCAAAATCCTCTTTTTCTTCCACCATGGAGTTCAAATTATGCTTTTCACCTTGTCTAGCCATTTTCTTCAAAAACCCTAATGGCTTGTAGTCTTTCACAACAATCATCAGTGTTGTTTTCTAAGTTATCTATAGACCTTTTAGGTTCATTCATTTATTTCCATTTCACCTAACCTTTTTCCCTATTTCATCAATATTTTCTGGACATACTTTCTTCATGTTTAGCCTTATGTGCCTCCTCCATGTCATTTCTACAAGTGGTCATTGTTTTGGCACTCAACTGGACCATCAAGTGTATAAACCCCAATTCTTCACAGAACCAAGTTGTTTCCCCTTCCTTTTTTGTAATTTGTCTTCATTCAAGAGTAAATAGTTTACCTCATTAGTACCTTCTGCTGACACAACTTCCAACACTCCTGCAAAAGTGCCAAACTTTGCACATTTTTCTCATTTGCAGACTTTGAACTGATGAGGTATTTTTGTTTGGAAATATTTTAGGTCCTTCTTGAATAACCATGTCTTGACATTCTATTACATCTAAGCCAGATTCTAGCAAGGGAAAAGTAGTGCCTGAAACATCCAATGATGACCTTAGAACATGTTCAAACCCTAATGACCTAGTGGGAGGGTCATTTGAACTTGTTTTGACTGGGATTTGACTTGGAGGTTTTCAAGTGAAAAAATAGAGTATTGTCAAAAGTGTTGTATTGAAGATCCAAAATCCAATGTACTTGATTTATCTAAAGAGCCTACAGAGATAGTTTTGAGACCATCAATGCTTGAGGAAACTGGGTAATATGGGAAATGAGTCAGCTATAGGAAACCCTAGAGGGAGGGTGGAGTTCAGTGACAAGGGGAAAATGAGGCAATGAGGCTATAAGCAGGGAAAGAGGGTTAAAATGAGAGGTATAATCCCATAAGGAGTTTTTAGGAGAAACAGGGTGATCATGAAATGGAAAACTGATAGAATAATGAAAAAAGTTTTATAAAGATAATGAAGGCAGTGAGATTTCTGAAACTCACAATATTCAAGGAATGTTGTTTTCAGAAATCTAGAACCAATCTATAGTCATCTAAAGACAGTGAAAAATACTAATGACTAGCATACATCAAGACCTGATGGTTTTGAGGAGCAACAGGACAAATAAAATAAGGATAAGTTTGTAGAAGAAGGCCCCTATACATCTAAAATCTTGGTTGTTACATCAGATCCTGAAAAGTAACCAAAGAAACAGTAGGGGGGAAAAGGACCGGTGATAGAAAATAAAACAAAACAACAAGAGGTTTTTACTTCACCAGGTAAGAAAAAAATTGACCCTCTCATTCAAATTGAAAATATGAGAAATAAAAATGAGGAGTTAAAGAAATAATTTGCCTTGGTTAAAGAACGAATTCATTTTAAGAATTAAATTGGATTGTATATTTTGGTATAGGCTATAGAAATGGAATCATCTACTATCTTAGAAGAAAAAAAAATTGTAAGGGTTGTCAAAAAATCATTGAGGGGTTTGAAATCATGGAGACTGTTACTAGTTTAGTTTAAGTATAATTCAGGGAATAAGACAAAAATTTCGACCTGCAATTCCATAAGAAATTGTTGATGATGTTGTTGTTACATAAGAACCAACAATCGAAGTAGAGTAGGGAGAGCAACAACAATCTTCCAATCCACATGAACCTGTTTAAGATGTTACTGTTACAGAGGAACCAGCAGTTGAAACAGAGCATACTGAAAATAAAAATACTATTGTACCAAAAGGACCTATTAATGATGTTGTTGTTACATAAGAACCAGAAATTGAGATAGAGCAGGAGGAGGAGAAAAGGGATCAGAAGGAGGATGTTAAAACAACATCTGAATTTTGAGACAGCTCGCGTTAAATTTGAAGATTTTATGAGGGTAGCAGAGAAATGGGAGAAATTAACGGATAATAACTATATTACTACAAAATGTTCTAACCAATTTCTGAATCAAATATTATTGAAAAGATAGACTTGTAGTGGGGAAAATATTTTGATATAAGAAATTTGTAGTTGAAAATTGGAGATTAAACTTTTGTATCACAATTTGATGTTAAATCCTTATTTTGTGATGACAATGACATAATTTTGGGTTCACACTCAGTGGAAGCACTAGGGAGCTTCATCTTAAATATGCAGAAGTTTTTTACATTTACTTACGAGAAAAAAATAACATTACATGACTTTACATTGGAATCAAATTAGATAACATCAGAAAACCAGAACGATATCTCATAGGTGGTCCTTCAAGATAATCAATACTTAGTGCAAAATATGCAAAAATAATTTGACAAAGATATCAAAAATAAAAATGAATTCATTTCGCATGCATATACTTAATTATCTTATTGGTTTTTTCATCAAGTCAAAATTGTTTATCTGGAGAAAATATTTGTTGCTATGTTACTCGTTTGGTTTCTCAAGAAACAGACTAGTATCTACAGCGAAATTTGTATATGTTTTACTTGCAAACTAATACAACTATTGCTAGGAGAATGTTTTGAAGATGACTCATGCATCAGGCTAGGTTTGAATAGCAAAGGCTCAAACTGCTCTGAAAATTGTGTTCTTCGAACAAAGGCAAGAGGAATTTAACATTATTTTAGGAGCATTGTTTCAAGCCACCCCTTTTTCGGAAGTTGTGTAAATATCTCTGAACCCATTTATTAGGTCATATGCAAGAAGCACCAACAGAGCTACTAGATGTGTTAGTCTTTCAGTTGATATGGTAGTGTTTTTTGTTATGGAGGATATAGAATGGGTAGAAAAAACCAGAGACTAAAGGTGATCCCTCCTCATAGATATCCACATTGAATTTTAGGGCTAAAATTGTGGTGGCTCGAATCTAATTAAAGGAAACCTACTCCCAAAGCTTCTCACGGGTCAAATCATAGCCTAACAGAGGCTAGTTGGAGGTTCGGTGATAAAATGGCATGGGGGGGTTGGGGGGGTTGTCTCATAGGCATCCACATAGAAAGATAAGGGATAAAAACTAGAGGTTCGAATCCCATCCACAGTGGGGGTAACATGGGGGCTTCTGTAGGAGGTCATTCCATTGTGGTGTGAAGTCATATTAGACACTTACAACCCAGAGACAATATACCTAGATACTCCCAATTTTTTCATGAAACCAAACTGTGAACAAGGGCATATCATTACAGAAGTCTCAACAGTATGCTCACTACCAAAATATCCCTCACCATAGCACTCGTCCAACAAAATTGTGCCCAAATACTTGGTATCAGAGGGGGAAAGGGGATAATCTATAAAATCCGCAAGGTGAAAATAGTCATGGAAAATCCTTGATTCTAGTTCAACAGGGCACCAAGTCTTGGTATATATTCATTAAAAGGGGAATAAAAGGAAGAAGAATCACCTCATAAAGACAATCAGTGAGGATAAACTGTCGTTTTGTGCTAGCAAAGTAAGTCCCCATTCAAAATGTTGTAGTTATGGTAGAGAAATATTTAGTTGGGAACCCCATAGGTAGATATTTTAGCTTCAAAATAATTAAATCCTAGGTGGAAAGGGATATTAATCCATTGTTTCAACATCCTCGAGAAGTGTTGTTGGTTTTGAGGGGATGGATCCACCTAAGGTTCAAGGATGTTGAAGAAGCCAGATGAATCAAGTTAAAGTATGGAATATGGATCATACCCCTTCTTTATTCAAGTCTTGGAATCCATTACTAAATGTGGAGAAATAAATATTGGAAAGGGTCCCTATATGGGTCAAGCTATGAATTCTTCAATCTAATTACTAAGACGCACAAGTATTTAAAGACCTAGGTAATTTTTTGGGGAGATACCTTTACCATGATCCTCTTACATCGTGTCCAGGAGAAGAACGATTTCTTGATAGGTACTCCTAGATATCATAAAGGCACTCCAAAATTGCATAGACATTGGGCGAGGATTAAAAAATCCTCAATTACTAGATTATGGAGTTCCATTTCAATGTAGAATATACCATAATACACCCATCCGGTTAAAAATTGTGAGCTCCCCCTTGACGATCACTCTCCATATACACCTTCTAAAAGGAAGAATCCATATCTTAAGGGCAAGGAAACATTATTTTTTCCATAGATCGTAGGAAATATGACGACAATTGATTGTGGTGAGTCAAGTAACTCAGGATTGGGATACCTTACTGATGTACTTCCACAAGAGGAGCCAGAAGTATCCTTGAGAGGTGCCCCTTCTTATGTTATTCCCTATTCCATATCTCCTATATTTAATGCATTATATGACACACACAATTCTATAGTCAATTGTGATTCATGACCTATCCCTTTCCACCCTCATCCCAATCCTATCCCTACTCTAAGCTCCTCCATCATTTCCTCTAGTCTCTGCCCCTTTAAGTTGGTGTTGGAGGGTTTTTCATTCCTTGCAAAAACTTCCCCCTATCTCCCTCACATAATTTGGAGGAAAGTTACATTATCTATAACAAACAATCTCGCTCTATTGTGCCTTATTCCAAAATCTTGGCAATGTCTTTAGGGAAGATCCATATCTCTTCTAGGGATCTAAGAGGGAGGAGGAGAAAATCCTTTCTGTCAAAACCTCGGAGCGATCCCGGGAGGATTTAGTCATGGGAAAATAAAAAACCATCCAAAGGGCGCTTAGAGTTGTGAAATCGCTCAGAGCACAACTAAATGAAATTTTTAACCCTAAATTGCAGATGGTTAGCATGCCCCTCCAAATGGTGTGCTATGAAAATATTTTTCAATTCCAACCATCCTGAAATAATTATGTTACAAGAGATGTTAGGAGATGGGGAAATTATATTTCATTATATTGAATCCCTTTTAGGTGGTTGGTATTTTATTGGGTTGGATGTAAGAGGGATTTTGGGAGGGTTTTCCTTAGGGTAGAATGGAAAGGTTATTAATCCAAATAATTTATGGGGTATGGAGTTGGGTCTAGGCATGGAAGTCTTCTTTGGTGATTTGGGCTTCTATATAACCATTCTAAATATATATAGGCCCATTTTAAATCATAAGGTGTTCCAGGATCATCTCTTCAACTCCTCCATTCTAAATTCGAATCATCTCATCCTTGGGGGGGATCTCAACTTTTCTTTGGGTGAATTAGAATATTCGGGGCCTAGAGAAAGAAATAATCCCCTTACTAATTATTTGCAGAACATAATTGATACGAGTCATCTAGTGTAAGTGGACCCTATCAACATTTTACCAACCTGAAGGAATTGTCGTATAAGGGAAGAAAGCGTAGAAAAGAGATTGGATTGATTCCTCATAACTGAAGTTATGCTAGAAAAATTTTCATCTTTTAAAGAAACGGGGTGGGTTCAAATGTAATTTCAGATCACTCCCCAATTTTTTAGTGATCAAGGGCACTTTCCTCAATCCATCCAACCCATTTAAAAAGAAATAAAACTGTTTAAAAGATGAATTTTTCATTAACCTTGTCAGAGAGAATTGGAAAATATTTAACACCCTTGACAGCTTCTTTATTGCTTACCAGCTTGAATCCAATCTTAAGTTGATAAAAAAAACAAAATAATGGGCCAAAAAAAAAAATTTGGAATCCGATCAGGATCTGGATGTCATTGAGAGACAATTAATGCAAATCTCAAAGAGAGATGTGGAGGGACTTGAATTAGATGCAGCTAGAGCAGAGTTAATCATGATGGAAAAAAGGTGAAATGAGATTCTGAAGGAAAAAAAGATTGAATAGAGGCTTAAAAGTAGGGATATCTGGCTCGAATATATGGATGAGAATCCAAAATTTTCCATGCATACTCAAAGGGAATAAAAATGAGAAATACCATATGGAGCCTCAAATATGGGGAGGGAAGAGAAGAAATTTTGTGGATTGGCGAACCTGGGAGTGAATTACTTCCATAATCATTTTCGTGCACCTAACGTATCCACCATAGCTGAAGTTGTCAGAATTGCAATGCACTTTCCCATATTTTTTGAGGATTAGGAAAGCATAGCCTTAATGGATGAAGTAATGGAGGAGGAGATCAAAAAAATCCCTACATAGTTTTCAAAAGGAAAAAATCCTCGATATGGATGGTTGGAAACTAGAATTCTTTTGATTTTGTATGATATTATTGGAAACAATATTGTCTTAGTCATCAAAAAATCCATAAAGAGCACAAAATTCTTACAGCCTTCAACTCCACCTGCATCATACTTATCCACAAATTTGGCTCCCCTAAATCCTTTGATGATTTCAAACCCATATCTTTGTGTAATGTAATATACAAGGTGATTAGGTTTTAGTTAAGAAAACCCTAGTGGAGCTCTACACCGAGTTGACCTCCAGGACCTAGGGTTTGTTGGTTCTGGCGTTGGCTACCCTCTACAGACATTCTCCCCCAGCCTGATCTACCGCAACCTCTCACCTAGACAGTTTGAGGCTTACCGATGACTGAATCCATTGGGGGGACAGTTGCTCCCCCCCTCACAGGCCAGCCTCCAACAGGGACGGCGGCAGGGGCTGATACCGTCAATCAGCACAACTCTAGTTTGTCTCAAGAAAACGTAGCCGTGACACCCATAGCGCAAATGAATAATACACAAGCAGCAGTAGCAATGAACAAGAAATCAGCAACATGCATACCAAAGGACTCCAAGAAAACAGTAATATAACTCCTGGCACACCGCCTCAATGGAAAAATTCAATTCATGAAAGATCACGCACTAATAGGAAAGTTCATGGGCTTCTAGCCCACAGAAAAAACGTTGAGAGGATGGATAGCCTCGAAATGGAAACCCAAAGGCCACATTGACCTACAGCTGTGCACTAAAGGCTTCTTCAATATTCTCTTCACCTAATCTGAAGACAAAGATAGGATAATGGATAGAGGTCCCTATTTCTTCAACACGGCTGGACTATACCTTAGACCCTGGTGTAATATTCCAAAATTTGCACACAGCAATTTGGAATATTAGATTTTTGTTGCTTTCACCTAGGAGAGGAATAAATGGGTAAGGAGGCCCATGAAAAATAAAAATATGAATCATTTCCACCTTAATGAGTAAGGGGATCACCTTAGGAGCGGGATTTTACACTTTCAGGTGTGAACAAGGGAAAAATAGATGGGGACAGAGTCAAGTTTGACTAAGTCAACATGCGTTCTTGAGGAGGAAGAGATCACCCAAGTAAACTAGCTCAATGTGAAAAAGGATCAGCCTAGACACACATATGAGAGCTAGATTAAAAGACCCCTTAGTGTGAAATGAGGCAATGAAGGTGACCTAGTTCCAGTTGACCAAGTCAACAACGCTGCTACAAGAGGAGGGAAGCCAACAAGGACAGCGCAGTTTTGAAGGAGGAATCTTTACTAATAAGTCACCTCATCATTGTGTGGGATCCAGGGTGTGGAGGCTCGCTAAGGATAAAAAGAAGGGCATAGAAGCAAGGAGATCATTCATTAATCATCTATCTTTGGTCTTTTGACTACTTGCATGCTCCAGTTGTTTAGCTGTGGTTGTAGCATTGTTTAGTGCAAGGAATTCTCGTGCGGGAATTCCATGCTCTTCTTTGGATCAACTTGCTTAAGGGATCTAGATGGAAGGTTCAAAGATTCAATTTCATCATCTGGCTTATGGCAAATCAGCCATATACACCTACAGTGCAGTTCCCTTCAGAAACTGTGTCTTTTATGCAGGTGCAGCAGTAGCAGGTTGGACCCTTGGATTTTGTGCTAGTATTTGAGGAGGAGGTGTTTATTTCCCTCCGGAAGATCTAATAAGGAGGGCCTTTGGCCAATTTCTGTATTGATCAGCTATTTTATGTTGTATTCATTCATGTTTAATACAGATTTGCAGTACATTGTGTTATTTTCTACAGTACTGCCTTTCATACATGTGTAATGTCGAAAACCCTTGCCGGGTGTCTTATTTCTGCTCTAAAAGAGGTTAAACCTGCATTCCCTTGCTACATTATTAATATAAACTTCTGATCAGTATTATTTCATCATTTTTTGTAGAAACCCTCATGGGAATTATGCTCTCATAGTCTTCAGAAATTCTGTAGTTGGAAGTCATGGGATTGGGGTGTTTTTGATCTATCTCTAACTTGGGAGATCTATTTAACTTAGCTAGAATGATTTGTTTAAGCTAAAATTTGGTATGGGAGATGTAATGTATAAACCACAGGATCCAAGTCCCATTTCCCATAGTTATTTCTTTATTTTCTAAAAATTATGTTTCTATGGTCCAGAATGCTGCATTTCCTCACTCCGGGAGAGAATAGTGAGGCATATCTCTACTGCAGATCATTCATTTGCTGGTTAAATTTTCCTTGTACATCTTATGAGCTGATTTAAATTGTTATTTCCATGATTTGTTGAAGCTCCAACTTTGGAATATCTTTAGATATTTTATTTGTTGTAGAAAATCCCTATTTTGGGATATTACAGTGGTACCAGAGTTGCCATCTTGGCTCAGCCTGTGAATTTTAGATCCAATCAGAAGATAAGGAGAAGAGGAGAACAAAATGATGGAGAGGATGAGATTACTCTCATCGATTTTCAGATCTAAGAAGAAATAAGAGAAATGCATTGAAACTCCAAGAGGGTTTCAAGGAGGAGCAAGTTGCAGTGGGACCTCTAGAAGGTTTCAATAGGAAGAAGTAGATCCATGCACTTCCTGTTCTCATAGAGGAATTGAAGAGCAAGAAGACCACTTAGAGCATGAGATCCTGAGTGGATATTTGGAAGAATACAAGTGCCAACCTAGGACTATCAAAGAGATCCTAGATCTTCCTCAATTTATCCAACTGAGAGAGAGAAGAAGGCCATGCAGCAGCAGGATGATAAGGGGCAATAGATTCCTATTGTCTACCTTTGATGGATCACCCCTATGTACAGCAGAATCTTGGGTGATGAGGTTAAAGGAATTTTTCCTACTACATCCAGTGGTGTAAAAAGAGGTTGTGGAGATCTCAGCACTGCACTTGGAGGGAGAGGCAAGATCTTGGTGGTTCAGCCATGTGAATCATGCAAGGGTGTCTACTATTGCAGATTTCACTCAAGGAGTAATCAGGAGTTTTTACAGTAGGAGATCAAAGGAGGAGAAGTCCTCTTCTCCACTTGAGGAGCCTTGTACTAACGCTATCACACTCATGGAGGAGCAGCCACCTACATCAGTAGTTAGGGCAGCCATTACATTGGAGGGAGGAGCCCTAGCAGCCCTACAAGAGGTTCCTGCATCTCATCAATGTATGGGAAGATTTCCACTTTTATTTATTGTAGAAAATCCCTCTAAAAATTGTGGAAACTTGTCCTCATATGACCCAGGGTAAAACATTATTGCTGAGATAGAGCAGTAGGATTTCACTACGCTGTGCAAGCTTGAATGGTTCAAGGGAAAGATAAACCATCATCCTCATGTATCACTGTTGAGTTTCACACAACCCTTGAGGTTGGAGTGTAATGTTTCAGAGGATGTCATGAACTATGTCTACCATACAAAGGAACATAGATTCATCTTTGAGATGGAATATGAGGCAGCAACTATATCATTGGAGAGACTATCAGCACTGCCAAACAATAGTAGTAAGGAGGCTTTGCCTTTATCACATTGGGATCTTGATGGATTCAAGATGGGTATGGACATGAGATATTCTCTAAGGGACATCCAAGAAAATTCATTCCAGCACTTCATTACAAGCACAGGAGAAGTACTGGTTGTGGAAGATGGTAGCCCACTTTGGAAGAATTCCAAGATGAAGCTTGATGGGAGGCATCCACATGGGGTTGAGTGGTTTTGGATGGAGAGCAAGAGGCTCGTGAGCCACTTACAAATTTATGATACAGGGTAGCAAGAGGCAAATCTATGTTGGCTACTCTTGAGAGATTTTGGCCATCATGAGGCATATCCTTTTCCGAAGGGTATGAGGATGGAAGACACTTGGCAGGACACTAACATCATATGGCAGCTTAGGGGTTGGATGTATCATGTTGATTTGATCCTCTTCACATCAATCAACATATTTCCACCTCATGATTTGTATAATGGAGGTGTGAGAGGCAGTAAGAGTCATTATTGTTTTGACTTCTCTTGGGAGAGTATGGGCAGGAATTTCCCCATACTTTTCATGATATTTCCGGAGAGAAGGAAGGAACATTCATGGTGCAAGGAGGCTACCCTTCAGCATTGGAGGATTATGACGGGATTCCATGGATGAAGAAGATCTGATCACATAGCATCATGATGGTGGATGGCTTTGGCATATGGAATGTCAAAGGGAGGAGTCATGGAGTCTTATTACTAAGGCCTACAGCGCTGTCACATGGGAGTGTGTTCTTATTGATGGAGTGTTCCAAGGATTCTATGTATCCCTTCTTCTTGCAGATTTTTATGAGGAGATCCTCATGGGGGAACTTATACATGGACCTAACTTTCAGCCTACTCACCATGCATGGTAATAAATACATTTCTGTACTTTTTTATTACTCTATTGAGTATTTGTATTTTCTCACCATATGTAAACAGTGCATTGCTCCACAAGAGAGCAAGATTATTCATGGGTTTCATGGTCACTTTAGGGCCAAATTTTGTAAGGTTGTTAACCCATTTCCACATGAATTTGGGCAAGTGTATTGTTTTTTTGTTTACATACATCTGATATACAGTGTTGTTTGCTATCTTATAGTAGATGAGAAAACATATACAGTTGGTAGCTCATTGGAAAACAGCTAGCCACATGATGTTCTAAATCAGCAGTTGGAAAGACTGCATTTTATCCACCAAGGAGACCATGTGTATCATACTCACTTGCACATAACCTTCAAAAACTTTCTGATTTGGATGACATATGGTAGTGATGTGCCATTCACTTTGAAGGGAATGGTTTGGGCCAGTAGATCCATAGTTTTGAAGAGGGGATCTTTGAGGATTCAATATTTCTATTGCCACTTGAGGGCAACTTGTTTGCAGCCCATGATCAGCATTCACTCCACACTTATCATGAGTGGAGGGGAATACAGCGTGGGGTAGGCTATCTTGCCTACCATGTTCAGATTTTCAGCCCACCTATTCTGCATGAGCTCGAGGTGGAAGAGAGCCTTCATGAGTTGCCATCCTTGAGGGTGACTCATTATGTTTGGTTAATAGCTTGGGGAGGGGAGATTCAAATGGGGATGATGAATCCCAATCTATATCAGCCCTCGTGCCTCAAGAGGACCTTCAAATAGCCCATTGTTTCCTCCATGGATGTTTCACTGTCACATGATGTCAGCTATTTGGAATTTCCACCAGAGGACAGCGTACACACTTGGGAGGGACAGCTCGGAGATGTGTTGATGGAACAACACCTTGATCTTTGGAAAGTCTTATCAAATGAGGATTATACAGGGGGAGAAAAGGAGGTTCTTCAGTCCTATATTTGCAGTTGCTTGAGAACAAGCAACATTTGAGAGGGGAGGACTGTAATATTCCAAAATTTGCACACAACAATTTGGAATATTAGATTTGTTCTGCTTTCACCTAGGAGAGGAATAAATGGGAAAGGAGGCCCATGAACAATGAAAATATGAATAATTTCCACCTTAATGAGCAAGGGGATCACCTTAGGAGTGGGATTTTACACTTTCAGGTGTGAACAAGGGAAAAATAGATGTGCACAGATTCAAGTTTGACTAAGTCAACATGCATTCTTGAGGAGGAAGAGATCACCCAAGTAAACTAGCTCAATGTGAACAAGGATCAGCCTAAACACACATATGAGAGCTAGATTAAAAGACCCCTTAGTGTGAAAGGAGGCAATGCAGATGACCTAGTTCCAGTTGACCAATTCAACATCACTGCTACAAGAGGAGGGAAGCCAACAAGGACAGCCCAATTTTGAAGTAGGAATCTTCACTGGGAAGTCACCTCATCATTGTGTGGGGTCTCGGGTGAGGAGGCTCACTAAGGATAAAAAGAATGGCATAGAAGCAAGGAGATCATTCATTAATCATATATCTTTGGTATTTTGACTACTTTCATGCTTCATCTGTTTAGCTTTGGTTGCAGCATTGTTTAGTGCAAGGAATTCTCATGCGGGAATTCCATCCTCTTCTTTGGATCAGCTTGCTTAAGGGATCTAGAGGGAAGGTTCAGAGCTTCAATTTCATCATCTGGCTTAGGGCCAATCATCCATATACATATACAGTGCATTTCCCTTCAGAAAATGCGTCTTTTATGCAGGTGCAGTAGTAGCAGGGTTGGACCCATGGATTATGTGCTAGTATTTAAGGAGGAGGTGTTTATTTACCTCTGGAAGATCTAATAAGGAGGGCCTTTGGCCAATTTCTATATTGATCAGCTATTTTATGTTGTATTCAGTCATTTTTAATACATAGTTTCATTAGACTACGTTATTTTCTACAGTACTGCCTTTCATACATGTGTAATGCCGGAAACCCTTGCCGGGTGTCTTATTTCTGTTGTAAAAGAGGTTAAACCTCCATTCCTTTGCTACATGATTAATATTAACTTCTTATCAGTATTTTTTCAGCATTTTCTATAGAAAACCTCATGGGAATTACGCTCTCATAGTCTTCAGAAATTCTGTAGTTGGAAGTCATGGGATTAGGGTGTTTTTGAGCTATCTCTAGCTGGGGAGATCTGTTTAACTTAGCTAGAATGATTTTTTTAAGCTCAAATTTGGTATGGGAGATGTATAACGTATAAAACATGGGATCCAAGTCCCATTTCCCATATTTATTGCGTTATTTTCTGAAAATGATGTTTCTGTGGTCCAAAATTTTGCATTTCTTCACTCCGAGAGAAAATAGTGAGGCATATCTCTGTTGCTGATCATTCATTTTCTGGTTAAATTTTCCTTGTACATCTTATGAGTTGATTTAAATTTTTATATACATGATTTTCTAAAGCTCCAACTTTGGAATATCTTTAGATATTCTATTTGTTGTAGAAAATCCCTATTTTGGGATATTACACCTGGACTGAGCGCTTCAACCCAGATAAATAGGATCTAACTTGGGCACCAGTCTGGATCAGGCTCTACTCTCTCCCCCAAGACTATTAGGATGAGCTCACCCTCAGATACATTGGAAACACCTTAGGATATTTCGTCAGGATAGCAGAGAAACCAAAATCAACCGCTACGCAGCCTATGCTCACATATGTGTCTACATGAACCTAGTCGAACTGCTACCAAGCGAGGTGATTCTGATGCATGAAGATTTTGAATGCACACAAATTGTAGATTATGAACACATAAATTTTAGATGCATAAAATGTCACCAACATGGGCATCTGTTCAGAGATTGTCCCCTAAACAGGAAAGCTACAGCTGAAAGGAATCCAGTGAACAGGAAGCAAAAGGATTCACGAAGGTAGCAAGTGGAAAAAGAGATAATAGGAGAGCTACCCCTCAACTGAATAAAAAAGTACCTACAATCAACAACAACTTTGCAGCCCTAAATCAGCTAAATGGCAATGAAATCGAACCATTCAATGAAGTTGGGAGTACCTCCACAGCACAGGCCCAGTCCTCTAAGGCTCAGCAAAATAAGCTTCCACTTGAGACCATCTTGGAACCACCCAACACAAATGACGTAGAGGATAACAGTCTAATAAAGGGCAAAGAATTGATCATGGAATCGATCCCAAAAGTGATGGAGGAAAAACCATAAAGCATAGATCTGGAAGGCTTGGATCTCGTTGGGCTAGAGGAAGCCTGCAACAAGAAGGATTACAAATCAATCCTAGAGAAACAAACCCCAAAAATGGAGGAAATCCTAGCCAGAGCATAGAAGCTCCCCTCCTTGGGTATCCATGGGGGCACGCTTATCAACACAAAACACTTAACGAAAGAGTCCCACAAAAGAGGCAGGAAAACAACCCTACAGAGAACCATAGAAATTGGGAAAGAAATGTTGGATTCTGGTTGATTCCCTAAGATGACTAGATTCTATGCCCGCACCTCCAATCATATCCCATGAAGCTAATCTCATGGAACATCAAAGGACTCAACGGCCCCATGAAGCACATGATCATAAAGAAAATGATTCGTGAGGAACATCCAGCAAAATTCTACATGCAAGAAACCAAATGTTCAAGCTCTACTCTGGAAACCATCTTCAAAAATATATGGAAAGGCAGCAATGCAATAGCGGTTGATGAAAATAGGGCATATGGAGGACTCGCAATCATCTGGAGCCCTCAAATCATCTCCTTAGAGAACTTTCATGCCAATAGACACTTCATTCAGACCAACTTTCACCTAACTGGAACGGACATCCATGGCTTTCTCACTAATGTCTACTCTCTACAAAACGCTCAACAAAAATTGGCGCTCCTGAATAATCTAGAGAAAATCAACAAACAGCGATCCTTCTTTCTCTGGAACTTGGGGGGGATTTCAACATGATAACCAATCTCCAGGAAAAGAAAGGTGGAAGGTTGCATCTGGAATCAGATAGTAATGGATTCAAAAAATTCATCCAAAGCAATAACCTCATAGATCTACATACCTCCAATGGAATCTTCACATGGAACAACAAAAGAGGGGGTGCCCATCAGATAGCCTCAAGACTGGATAGATTCCTCATCACCAATGATCTTATCTGCCTCGGAAGCAACTTAGATACCACCATCATCCCTGCGGCTAGATATGATCATTGGCCAATACAACTTCAATGGCTCCAACCAGGTAAGCATGCTCCTAAAACTTTCTGCTTTGAACATTGTTGGTTCAAGCACCCAGGGTTCAAGGAAATGGTTTCCAACTGGTGGTCCTCCTTAGCACCTCCTTAAGGCAAAAAAATGCTCCAGTTCCAAAAAAAACTAAAACTTATCAAAGGTCAACTGAAAGTCTAGAACAAAACAACCTTTGGCAATATATTCACAGAACAGAAAGACCTGGAGGAGAAAATGAAGAAATTACAATAGAACATCATCCAAGAGGGGTGCACAGCTGAGTCATCTCACCAGGAGCAACTCCTAACTACTCAGCTAGAATAAATAAGGAACCAAGAAGAAGCCCTCTGGAGATAAAAATCAAGAATCAACTAGCTCAAAGAGGGAGAAAGAAACACCAAATTCTTCCACCATTTCACTATTCAGCACAGGATACACAATAGAATCACAGTCCTCAAGAACCAAATGGGGGAAAGGTTGGAAACGCAAGCGTCCATCACTGAGGAGTTGCGCAATCACTACAGGGACATCCTTCAGGAACCCAACCATCAAAGGCATGAAGCCATTAGGGAAATCACTCAACATATTCCCAAGTTGATAACTGAGGATCATAATAGGATGTTGCTTGCTGCTACCACTTTAGCTGAGGTGGAACAGGTAGTCTTCCAATTGAAAGTTGGGAAAGCTCCGGGTCCAAATGGATTTACCACCAACTTCTTCCACTTCTTCTGGGATATCATCGAAAACAAAGTCTGGGGATATGTGGAGGAATCATGGTTCACTCACTGGATGCTACCTGCGCTAAATGCCACCTTTAACACCCTGGTTCCAAAAGAATACAAAGCAGTGTCACCAAGTAAGGACAAACCTATAGCTCTTTGCAATGTTATCTATAAAATTATTTCCAAAGTCATAGCTAACCAACTGAAGAAGCTCCTTCCCCTCATCATCTCCCTGGAGCAAACAGGATATGTGGAAGGGAGACAGATTCTTGATGGTATCATCTTAACCCATGAAGTCATTCACTCCCTCAAAACCAATAAACAACTTGGGATGCTTCTCAAAATTGACCTATCCAAATATTTTGACAAACTCAGCTGGGAGTACATCAAAAAAGTCCTTTTAGCCTTTGGATTTAGTCAAACCTGGGTCAGATGGATCATGTTTCTAATCACCTCTCCCTTTCACTCCATCCTGGTCAATGGGATCCCCTATGCCACCTTTAACCCCTTGAGAGGCATAAGACAAGGGGACCCTCTATCTCCATTCACCTTCATCATCATGGCAGAAGGCTTGGGTCACCTTCTCAAGAGCTCTATCTAGACTGGCACCTTTCTTGGTTTACCTCTCCACAACCTGCCTCCCTCTTCTCACCAGCAATTTGTGGATGATAACTTGATCATGGGTTACCCCTCAATCCAATAATCTTGGACCCTTAAATCCATTCTTGACTCCTTCTCTAAATCCCCTGGCACAGAGGTCAACCTTGAAAAATCACAAATATTCTTCTTCCATACCCCCCCTCAAACCCAGCGCACTATCGCCTGCATCCTTGTATTCTATATTGCTTCTCTTCCCTCCAAATACCTGGATGCTATGTTAACTGACTCATCCATCAATCACTCCTCCTGGAGAGCTTTGCTAGATAAAATGGAAACTCATCTCTCCAACTAGACCCACCACACCCTCAACATTGTCAGATGTCTTGTCCTTATTAATTAGGTCCTGCAATCCCTCCCCATTTATCTCTTCCTGGTCCTTGCAGCTCCCAAATGGGTCCTAAAATCCATGTGCAATCTGCAACAATATTTTCTATAGGGAGGCACAAAAGGAAAGAACAAGTGTGCGTTAGTCAATTGGAAGGATGTATGCACCCCTAAAAGTCAAGGAGGATTAGGACTTCGTGATTCTGAGCACAAAGATACCATAATGGGAGCCAACATCTGGTGGAAATGGGTCTCCAACCCCAACACCCCATGGGCCAACCTATGGGATGCCAAGTATGCACCTTATTGGCCAAAGGAGGATCTCATAAGGTATAACTTTGATCTGGTTGGTTCCTAAATCTGGAAAGCAGCTAGCAATCAAAAAAGGATAATCCAAAATCATAGTTTCTAGGAGCTGCGAAGTGGTAACCAAACCAGATTTTGGGATGACTCTTGGAAACAGATGCCAAGCCTCTCCTCCATCTTCCATAGACCTATATGGAGTGCAGCACTCCAAGGAAGGAAAATAAAAAAGGCTCAAGACTTCTGGACAGAAGACATCTCCCAAGGCCACAGGCAATGGCTTCATACAAGCAGATGGCAAGAAAACTGGAACAATGAAAGCCACACAGAAATCTAGGAGGAGCTCAGCACAAAAATAAAAATAAAAGTAAAAATAGGACCTGATATCCTTTGTTGGGGGCATATACCCAAAGGAACTTACTCAACCAAGCAGGCATACAACATCCTTCATCAGCAGAACCCTGGACCAGCCGACATCATCTAGAAAAATATATGGAAGGCCAATATGTGGACCAAAATAGCCACATTCCTATGGTTGCTCAATAAACGACGCAGTCTCACATGGGAGAATATTTTGAAGAGGGGTTTCGTAGGGCCCTTCGGATGTCCTTTACGTCAGGGCAACTTGGAAACCATCAATGCCCTGTTGGACCAATTTCCTACCACTACTACATTTCGCGGAAATTCCGACACCTGTTTCCGACGCTTTTGACCAAATGTCGGAAATTTTCCCAAATTTTTTCCATCCCGCCCGAAACCATCGCTATACCGACGTCTATAGAAAAGTGTCGCAATACCGACACTTAAACTAGTGTCGCAATTACGACGTTTAAAGGAAGACGTCGCAATTGCGACACCATGGCCCAAAGCGTCGCTATTGGGACGACTCTAAACGTTGCAACGGCGACACAATGTCTAGGTGTCGCCATTGCGACGTTTGGAGGCACCGTCCTAAGAGCGACGCCTTTTCCGCCGTCGGTATAGCGACAGTTATTTTCGCGCTACATAAAAATACCAAACTTATATGGGCGCTACATAAAAATTCGAAACTTATCTGCGCGCTACATAAAAATGTTTGGTATTTGTCGCAATAGCTACGTTTGATATCACGCGCGCATTCGCTCTCTGCTCTTGCAGAACAGCATTTGCGGTCAGCATTCGAGCTCAGCTCTTGCAGAACAGCATTTGCCCTCGGCATTCGCCCTCAGCGTTCGCCCTCAGCTCTTGCAGAACAGCATTCGCCCTCAGCGTTTGCCCTCAGCTCTTGCAGAACAGCATTCGCCCTCAACTCTTGCAAAATGGTAAGTTCTTACTGCAGGCCCTTCCTCCTATAGTAGGGTTGACTCTATTTGGGTTTTTTTGGTCAATTCCATTGGATTTTGTTAGGCTGTAGTGTTCTCTCTAGATGTCAAGAATCAAGATTCAATACCCTCTATTATCTTCATCACCCAATACAAGATTTAAATTTTTCCCAAAGAAACGCTTATTAATTTGGCAGCCATTATTTCTCCCTGCTTTAAAAACCCTACATTTAAATGAAAACGAGCATTGCATTTCAACTACAAAAATCTATTAGTGTTCAAATGTACATGTGTGCTACATTAACATCTGATATCACGCGCGCATTCGCCCCCTCTGCTCTTGCAGAACAGCATTCGCCCTCAGCATTCGCCCTCAGCTCTTGCAGAACAGCATTCGCCCTCAGCATTCGCCCTGAGCTCTTGCAGAACAACATTCGCCCTCGGCCGTCGCTACACGGGCTCTTGTGAGAACAGCATTCACCAAAGATTCCCCCTCGGCCTCTTTGAACCGCATCCTCCTCCGGCTCTTGCGAACGACCTTTGCCCTCGACGTTCGCCCTCGGCGTTCGCCCTCGGCTCTTGGAAAATACATTCGCCCTCGTTCCTCGCTCTCTCTTAACAACATTCGCCCTCGCTCTTGCAAATGGCAGCCCGAGTCGCAGCCCTTCCTCCTATAGTGGGGTTGACTCTATTTGGGTTTTTTTGGTCAATTCCATTGGATTGTGTTAGGCTGTAGGGTTCTCTCTAGATGTCAAGAATTAAGATTCAATACCCTCTATTATCTTCATCACCCAATACAAGATTTAAATTTTTCCCAAAGAAACGCTTATTAATTTGGCAGCCATTATTTCTCCCTGCCTTAAAAACCCTACATTTAAATGAAAACAAGCATTGCATTTCAACTACAAAAATCTATTAGTGTTCAAATGTACATGTGTGCATCACTTGTGTAGGGTATTCTTTTTCCACTTTCACATTATCCAAGAATGTGTGCAGTATAGTTCATATTTTTTGTGATTTAGATTATCTTGAAAAAGGAAAGGTAAATTATTTCCCATGGACAAAGAAGGTTTTCCCTTTTTATAGGTTGTTTGGACTTACGTGGAAAAATTTATGGTATGCCTTTCATATTATGTAGTTTAAATTTGAATTAACAGATTATTCTACATGAAAATATAATTACCTATGTGATGTCCTTCATCACTAATTAAAATTATAGGCTTTCAATTTCCTAGACTCTAACTCATCTGATGCTAAATTCTATGTTCTCATTGGTGGATCACTCTTCCATTGATTTCCTTTCCCTCTGGATCTTGTCATACTTTAAAAGTCATCAATGATACATATATTATTTCAGGTATCCCAAAAGGCTTTATAGTAGAACATATTGTGAAGTTTTTTTGACACTTGAGGATCCTTTTTAGAACTGCAACGTGGTCTATGCTATCGAGTTATATATCAAGCAACTTGTCCTTAATAACCACACTATGAGGTAGGTTCAACCAGTTTGAACTTGTTGGGACATAGCATATGAAGTTGTGTGATGAGTCCATATCACAAGTCTATTATGGTGAAAAAAGTGAAGACATGTAATGATAGTTATTATGTTAACATTACTAGAAACATTTTCGAAATTATCCATGCTATCAAGATGTCAAAATTCCAGGCATTAGGTGTCAATACTCGTAGTTAATAGATAATAATAATAATATAAAAAAATCACAACTTTATTCTTGAAATATGATTGTTACACATTGGTAACCTAGTTCATGAGTTACTATCACCCAAAGATTGCAAAACAAACTTAAAATATAAATTAAACCAACATGAGAATCCAACTAAGGGTTTCTCGACAAAATCATGCCATAACCTGGCATTTTGAAACCCAAATTTGAATCCATCATAAGCAATACAATGCAAACTCAGATGGATTTTCAATGCATGTTTGCATGCTACACTTATTCTCTGTCTAGATATCATTTTTTAAATGGAACCATTAGTCAAGCCCACAGTCCTTTTTATGTGAAAAATTTCAGCTCTATTTGAGCTCTTTTTGCTCCACCACCTCCATAAACCAGTGTTACACGGGGTCTCGCCCCCCCACCTAGGGGTCTAGATTCCTCGCCCCCTCGCGCTCCGGGGTCTTGGGACTTCTAGGGGATGTTTCCCTCACGCCCCCTCACGTCCCCTCACCGCCCCTTTTAGTTTATGGTTTCGTGTTAAAATTTGATGTGCCACTTAGCATATTTGAGAATCCAAGTGATTCTGATTCAGATGGTGACATGGTTGATCTTGATATATTCATGCAGAAGTTGGATGCAGAGACTATTGGGGCATTAACTTGAGCATTTATGCTCATTTATCATTATGATGATATCATTTGATATTCATATGTTATGTTTTATGTTTTATGTTTCAGACATAACTTATTTGCGTTTAAGTTTTATGTTTCGGACTTGAGTTGTAAACTTCAGTTTAAACTCTATTTTGAATCTTGATATAATATGTCATATGATATCTTAAACTTTATTTTCATTGTACATTTTTAGTAGTTACATTAATGATTATATAGTTACAAACTTACAAACTTACATGCATGATTGTATGATGTATGTTTTAACTTTTAACTTTTAAATTTGTTTCAATTATATGATCCATCATTCATCGATTTGTAATTTTATCATTTATGATTTATCTTTCATGATGCAAGTGTATGATGACTGTATATACATTCCTTGCAAAAATATAGTTACATTATAAATATTAAATTTTATAATTTTTATGACCCCGACGTCCCCCACGTTTCCTGAAAATTGGCAGGGAGCTTTTGCATAGGCCGCTCCCGCGCTCCCTCGCCCCCTCGCTCCCACCTCCGGGGGACTTGGTGGAACATTGCCATAAACATATGCAAACATATATCATGATCTTGGAATTCCATTACATATGTATGTGCCAATGTTCCATAATCTTGCCCCATCATCAATTTAAGAAATTTCCATTGACTATCAAATTATGGAGGGGGGGAACTTTTTGCCGCAACATTTGGCTCAAAATCAGGGACCATCTTCGTATGAGGTGAATGAGAACTATAGATATTTGAAGAAGTGGATTAGTGCCTTTTCCTCTAGCCATGGAGTCATATACAGTCATCCATCACAAAAATTTGTCTTTGTTCATTCTCACCTTGAAAGTTGCAAAAAATCATGCCCTAATTGAAACGACACTAAATTTGAAAGATATAATAAAAATGCAAGCTAGAAGTGCCCTATTAATACAAAGGGAAAACCTTCCTACCTACCCTAACTGAGATAAATTTTGATTGAATAGGAAACATGATATTTCTTATGGAGTTGATCCAACAACTTGTTAAATGTATGGGACTAAATCATGCATTTGATTTCCGGGGAAACATGCGCATGAAGAGAAAAAGTGCAGAATTAATGGAAAATCCATACATGCCACTTATAAAAACTACACCGAAAGGTCAAAAAATACTTAAGGCCTTAACTTAATTTGAATCCAAAATGACAAAACAGGATTAGTGAAAACACGAGAGTGGTGTGGGTGAACAACAGAAATAAAAAGTGAAGATACCTTTCCCCAAGATGCCTTTGTCACCGTTGTATGAAAACATGTTTTCCTTTCCCTTTATACATGCAAGTGAATGCATTATAGGTATGGTTTTTTCCCAGAATAGGAGAAGACTACTTAAATATATCATTCGTGGAGTGAATGTTTGGGTGCCTTAATGTGCAATGACATGTTTCCAGGACTGAATTCAATGCAAGGCATATTTGAAACTCTAACTCTGTCTTCCGGTGTCTTATTAGAAATTATTTTAGTTTTCATTTTGTGTTTTCAAGTTAGATATTGTTTTCAAGTTTTTACATTTATAATTTTATTGCAATGTGGCAGATTGATCATAGCAGTGCATGAACAACCCCGAGACAGGATGATCGCGGAAAGAGGCCAGCGGAAGAACATGTAAAGTGCCAGCATTGCTCTATCTTTAGGTATTTTAGTTATTTACATAATTGAAATAATATTAATTTTGTTCAAATATGCAGACACCTAGCCATGGTACGCCCGATGATTCCCTCTTTGAGGAAGAGCTTTTTTCATCCCTATCTCCAGTGTTGTTGTTGCAAAAAAAGGCACGAGATGCAACGTCGGAATTTAATGCTTTGATAGATGCGCCTCAAACACCTGAAACATAAGAGAGGATACAACATCTTATGAGGCAGCTAAATAGATATCAGGTAATAATAAAAAGTCAAAAGGATATTTTTTTTGTTCTGCATGAGATGAATTGTGATAGTTTGATTTTTAATTTTTACATTGACTAAACTAACAAAAGTTCTTTTGTATGTAGCGTCTTCTGGCATTTGCTGAACCCGGTGTTGGTGGTAGTGGGACACAAGGGCAAGAGATTTCCCAACAACCCTCTCATACACCTTCTACTCCTTTAGGTGCTAGCCAAGAAACACACCCTACCCAAGCAGACACCCAGCCAACCGCTGAACGTGTTGGCAATGATGAGGCCGATATGGCCAACTACATTATTGCGTTTCCTGGAGCTACACGTGTCAGCTCCACAGGGACCATTAATGGCACGTTGTTGGTGAACGATGAGGGTGTCCCTATAAAGCATGTACAACTCCCAGGTAAATTTTAATATTTTAACTTTTTCATGTACTTTATCTAAAACATATTTATCATGATTTTTATTTTTAAATTAATGATAATATCTTCTTTTTCTTTTGGTTTTATTCTGTGTAGGAAACAATGAGTTCTACAGGATTCTGGAGAGCCATGCGTTGGTAATTTTTGGCCCAACTATACGTACAGGGTGGAATTCCCAGAATTCCAACCTGAAAAAAGAACTTTTAGATTATCTAGAAGCCCTTTTTGGGGTCGGCACATTTGACAGAAAAGCGGTGGCTCAGGTAGCCGGCAAATATTTGAAATATACCAGTGACACCTATAGGACGCAATTGCAATTTAACCCTAGATATGAGCGTCCTCTCGCAGTTTCAGAGAGTGAGTGGAGAGCACTCATCCATGACGGAAAAGAGAAAAGGGCAAAGAAAGAAGAAAAAATGCCAACTGGACCCGCAAGGTAAATTACAACTTTAATTCAATAGCTTTAATTTTCTTTATGTCTAAAATAAAAGTGTGCTACGTCATATCTGACTTCAATCTTTTGATGCTAGGTTGCCTGACACCTCAAAGGCAACCAAAGCCAGGATAGAGAAAAAGGGCCATCACAAGCTCGGCCAGGGTGGCTACTTGAAATTAGCTGCAAGAATTGTAATTAAGTAGCTAAACATCTTATAATTAATTGTATCGCCTTCCAACGTTTTTGTAATCCTATCAGATATGATTAAAAATACACAATCATATATAATGTAGGGTGATGAATTTGGAACAATAACTACAGAGGAAGATAAAAATATTGCTTTCCGTTTTGGCTATCAAGCTGTAGTTGAACGTCGCAGAAGCTTGGGGCAAGTCCCAAGATCTACAATGCCTGATAAGGTAAAACATTAACCTTTCAATATTTTTGTTTTCGTCCATAAATTTAATGTCTAACAACTTTGTTTAAATCAGGGGAGCAACACTACCAACGAGGCAAATAACCCAGTTTTAGAGCCAGATGTAGATGATCCTCTCGTGCAACCCGATCATTGTAGTGGGGACTAGGCCGACAATGCTACTATCAGTGAGGGCCGTGACGGTAATTAATTCCACTTATAATTTTTTCTAATTATACCTTGATGGTTGTCCTTATAACGTTTTTTTGTTTAAATGACAGAGAATGTTTCCCTTGAGGATATTACCACCAGAGAGGAAGACAAGGCAACAGTCCCAACGGCGACAACTGGTGCACCAGGTAAATAATCTCATTGCAATTTTTTTTATTAATATTACCGAACTAGTTCAATGATATTTAAAAAATGATAATTAAAATTTAATTATTATCTGTTTTTGGAGGCGATGCCCCGTCACTGGATGAGACCAGACATCGTGACAATGCAACTAGGTCAGCGGCGACAACTGGTGCACCAGGTAAATAATCTCATTGCAATTTTTTTATTAATATTACCGAACTAGTTCAATGATATTTAAAAACCGACAATTAAAATTTAATATTATCTATTTTTGTAGGCGATGCCCCGTCACTGGATGAGCCCAGACATCGTGAATACGCAACTAGGTCAGCAGTGCGGGTTGAAAGGCACGAAACAGGAGCAGAGCACGATGATATTGATGATGTAATTAGGAGCTTTAAAAATAGGAAGAAGAAAAAGAAAATTTGACAATGTAAAATATTATATTATTATAAGACAAACGTTACCATACTTGGAACATTTTTTTGCGTTATATAAAAAACTCATTTATCATACTATTTTTATGTCAAGCATTAATTGCAATGTTTCCTTGTGTACTTTTTGTTGAATTGTTTTTTTACTAGTTATTGAATATTTTTTTATGCTCATGAAAGTAAAAAATGAAATATAGATTGGGTCTTGGGGAATTGAGAGTGATGTGAGGGGGGGGGGAGGGGCCATAAGAGCTTCCACCTTCACGTGATTGGCCCTGTTTAGTAGAGAATAATTTATTGGAGCAATTTAATCTTGGAGCAAACCTCCCTCGATCCATCGTAGCAACAAAAAAGTCACTGTTGACTTAGTTGCTACTCTTTCAGATCGTGGGAGGCTTGTTCCAAGTTCATGCGACTCCAATAAATTGTTCTTGAAACGAAGAGGAGCTTATTCAGGTATGTTTTTGACATTTTCAACATATGTTCTAACATTATCATAAGAATGCATCTTAGAGTAAAAAATACTACATCAATTACTTGTATTTATTGTATAGATAATGATGGATTTTGATTGACTTGACAGTGCAGGTACAAATCCTCTTGCATCATGAGCAATACAACTTGTCAACCAGGGTCATGTCCAGGATATTTTTGCTTGTGCGCTTGACCAGGTTCGTAATGTCACATTTTGTAAGTTCCTTTACAGTTTATAATTCAATATTAAGCTTGTTCATGATTATTATCTAGGTTTTTTGTATGTGTTTTTTCATCTATTTGATTGTAAGCAACTCTGCATGTTTCCTGTTGTTCACTATGATTTCTCCTATTACCACTCCCAGGATGAATCCGACTTTATTGTTACATAGGTTACTTTATTGTTACTATGATTTCTCCATTTACGATTTCATAGGTTACATCATGTAAATTTGTCAATCTCAGGTTGGTGATGAGCTTTAGTTCTCCAGATTTGGGGCTTTTCTGATATTTTCTCCCTCATGTCATTCCCGCATCACCTCGTTGTTTGAGCATGCCAATTGTCTACCACTTGTACCAATTGGCACATGTCAATCCCTGAGTGGTGCCACATTTCACCTATTTTCAGTGAGAGTTTAGGGTTTCTCTAACATAGCTTCAGAAATCCGATTCAGTGCCTGCTTGAATATTGTCACATAATACTTATGGTTTGGATTGATGAGCATGTTCTAAATGGTTGGTTGATTCATAAGAACCACCCATAAATCTCCCTTCCTCTAACACAGAGAAAATAAAAATTTCTTTGACAGGAGACAGAGTTTCAATACTTTGAAAACAAACATCTATTCCCTTCAATAACTCAAAAAAAAACTATTACACTACTTCCTCACTGAGAGGGATTACAAAATTATGACTGCTACAAAACGCAGTGCATAAAACCAACTCACTGTCTGTTCAAAACAAACATACTCTGTCTCTAAGACACTCTGCTGTGTTTTTCCCTTTCGCACTGCTGTGCATACACACTTAAAAAGTTACACTCAGTTTTTCACTTTTTACACACTGCTATGTAATAAAAAATTTACGTACTGTCTATAAAAAAAACTACCAAGATTTTTCGACCTTTTTATTTTTATATGCCGGAACATATAAAACATATTATAATAAACCCTATTTTAAAAAAAATAAAATTAAAACTAAATTCTATGGCCCACCTTTCATTTCGCATATGATATATATATAACATATGTATATATTAAACTATCAAAACATTAAAGAACCCTTTCCGTCGGACTTCAAAAGTCTAAATAGATTGAATTTCAAACCAAATTCGCGCTCCAAAATGGGATGCTGACGTCTGCCTAATTTTAACTCGAATTCTCAATCCAATGTGCCCTATAAAAAATTCGGGTCCGGTTTTCAGGTTTTCAGATTCCCTTCAATTTCATGCGATCCAATATTAATGCTCCACGTGTCCTCCTTTTTAATTTACAAAACTGTCGGGTAAATTTCTGTTTGTTTAATTTCTGGTTGGTGAATTGCGTTAATGCTGGCTGTTGTGTTTAAATACAATCCTGTACAGAAATATGGCTGTGGCCGTCTACAAAAAAAACTTGCAGGAATTTTAAATGCTGAATTAAATTTCTTGATGGCATGCAAGCAACCTCCAAAAAAAAATGTTGCTGCTGCATCCGTCCTTCTGCTGCAGCAGTTGAAGTTAAAATTCAACAGCACAGGGTTTAATAAGTGAGGTTGTAAAGGTAACTTTTTGTCGATGGTACTGGATTAAGATCATCTATTCATTTTTGTAGGGTCTTATGGTGTTTGGTTTTTTAGTTTTGGGTTGGGTTTATTAAGTCTAAGATAGTTTTTGAGTGAAAAAATTGCTATCAGGTATTAAAAAATTTTGGTTCTTTTGTCAAAATTTATGAGCTTGTTAGGAAATACAAAACTGATAATGGTTGTATCTTAAATTTGTGGAAAATAATTTGAAATGAAACCTTTTTGTTTAGGTTGTTGCAGCAGGTGCAAACCCCATTCAAATTACTAGGGGCATTGACAAGACAATAAAGGCCCTTGTTTCTGAACTCAAAATTTTGTCAAAGGAGGTAAACGCTTGCCTTTTGAGTAGGCTGGTTTTCCTTTTTGCTGATGGTTTGGTGTATCTAATTGAATTAGTTGCCTAAGGTAATTTTGGTTGCAAACTCCTTTTCATTTTTCATACAGTATTGGCCTTATGGAATACATTTGATTGTGTGGTCTTGTTAGATCTACAACATTTGTAGTTGTTTAGTCTTATGGCCGAGGTGCACTTTATTATGGAAATAGTTGATGCAATATTGTCATTTAATCCTTACTGCAGGGTAGCATGTTGAGAAGTTTCTTGTGAAACATTTGGTATTCAAAATGACACTTGATCCTATACAAGATCATGCACTTGACTTCAAAATTCATATTCAAAGTGTGCCAGACAATTCTTGCAAAATTTCAAATATTTATGTTGTTTTAAACCATTATCTTTTTCATGTATTGGATGCTGAAAATGTTAAAAAGACTTTGGTATGAAACCAACTGGTGAATAATTTCCAGCAAAACAACCACTTCCAAGACATGATTTAGAAGTAGAACATATGTACTTATGAAGCATAGAAAGATATCCTTGATGCATTGTCAATGCTTGGCTAGGGTTATTTTTGGAGAAAATAACTCCTTATTCCTAGAATAGTGATCTTCAATACAAGTAAATGCCAGAGAAGAGAGATCATCGTGTGACGCAACAAAACTGAAATTGGACCCCCAAGGAGAGTTGGTGTGTCTACAATCACTCTGTCAGCATTTTCCCTTGGTGTACCCCGTTCTTTTCCTCCAGCCTGAGTCTTAATTGACTTCTTCTTTCTTCGGGTTTATTTATCAAATTCATAGAATTTGATAAATAAATACTATCCACAATGGTTGGATTTTAATTTATATTCCCGACTTTATATTATCTCCAATCCTTATAACCAATGTTTAACTTTCAACACTTTGTATTTATACTCCACGTTTCTTTTTAAATAAATAACTTGTAGTGAACTTTCGGCTCTATATTTCACCACCCAGCCTTACAACAATCACCCTCCAGACTTATGCTAATTATCCGCTAATCGTTTAATTAAACAATTTCATTATACTCCGGCCCCACCTATATATATCAATAACCAATCAAACACTTTTATTGTACCTGGCTATCCTCCGCACACCTTAGTTAACCTCCGGGCAAGTTCAACGTGCGACCACCGTCCGATGGCCCTTCTCCAAATCAACGACTCTTGGCAATTTCGCTCGGCTTCCAACGTCGGGCTTTAACGTGCGATGGCGTGGGTTAAACAGTTGTTTTCCGGGGTCACTTCGCCACGTGTCGCATTCCCTATGGAATCTCTCACGAATAGGAAATACCGCCTACTCCGCAAAAGCGGTGCGATATGGGCAACCCGCTTTTGTGATTCCGCTAGTGGTTTTGGTAGAGGGCTTGACCACGGGTGCATGTCTGGTTCCGCTATCCTTTTGTTTGTTAACTCATGTCCAATCCTCGGGTCTGGTTCCGAAAGCACAACAATTTTGTCTCTTTATTAAGCGGGATTTTAATATGTGTATTATCAAAGAAAACCAACACAAATTTTATAAGAAAATTGTTCAAAAGTCGAGCCCGCCGGACTTCAAACGGCGATAAAGCATAATTCAAACCAAATTCGCGTTCCAAAATAGCCTGCTGACGTCGGCCAATTTTGTGACGCGAATTTCTTATCAAATTCGCCCTAATATTTTACGGGTCCGGATTTCCACTGCACGAGCGGCCCAAACAAATATCCGCTCCAATCAATTTTTGCCACGTGTCCTCAATAAAAACTTGCCCTGCTCCCGGCTGCGGGTGCATTCGATGGCGTTTAAGGTGATGGGACATGGATATGGTGATTTCATATCATTCGCATTAACATTTAACGCTGTTCAATTAAATTTTCACATCAAATCTACATTAATTAATTTTTAACATTGTTCAAGATCGGACCTCCACTCCTCTGAGCGATTCCGCACGCTCCAATTTGATCCGGCCTTCGGCTCTCATTATTAATGATCAGAGATTCATTATGACGGGCGTCCTTTGATTGCATTGCAGACGGGTCGACATAAAAAATGGCGTTTAGCCATGGTTTTTCAGACAAGCCGGTTGTCGGATTACACTGTCTGGTAACTGTGACGATAAGGAGAAGTGGCCAGCGGAACTTCTGCCTAGACTTTGCTGCATATTTCCATTTCTCTCGGTTCTGTCTCTGTCTGTCTTCCTCTGTTAATTGGAATTCTGCTTCTTCGTCTCTTGTGCCCACTGCGCCTGAGATTGCACCCATGCCTCGCGTGCGTCATAGGATGCGTTGCCGCAAGGGGAGCACTAGAGGTCAATCCCGGCGCGCTCCCTCCAGCACCTCCACAACAGATGCCCTCCCCACACCCAAAGATTATTACTTAGGTCGATATCCAAATACTAGGAGTGGGCGGGGTCGGCTTGTAGCATCTGGCCACCGTATGGATTCCCCTGCTCCTGGCTTCCCCACCGCCAGTTCACCTTCTCCCACGACGCGCACTGCGCAATTTTCCTTTGATTGCACTCTCAACCGCCCGCGAATCACAGCTGTAGTCACTGTGGTCTTCCGCGAGGAGGCCCAAATGGAGGAAGAATGCACCCGTCCGGCGGGTCTGAGCTCGGAAAAAGCCGGCCAGCATTCGGGCCTTCAGGAGGGGAGCCGTGGCATGCATGTGGAGGTAGCACCTAGCGATCCTGGACCTTTCGAAGGATGGTGCCGAATCGTGGAGGAACCAGCGGAGGATTAGTTTGGTTGATTTGTTTTTCTTGCTTAGCAGGCCCAGTTAATTGGGCTGCTTTTACTTTATTTTACTGTGCTGGACCTTTAAGTAATATTTTTGAATTCTGTAAATTAAACGTTCAAGACTGGTTTCCCCGTATGAGGGCAGTCTTCTTAATTTTTGATTTTTTGATGACAAATTTGCCATGAGTATGGCCAGGCAATGTTTTTGACTTCGGTGTAATTTTATTCGCAATGTTAATAGATTAACTTTACTTTGAATTCTCACATGATTAGCGTTTTTCTTGATCTGCTCAAGGATTTTGGGTACTTTAATTTGTATTTGGAACAATGGACGTCGGTACTCTATCTGTTGCTTTACTGTTCTACATACTACTATTTCACTTTCTTATAGATGCCTCGGGAATATTTGAATGCTTTCTCAGATTGTCGATAATCTCCATGTGGACCGTTAATGGATTTTATATCATGTCCCTGTATGTGACATGGGGTATTTTTCTATCATTGTCTGGGGTGGGACTTCCACTTTTCTGGATGGATATTTGGGTTCCAATCTTCAGATGTGAAAATGTAATGACTTCATGGACCGTTTTACTTCATATAATATATTCAAAACAACGTTTTTTCTCTTGTGAAAAAAAAATGATTAATGTTTATCACTCTGCCTTCAAAACTAGCGATGCTGGTCTATGTTGCAGGTTTATTGATATGGTCTGATGGTCTTTTTATATTTTGGACATATCACACTCCTCACATGATTAGCGTTTTTCTCTGTTCAAGGATTTTGGGTACTTTAATTTGTATTTGGAACAATGGACGTCGATACTCTATCTGTTGCTTTACTATTCTACATACCGCTATTTCACTTTCTTATAGATGCCTCGGGCATATTTGGATGCTTTCTCAGATTGTCGATAATCTCCATGTGGACCGTTACTGGGTTTTATATCAAGTCGTTGTATGTGACATGGGGTATTTTTCTATCATTGTCTGGGGTGGGACTTCCACTTTTTTGGATGGATATTTGGGTTCCAATCTTAAGATATGAAAATGTAATGACTTCATGGATTGTTTTACTTCATACAATATATTGAAAACATTGTTTTTTCTCTTGTGAAAAAAAAAATGATTAATGTTTATCACTCTGCCTTCAAAACTAGCGATCCTGGTCTATGTTGCTGGTTTATTGATATGGTCTGATAGTCTTTTTATATTTTGGACATATAACACTCCTCACATGATTAGCGTTTTTCTCTGTTGCAGGATTTTGGGTACTTTAATTTGTATTTGGAACAATGGACGTCGGTACTCTATATGTTGCTTTACTATTCTACATACTGCTATTTCACTTTCTTATAGATGCCTCGGGCATATTTGGATGCTTTCTCAGATTTGTCGATAATCTCCATGTGGACCGTTACTGGGTTTTATACCAAGTCCCTGTATGTGACATGGGGTATTTTTCTATCACTGTCTGGGGTGGGACTTCCACTTTTCTGGATGGATATTTGGGTTCCAATCTTCAGATGTGAAAATGTAATGAATTCATGGACTGTTTTACTTCATATAATATATTCAAAATAGCGTTTTTTCTCTTGTGAAAAAAAAATGATTAATGTTTATCACTCTGCCTTCAAAACTAGCTATGCTGGTCTATGTTGCTGGTTTATTGATATGGTATGATGGTCTTTTTATATTTTGGACATATCACACTCCTCACATGATTATGATTAGCGTTTTTCGTTGCGGGGGTTTGGGTACTTTATTTGTATTTGGAACAATGGACGTCGGTACTCTATCTGTTGGCACACTATTCTACATACGCTGTTCACTTTCATGGTGTTTTACTTCATATCTTTGCTATTTCACTTTGTGGACTGTTTACTTCTTTGTTGTAGGGTCTTGGTGCCTAATTTGTATTTGGAACAATGAGCAGTCAATTACTCTATCATTGCTTTACTCCTCTACATATTGTATTTCACTTTCATGGGTGTTTCTTCTTGTTGTAGGGTTCAGTGCACCCTTTTGTATTTGGAGCAGTAGAAGTGGTACTCTACTCTATTGCTTTTACTAGTCTACAAAACTACTCCTTTATAGATTTATTTACTTTATATATCTCTACTTTCATGGACTGTTTTACTTCATATAATATCTTCACTTTCATGGACTGTTTTACTTCATATAATATCTTCACTTTCATGGACTGTTTAATTTACTTCATATAATATCTTCACTTTCATGGACTGTTTTACTTCATATAATATCTTCACTTTCATGGACTGTTTTACTTCATATAATATCTTCACTTTCATGTACTGTTTTATTTCATATAATATCTTCACTTTCATGGACTGTTTTACTTCACTGTTGTAGGGTTTTGGGTACTTTAATTTGTATTTGGAACAATGGACGTCGGTACTCTATCTGTTGCTTTACTATTCTACATACTGCTATTTCACTCTCATGGACTGTTTTACTTCATATAATATCTTCACTTTCACTTAATTTGTTTTACTTCTTTCATCTTCACTTTCATGAATTTGTTTTTATTTCATATAATATCTTCACTTTATTGGAATTGTTTACTTCATATAATATCTTCACTTTCATGGACTATTTTACTTCGCACTAACAGGTTTTAGGTACTTTAATTTTGTATTTGGAACAATGAGCCTTCGGTACTCTATCATTGCTTTACTATTCTACATATTGCTATTCCTTTTCATGGTATACTTCATATATCATCTTCAACGAAAATTCTAAATATTAAATTTTGTTTTTTTGAAATTGAACCTCATTGATCATCTTGAAAACTGGGCATCAGCTGAGCTGATCCGGCAATGGGGCTGGCGGTATGGCGTGGTGTGCCAATGGGGCTGACCGTCCGGCTCGGAAGAAACAGTGCAAACGTGAGCCGTGCCAGCATCTGGACCCTTGTCGTGGGTGGGCAGCTCTTCCAGACGTCGGAAGAGTGACGTCCAAAACGTCGGACCACGTTTAGTCGGAATTGCGACAGTTTACAAGCGTCGGAAGAGCGACGCCAAAACGTCGGACCACGTTTAGTCGGAACTGCGACGGTTTATGAGCGTCGGAAGAATGACGTTTAAGACGTCGGAGCCGCGACGGTTTGTGAGACGTCAGAAGAGTGACGCATGTTCAGAACGTCGGAATAAGTGTTGATAGTGCGACACTTTTTACTTGCGTCGGAACGGCGACGGCATGAGAAACCACGGTTTTTCCGCCCTTGAACTGTCGCTCTTGCGACGAATATGTGTCGGAATAGCGACGAATTGGCCGTCGGAATTTCCGCCAAATTCTCTAGTGTACTGTCGATTTCCTGTGGGACAGAATTGTTTTCTTATGTCATCGTTCCAACCACGTTAGAGGTAACATCATTAACACTATCAATAGCTGGCAGGACGATCCTTACACCAGTACCCTTCTAAATAGACTATGGAAGATCATTCCGGGGATACTCATCTGGAACATATAGAAGGAACGAAACAACCACATCTTCAAGGACAAGGCATGCACTCCTAATCAGCTCTAGGACAATATTCAGAGCAACCTCACTGAAACTCTAGCCTTAGATGCATGGAGTCAGGAGGACCTACCTAGCGTGGCATCAGAATGCCACATATGGAACAACTGGCACATGAGTCTAAATACTCTCATGGACATCAATCCCAGAAGCGTTGGTAGAACTCCTACTCTAGAAACATGGTCTCCTCCTTCCAAAGGCTTCTTCAAATGCAATTTTTATGGAGCGCCCAAAGGCAGATTTGGTAATACAGATTTCAGAGGCATTATCAGGAACTTTTAGGTAGATCCTCTCAGAATATACTATGGAAATATCAGATGGGATAGTAATAATTCGACTAAGTTGGAAGGGATAATAGTATTCAAATTGCCATATAATTCCACTACTTCCCTCTGGAAATGGAGGGAGAGTCGCAAATCATAATGATGTCTTCCACCAGAATCCTCCAAGGCACGACTTCCTAAAAAGTTTACAATATCTGGATACTTTCCCACAAGCTTAAGGTGTTCGAACTGTTTCTTCACAACCACAGAGCCATTACTTTTGGTCACATGCGCAAGAAAGCCAACTCTATTACAGATCTTCTTGCAAACCAAGGGATGGAAATCAACTGTGCTCTACATCACTCCACCCTTACATAGATTGAGGAGGCTTCCCTCAGATATAACTGTCTCACTCTCATTCAGAAGGATCAGCACCCCCTAGATGCGGGTGACAGAATATACACGATTGACAATCACATCCTACTCCACTCGAATAACGGAGATCTCCCACACAAAGCTTCATCTGTTTTGGATCCAAATGCCATTAGCCTCTCACACGAAACTCGCAGAACCAGAAATGATGACGATATGATGGGTACTGTGTCACCATGCCCTAAACATCACCTCGCATCTATCACCATTAATGTCCATCATTATTAACCATTATCGCAACCATACACCCTCCCCCAAGCTTGTTCTCAATCATAGCACACAGATACATGCGAAGGCCACTCATTGCTCTTCTCATAGCTCTCATCCCCACCCCTTTATAAATTTGAGCTATCTTCCCCTTTCCTCACTCAGCCTGTTACCTTTTCCTTTCGCTCCCCTCACTCTTCTTTAGCTTCTCACTGACTTCAAACGGCTGCGAAGCACCTGTCCTAGCGTGGAGCTGTGCAGTCTCCTTTGGATTATCGCTCTCCCTCCTGCACATCTTCCCCCCAGAAATTTCTTCCCATTTAGCTCCAATGTGATGCTAGCCTCATTTTCTTGGCCCTGTGTTCTTCTGTATTTCCTGAACTGTTCACCCCGTCTCAGGTGCGCAATGGCTCCTAGACTTCGCCAACGCACTATCCGCGAAGTTCAAAGAGGGGATATCCTGGAATGATATCATCGTGGAGAGGATAATCGTCTTGAGACGATTGATGGTTCCTCTTCCAAAACTTTTTCGCACCAAAGTCCCAATCCCGAGCAGCATGCAGAAGCCTCCAGGAAAGTTGCACAGAGAGGCGGTCGTGGTTTGAGGGATTCCACCTCCTCTACCCAAACGCACTCTCTGCATCGCAATCCTGCCCCTTTGATGACTCTAGAGAAGGAATATGAGGACACAAACATCTGGGTCATGGACTCCGATGGCATTTGGACGCGTTTTCCCGGTGGTGTAGACCCAGACTCCCCCATCCTCTGCGCTCCTGTGAGCATTCCCAGGCATACTGTGGTCGATGTGGAGGCAGCTATTGCGCAGGCTCTAGCTTGTACCATTGAGGAGGAGAACCCCAACAGTAATGATGAATATGATGAGTAATGTATGCGCATCTGCACAGTTCTCTTCTGTTTTTTTTCATGTTCACCCACAGGGATTTTATGTTATCATTTACTTTGTGTTTCTTATATATGCCAGCGCTACTGTGCATAATGTACTGCTCGATTCTAAGTTTTGTCTGGGCTATTTTCCTCCTTCAAGGTAGCCCAGAAATAGTGTAACAAAGGCTAGGATTGTTTAAGCATAGCTTGCCAACCCAGCTTGTAGCATATGTAACTTTATGTTTTCAAAATTAATAGAATAGCCCAACTTACCAAAAAAAAATATACAAGGTGATTACAAAAGTTATTTCCTCCAAACTGAAACCCATTCTTTCTCAAGCCATATTCAAGGAACAATTCACCTTCCTCAAAGGAAAGAAAATTCATGAAGCAATCGTAGTAGCTCAAGAAGGAATACACAACATCAAGGTTTAGAACCAAAAAGGAGAAGTCTTCAAAATCAACCTAAAAAAATATTATGATAGGTTTAATTGGATTTACATCTGCCTCCTTCTTACTCATATTGGCCTCAACCTATATTTTATCACTTGGGTAATCAGTTGTATTTAGACGGTTTCATTTTTAGTTATGATCAATAGTTCAGCATCAACAACAACAAAAAATGCTCAGTGGGGGGGCTAAAATAAGGCTTCCCCTTATCTCTTATGATTTTTTTCTTGTGGAAAAGGGCTTGAGCCGACCGTTATCTAAATACAAAATAAGGGGAGAGGTTCAGGGGACTCAAATATCCAAGACCATGTATATCACTAGCCTTTTATTTTTTAACAACATCTTTATTTTTTGCAATGGATCTGAAAGAGGGGCTAGTAATATTGTGGAGATTTTATCTCTCTATGGCAGAGCCACAGTTTTGTCTGTCAACAACAAAAATTCAACTCTCTCCTTTCACAACCTAGATGATTAGGAAATTAGGCTTATCAATCACTATAGCCATTTTACTTCTAAGCAATTGAAGGACAATGTTAAATATTTAGGGTTCTATCTCAAACCAAACTCTTTTAGTAAAATATATTGAGCTTGGATCTTAGCAAAGATTAAGAAAAGACGGATATGTTGGATTCTAAAGTGGTTATATCGTGTTGGATGCTTAATTATGATAAATTTTGTTTTGGATGTTATTAATGTCTAATGGATATCACTATCCTGCATCCCAAAATTAATTTTGGAGAAGGTTAGAAGGATATGTTTTAAATTTATTTGGGTTTGGAATCTGGAAAAGAGTGTTCTACCGTAGGTCCATTGGAAGAAAATAGCACTTCCCAAATTACTTGGTGGATGGGGGCTTGAAACATTTTCATGTTTGCTGAATATTTGACGAAAAATTGCAGTTGGAGACTTATTACAAATAAAAATCTATGGACTTCATTAGTCGCTCAGGAATACATTGCCCTGAGTTCGCTTGAGGAATGGATCAGAAGGGTAGACAAATCAAGTGTCAACTTCTCATCCATTTGGAGAACAATCCTCATTTCTTTTGATGCCATTGGAAATGGGTTGGATTGGAAGGTTGGAAATGTTTAGAGAGTTAGAATTGGAGTATATTTGTGGTTTGGATGTGTAATTTATCACCTAATCCCTCATCCTCTTACTATTTCATTAAGGGATAGGGGAATTTAGAGTTTATCCCACATAGTTAACCCTAAAAATACCACAATCTGCGGACAAGGCTGGAAATTAGCATAAGAGTTAGGGATTCAGAAGCAATTCTTGGATGCATGGAATGGTTACCTAACTGAATTATCCAACAACCACATCAGGATCATTGATTATGACATTGATATGATTTGAAGTAATTCCCATGTTGGTTTATATACTCCAAAGCTCGAATACATCACCCTGAGTGTAGATATCGCTCTTGTTGAACCCAAATGGTGGTGGAGAGTTGTGTGGAAATACAAATTTCCCTCCAAAGCCAAATTATTCATGTGGTGTATTGTGGAACAGAAGGTACCCACCTAGGATACTCTTCAAAATCACTTCTCCTTTGGGTTGGGATAGTGCTCACTATGCAAGGGAGATGAGGATAGTATTAAGCACTTATTTATGGTTTCCCTTTTTCCATTTGTTATCACAAAATTGGACCTGATAGGCTACTAACCAGGAAATCTCATGCAATTGTTTCAAACCAATCTTTTGATTGAGGCTTAGCCTCCTCAATCTGAGAGGGCTCTCTCAAGGGTAAATGATATGGAGTAAAGATATAGATGGCTAACTCTATTTAGGAAATAAACTGGTTATGATGAATGTGGGTTGAAAATAATGTCAACATGTAGAAATTGGGCTTATGGAGTCAAAAATTTCAGTGATTCAGTGAGTTTACTTGACATGGAAGTTGAGACAGATCAAAGTTTTTATTAATAGGACACACACACACATGAAACATGAAAATACACAATCAGTTCACTTATAAAGGAAGTCATAACATCTCATAGATGAATTCTAAGTAATATAAATGAAAACCACTACAAGTGAGATACATAAGAGGTACAGATAGAATAGGAAAGCATTAAAAACTCCTTCAAAATATCAAGTTGTTCAAGTAACAAATCTTTGTATTGCTGAAACAGTCAATTTACAATAAGCTGCAATTTTGCCAAAAATCTTCAACCCTTGACAAATTCTACCCCATGGCCTTTAATAGAGTTGTTACATCATGAGATAATCTGCCTCTAGGCTAGATACATCGAATTTTTTCCTAATGACACCTTGAATAACCATACAACATCAACTTTAATGACAAACATACACCTATTCTACTTGACTATCCTATTTCAAATAGGACTCAAACTACTCATTATTATCTTTAACAACCTTATCTACTTAAATAAATTAAATATTTTACAGGTATTCTATCACATGGTTGAATTTAGATGATGGGATTCATCACTTTATGACCACTTAACTGACCTCCTCAAAACTAGGCAACAAGACCCTATTTTTTAGGCAAATGGTCTTCTTCTTATTCGAATATTTTGGCTGTCATTTAATCTTCAATACATGGTCCTTGAGTGTTGAAAAAATTCTTGACATGGTCTTTAACTCTTCCATAGCCTCCAGCTATCCAAAAACTGCTCCAAAACCTGCTAAAAATGTTGAAAGATAGTGCGCTATGAAAGTAAGGCACTTTCGTAGCGCTGCAAAACAAGCCTTTATCCTCAAAAATTTTAACTCTTTCCTTTTGCATAAGGTTCATCATCATCAAACACATCCCTCATACCAATTTAATCTCTTAATAACCTCCAAAATTGGTCAAAAATTCATAAACGCAACTACAGTAGTTTCGTAGCGCTTTGCTACCCTTCAAGCCTAGAGGCGCTACAAAACTGCTGAAAAGTGCTGAAAATGAAGTTTTTTGCATAATTTTGGAAAATGAAACATGTAAGTGCCAAAAAATTGTAACTAACATGTCCCCACCCTCCATTAACCATAAACCAACTCACTTTTAGGCTCCTTGAGGCATTTCTTCCTCATTTACAATTGGTTGGGCTATTGGTTCTTCAATCACTGTCATTTTAAGGGCTTTTTTCTCTAATTCTTCATGAATCAGTTCAAGTTTCTCTTAAAGGTCCTTGACCTGGTCTTTAAGTCTTCTATTGGTGGATTTTAGATTAGTGTTCACCTTTCTGACATGCTTGGCTTCTAACCTTGCTGGAATTTCCCACTTGACAAGTTGTTGTTTATTGTCTAAGGTCTTAGAAACAGTGTCCACCTGTTCTTCCCAAATTGCCTTCATCTTTTCAAATTGAATTTTATCAACACTATGTTTCCTAGCTTCTTTTTTTATGACAGCAATTTCCTGATTTTCCAATTTCAATTTCTCTTCAAGGAGCTGGAACTCTGTTTTTTCTATCACCTTCTCTTTTCCCTTTTTTGATTTTCTGACTGTATCCTTTGTTGAGGGTGATGAGAGGTCAATAATCTATTGAGGTGGTTGAGCTATCTCAATAGGTACTTGAACTTCTTTGCTGCTCTCTATCAATTTCCTAGCATGCCTTGTCATAGGCTTTCTTGCTTGGAAAATGAAACCTGCATCTTCTCCCTCAAACTCTAATTTATTTGTAGATTTGACCTTCTTTAACTTCAGCCCACCTTCCTTTATAAATTCAGCTTGGAAAATAGGTGTTTCCTCTGTCAATGGAATGTAAAATATCCTCTATATTCCCCTTAGCTTCTGATCTGTTTTCTACAGCCATTGTCTTCTCTTCCAAAACCACTATTTGGCTCTTAGTCATTATTTTGGTCCCTTTTTTAGTAACATTTTGTTTATGTTTTGAAGGCTTGACCACCTTTGGTTTTTTTTTTGCAGGTGAGACATTTGGTGTGTCAAGACTCTGCATTTGCTCTGGCTCCTTCATATTTTGCTTACTTGGTTTTTATCTTTCAGGTTCATTTGGTTTTGCAACCAATGGTTGGCTCTGTTCTGTTGCTAGTGGTGATGGAATTTTCTTAGTTTTAGGAGCTTTTGAAGGAGTTAGAGTATCCAACTCAAAACCACTGACAAACAAGAATGAGGACCATTCTTTGCCTAACCTTTTAAGTTAATCTAAAACCAATAATTTCATTAATCCATGATTAAATAATGATGTATCACTCCCCTCAAACTTTTCTTGGACCTTATTAGCCATCTTTGACAGACTTCTATGCAGATAGAAAGGTAAGTCAAGGGAAATCTTACCAGTGAAGTGCAGAAGTAATTTGAAATGGTATGAGTAGACTTTGTGATATCTACCTTCACAAGTAAAGTACTTTTGGATTATGAGAAGCAATTTTGAATAGTTGTCTTTAATGCAGCTTCTTGGAATAGCATAGTTGAGATCCATCTCAGTGTGCTCAAGCTTCATGAACTCCTTATACTGCTCCATGTTAAACTTGAAACCTTTGAACCAATTTTCTTAACCTCTTGGAATTTCTGTAGCAGCAGCAATAATCTCTGGTGTGATGGAAAAATTTAGCATTCCCACTTTAGTGTTCGTTCCACTGAAATTCAAAGCAAACTCCTTGGATAATTATGTATGACAGCCCTTCAATTTCTCACAAAATTGTAGGCAACCTGCATTTCTGAAGGCTTCCATTACTACTAGATCTTCAGTGATTACTTTCATGTCTTCAAGTTCATATCTCAAACACTGTCCACCCTTGTGTATTTTTCTTTTCTCTGCCATAACTTCTTAAATAATTGCTAAGCCTCGTTTGATGAATTTGTAGGCTCGCTTGGTATATTTGCAAGATCACTTGATAATGTTCAAATTAAACCTTTGAAGAAACCAGCCACAAGTTTGGCTTAGTACAATAACTCTCCAGAGCTCAGATATTACGCAAGGAGGAATGAGAAATGAGAATGACTAAATTAGGAAAGTATTTTAATTTTAAATGTCTTCTCATGACTCAATGATGACTTATTCATTACTTAAACTGGCCATGATGACTGCAAACGTGGGTATGTACCTTGATTTCATCACTCCATGACTCGAAAAGCATCTAATTTATCCTTTCCCAATGTTTTCTAACACCTAACAGCTCGACTGACAAGACAGACAGAAAATCGCGCTTTCGTAGCGCCTCTAGTGTTAATTTGACTATTTTCGCTATGAAACTATCAAAAATTTCGTAGCGAAAAGTGACTTTTTATAGTGAAATGCGTTATGAAACTGTGGTTTCTTGGCTAATTAGGTAGTTTCGATACAAAAACTTTGGAAAATGAAATTAATCAGAAAATTATGAATTATGTGACATGAAGGAGTTTGAACATGAGTGGGTTTAGACCTTAGGGTAAACTCAAACTATAAAAATTTAATATTTCCCTTGATCAAACTTAAAAATGACTCCTACAACCCTATTTTGACCTATAAACCTATGTAACCTTGTCAAAATGATGCTTTAATTTTTTGAGTGATAACAGTGGCTCCACTTGGGATGGTGTGCCCGTGTGGTACACCAAAGAATTAGTAGTTCCAGCGTTGCTATCCATCTTCTTGAAAAGACAAAAAAAAATTAAATTGTCAAGCTTTCTCTTCAAATTATAATGGCCTTCACCTCGGGCTCAAGCTTGATGATTCAGCTTATCATTATTAGCAGAAAAACACATAAAATCTAATATATACAATGGTATGAATGATCAATAGATTTTAAGAAGAGTAGTGCTTTAAAAACCTGCCATTGATAGGCCCTCCAACACATGGTTTTCCATCCATATCTTGCAGAATGTAAGTATTGTTCTCATGAAAAGAAGCTACTTTGAATGGACCTTTCCATATGTTCTCAAACTTACCATGTTTGCCCTTCTCTTCAATTCTGGCCTCCTATTTCAAAACCACATCTTGGATTTGAAAATTTTCTTCCCTTATCTTCTTGTCAAATGTCTTCTTGATTCTATTTTGAGATTGCTGATTACTGTTGTAGACTTCCTCCCTTTTCTCTTGCAAAGATATCAGCTAATTAATTCTTCTTTGAATTTCATTTGGCTCCTCCTCCATCCCTTGAAGCAGCTTCATGACAGGCATTCCTATGGGTGTAGGAAAAATGGCTTCAGCTCCATATACTAGCTCATAAGGTGAAGTTCCAATTGACCTCTTTGTGCATATTCTATCAACCATAAGGCATACTTCAGCTTCAAATGCCATGCCTTCTTATTTTCCTACAACACCTTCTTTATAATCCTCACAATTCTCTTGTTAGAAGATTCAACAAGACCATTCCCTTGTGGATAATATGCAGGAGAATGCCCAAGAGTAATATGATATTGATGAAAAAAATTAATCAGTTTCTTGGACTTAAATTCTTGTGCATTATCAGTTATGATCCTCATGGGACAACCAAATCTAGACAAAATATTATTCTCCAAAAAGGAAATGATAACAAAATAATTTGCTTGCTTAGTTGGGATTGCTTCAATCCCCTTGGTAAAGTAGCCAGTTCCTGTCAAAATCTAGCGATGTTGGCCTGATGATGATGGATGAATCTCTCCAATAAAATCTAGCCCCCACTGCTGAAAAGGTGCCTCAACATAGATAGGCATTAAAGGAAAAGGTACAAGCTTCTCTTACCATCAAAAATTTGGCATTCATGGCAGGCAGAAATATTTTTGTATACATATTTAAACATTGAAGGCCAATAATACCCTTCTCTAAGGATCTTGTTTGTTGTATCCTTCTAATAATGATGACCTCCACAATCTCCTTTATGTAACTCCTCAATCACTTTATCATCCTCCTCTTCCAGCAAATAATTCAACAAAATACCACTGGTATCCTTCCAATACAATTTTTTGTCAATGATGCAATACCTCAAGGATTTTAGCTTTACAAATATTGCCTTGGACTTTTTCAGCTCAGCGGCTGCTCTATGATGATGTAAGACCAAAATAATTTCCTTATACCACTCTAAAATGATATACTTGTCTTCAATAGGGATCAGTTCTTCCTCCTCATCTGAAATTTTTGATATTTCTACAATTAAATTCATGTCAAGACAATCAAAGTTTGACTGTGCCATCAGCTTTTCTAGACCTTTTCCTTTGAAGAATTTTTTTGGCTTGATTTCTATGTCATATTCTAGCAAATTAGCAATCCATTTCCCCTTCTTACCATCCGGATCAGCTTGAGTTAGGATGTCTTTCACAACAGCATTAGGAACAAAAGCTAAAACATGTGAATGCAGAATATAAATTCAGAAATATTTGACGGCCTTAACCAAGGCATAGGCTTGTTTCTCTAAGATGTTGTACTTCAACACAGAGTTAGCTAATTTCCTACTAAAAAATTAAATGGGTTGCTCAGTACCTTGTTGTCCCTTCTGCAACAAAACTCCAGCAATTGTATTTTCTGATGCAAAAGTAAAAACCATAAATTATTTTGAGAAATCTGGACTGATCAATACTGGTGCTTGGGTAAGTGCCTTTTTTATTTCCTAAAATGAGTGCTTTGCTTCTTTTGTCCATTTAATCTCAGCTCCTTTCTTCAGCATCATTTTTATGTCCTTTACAATCTCAGAAAAATTAGGAATAAACCTTCTCAAAAAATTTACCTTTCCAAGGAAAGACTGAACCTCCTTTTCGCTCCTAGGAAAATCCACCTTCTGAATTGCATTGACCTTTTTTGGATCAATATTAATCCCATATTTAGAAATAATGTGTCCAAGTAATTTACTTGAAGTTAAGGCAAAAATTCGTTTAGTGGGATTGAGAGAGATACCAAACCTTTTACACTTCAGCAAAATTCTTTCTAGGTGCTTCAAGTGATCTTCCTCCTTCATTGAGAAAACTGTTATTTCATCAAGATAAACAACCACCATCTTGTCCTTCTCTTCAGCAAAATCAATATTCATCGCCCTCTGAAAAGTAGCTCCTGCATTCATGAGACCAAATGGCATCTTGGCATACATGAATGTGCCCCATGGTGTAATAAAGGTTGTTTTTCCCTGGTCATCCAGATGCACAAGAATATGGTTGTAACCTGAAAAAACATCAAGCATAGACATTCTTTGGGAACCAAAAATGTTCTCTAAAATTTGGTCCATATTTGGGAGAGGGTAATTGTCCTTCAGAGAGGCTTTGTTCAAGTTTCTGAAGTCTATGCATATTCTGATTTCTCCACTCTTTTTTTTTACTGGAAACAAATTTGCAAGCCACTTTGAGAATCTAATTGGAACAATGATTTTGGCATCTAAGAGCTTCTTAATTTCCTTCTCAATCATAGGCATGAGGAGTGGAATAATTTGACCTCAATTTCTACTTGAAATAATTTTCATTTTCTTTAATGGGAATATTATTTTTAATTATAGTAGTGTCATACTTCTTCAAATCATCATAACTCCAAGAAAAAACATCTATGAACCTTTTCATTAGCTCAATATATTTATGCTTCATATCAACTGAAATAAACTTTGAAAGTTTAATCATTTTTGGCATAGCTACTGTACCAAGGTTACAACTCTCTACCTCCTCATCATCAGCTTGTATCCTAGGAGATTTGAACACATAATTCTGATCAAAAAGATTCTCAAGGGGTATGAGGCCTTTGGGTATAGAGTTATTCTTCAGCTGTAACACTTCAGAATTTCCCTTAGATTCAGCAAGTATGTTTTGCCGATCTACTTGTATATTTTCAAACTCATCTTTCAGCTCAATAAAGTTCTTAACTTGTTGGTCATCCTCAAAAACTTGCCAATGGATAATGTTATCAGGGATAGATGGTATATGGAGAACCTCAACCTCATATTTTTCAGTGGAATGTATGGGAATGATGAAAAGACTTGTAGAGACAACTAGGGAATCAGCAATGGAGTTTTGGTCTCTATTCTTGACAATGAATGAATGTTCTTGGAATTTTTCCAAAATATACATGACTAAGTTTCTGTATGCCCTCATTCTTGCATCCTTTGTTTGATACACACCTTCAACTTGTTTAATGACTAATTCAGAATCTCCACAAACAAAAATATTTTGAGCACCCATTCTTTTCAAAACTTCTAAGCCCAAAATCAAGGATTCGTACTAAGCCATGTTATTTGTGCAATCAAAATTCAGTTTGTAGGAAAAAAAACTTACTTTCATCATTTGGACTTGTGATCCAAATATCTACTCCTACCCCCTCTTTTCCTGTTGATCCATCAAAGTGTAATAAACACCAGCCTTCTGCCTTCTCATCACTGACTTGCTGATCTTCTGCTTGCTGACTTTCTTTCTGCTGAATTTTAGATTGCTGATTTTTTGTCTTCTTCTCATCTTCTTCTTCATCAGTCAACTCATTGAAAAGAATGGCAGATCCAATTTCAGTATCAAAAGCATAAATTGGAAATTTTTGTGGTTTCTCTTTAATACTCACCATATAATCCATCCTTGTCTCTCTATACAATCTCCTTTTCTCACCAAAAGCGGGAATGGTGGCATAAGTAAGGTCCATCTACAATGTACCTTTGATTTTTTCTATCCATGACCTTGATAATAGCATGCCAAACTTTGGTGGAATTTCTGCGACCACAATTTCCATGACCACTATCTTGGAAGGGACTTGTGTAAGACCAACAACAACATCTTTAATTAAACCAATGCACTAAACTCTTTTTGAATCAAAAGAAAACAAGTATTTATATGGTCTAGTAATTTCTAACCCCATCCTCTCCATGATTACTTTGGGCATAGTATTGTGAGAATCCCCTTAATCTAACATGGCATTTTGCAATGTCATATCATGAATACTTAGGCTAACATAAATACGAGGCACCTCCTCATTTTGTTCATCTTCTAATCTTGGACCTAAGTATATGGTTGGATGATCCTCTTGAATATTTAAGATATCAGTAGCTCCTGGTTGTGAATTCAGCATTTTCACATTCTTGCTTCTATATTCATTTACCTTAAGAATAGGTCCAAAAGGTACTGGTATTTTGATCTTATAAATGTCATTCTCCAAATTGAAAACAGAAACAGATTTTTCAGCTTCTTTGATAGGAGGAGGAGGTGGTGTATCTTTCTTACCTTCAGCAGCCTTCGGGGTATATTTCTTGGTTTCAGCAGCTTTAGGAGTATCTTTTTTAGGTTGTGTTTTGTTTGCAATAATTGGCACATTCCTATTTCTGAGATTGTATTGTTTTTTCATCTCAAAAATTGTGTGTTGATACCCTTTAAAATAATCAGATGGTTCCTCTCCATGATTACTTTGATCTGACTCATCATGTTCCTCCTTAGTCAAGAAAAATCCAAACATATCTTCATCTAGACAATGAATGGACTCTTCAGGAATTTCAGGTTCATCATCTTCATCAACTAAGTTTTGTTGAAAAGGAGGTCTTACTGAAGGATCAGGCTATTGATTTATGTTTTCCCTTGGCCTTTGTTGGTTTTGAGGTCTTATGAATTGAGGGTTTCAAAACTGAGGCTCATGTTGTGCAGGAGGAGCAGAGGTATTCCCACGGGCCAACCTATCCATAAATTTTTCCATAGTCTTCATAATTGAATCAAATTTGTCATCAGAGGTAGATGTAGAAGGCTTATCTTCTTCTTTCAACTTAGTCTTACCCATTTTTTACTTTTTTTCTACTATCATATTAACTTCCACCTTCACTGCATCATTCGGTATTTCAGCAAGTGAAGGGGATTCTCTTTCTCTCAGCAGTATTGAAAATTCATAATCAAAAGCTTCGGCATATCTCATCTAAGCTAAGGCTTGTGGAGGTTTTAAATGGGCAGGAATAGAGTCATAAACCTTTTTAAATATTTTTGAAAAGTTTTGGACAGTTTCATCAACAGCTCTTCTCAAAATATTGTACTCAGTGAGGGCTTGTACAGGATTGGTTCTATTTTCCCATTTCCTCAAAAAGGTATCTTTAAACTCATTCCAATTATGAATGCATCCATGAGTAAGAGCTTTGAACCACTTCCTAAATTCACCAGTAAAACTCTGAGCAAACAATCTCAACTTGACATCCTCATGGTCAACCTCCTCCTTGTCTATAAAATCATTAAATTGGTCCACAGGTTTTTTTTTTGTAATCTCTTCATCACTTCCCCAAGTTTTGATTCTAGCAGAGTATTTTCTAGGAAGATCATGTAGAACAGTTGGAAGAACAAGAGGGGAATATCTAGCAGGTGCAGCAAGTGGAGGAGGTACATTTCCGATCATGGTAAATGGGACTGTGGTAGTTTTAGGGATAGTAGTAATGGAGGAAGAGGAACTATTAAGAGGAGGGATGTTTGGTATTTGTTGTCCACTAAAAATTGAACTCCAATCAGCAAGAGGAAAACCATTTTTTCTTCTCAACAAGATTTCAAAAGGGTCAATCTCCTTCAACCTATCTAAAGACTCTCTTTCCAACAGCAACTCAGAAGTGACTGCTTCCCAAAACTCTTCTTTATCTTTCTGTGTTACTAAGGCTAAGGTATCAATACCTCTCCTTTTAGGTCCAAGATAATTTTAGTTAATTATTTTTCACTTTTAGACCTAAACAAAACTTCCTTAATTTTATCATCAAATCTTTTATCTTAAGGACTTCTTAAAACTTTAGAGGAAAAGGATTTTGTATGTAATGGAGTACTTGATATTTTAGAAATGCCTTGATTTCCTCTGGATATGGTGTTTATATTTTCCACAATGGTAGGTGGATCTGGGTGAGGATTACTCCTCGTGTATCTCCTTATCGAAGCCACATTTGATCATATGAATTTTGAATGGAGTCACCAAGGTAGATGCAGTCTCGATCAACCTATGAGCTCCTGCTACCTTCAGAAGTTCAGCTTCAAATTTTTGGGAAAGTATAATCTTCAGGCTCCCGGCAGATGCACCAAAATGTTATCACAAAATTGGACTTGATAGGATGCTAATCAGGCAATCTCATGCAACTGTTTCAAACCAATATTTTGATTGAGGCTTAGCCTCCTCAATCTGAGAGGGCTCTCTCAAGAGTTAATGATATGGAGTAAAGATATAGATGGCTAACTCTATTTAGGAAATAAACTGGTTATGATGAATGTAGGTTGAAAATAACATCAACATGTAGACATTGGGCTTATGGAGTCAAAACATTCAGTTATTCAGTGAGTTTACTTGACATGGAAGCTGAGGCAGATCAGAGTTTTTAGTAATAGGACACACACACATGAAACATGAAAATACATAGTCAATTCACTTATAAAGGAAGTCAGAGCATATCATAGATGAATTCTAAGTAATATAAATGAAAACCATTGCAAGTGATACATAAGAGGTACAGATAGAATAGGAAAGCACTAAAAACTCATTCAAAATCTCAAGTTGGTCAAGTAACAGATCTTTGTATTGCTAAAACAGTCAATTTACAATAAGCTGCAATTTTGCAAAAAAATCTCCAACCCTTGACAAATTCGACCCCTTGGCCTTTAATAGAGTTGTTACATCATGAGATGATCTACCTCTAGGCTAGATACATCGAATTTTTGCCTAAAGACACCTTGCATAACCATAAAACATCAACTTTAATGACAAACAAACAACTATTCTACTTGACTGTCCTATTTCAAATAGGACTCAAACTACTCATTATTATCTTTAACAACCTTATCTTCTTAAAAAAATTACATCTTTGACAGGTATGTTATCACATGGTTGAATTTAGATGATGGGATTCAACACTTTATGACCAGTTAACTGACCTACTCAAAACTAGGCAACAAGACCCTGTTTTTTAGGCAAATAGTCTTCTTATTCTTCGAATATTTTGGTTGTCATTCAATCTTCAATTCGTGGTCCTTGAGTGTTGAAAAATTTCTGGACATGGTCTTTAACTCTTCCATAACCTCCAGTTGTCCAAAAACTGCTCCAAAACCTGCTAAAAAGGCTAAAAGACAGTATGCTATGAAAGTAAGGCAGTTTCGTAGCGCTGCAAAACAAGCCTTTATCCCCAAAATTTCTAACTCTTTCCTTTTGCATAAGGTTCATCATCATCAAACACATACCTCATACCAATTTAATCTCTTAATAACCTCCAAAACTGGTCAAAAAGTCAAAAAATAGCTACAGCAGTTTCATAGCGCTTTGCTGCCCTTCTAGCCTAGAGGCACTACAAAACTGCTGAAAAGTGTTGAAAATGAAGTTTTTTACATACTTTTGGAAAATGAAACATGTAAATGAAAAAAAAATGTAACTAACATGTCCCCATCCTCCATTAACCATAAACCAACTCACTTTTAGGCTCCTTGAGGCATTTCTTCCTCATTTACAATTGGTTGGGCTATTGGTTCTTCAATCACTGTCATTTTAAGCCCTTTTTTCTCTAATTCTTCATGAATCAGTTCAAGTTGCTCTTCAAGGTCTTTCACCTGGTCTTTAAGTCTTTTGTTGGTGGCTTTCATATGAGTGTTCACCTTTATGACATGCTTGGCTTCTAACCTTGTTGGAATTGTCCACTTGACAAGTTGTTGTGTATTTCTAAGGTTTTAGAAACAGTGTCCACCTATTCTTCCCAAACTGCCTTCATCTTTTCAAATTGAATTTTCTCAACATTGTGTTTCCTAGCTTCTTTTTTTATGACATTAATTTCCTGATTTTCCAATTTCAATTTCTATTCAAGGAGCTGCAACTCTATTTTTTTTTTCACCTTCTCTTTTCCCTTCTTTGATTTACTGATTGTATCCTTTGTTGTGGGTGATGAGAGGTCAATAATCTCTTGAGGTCATTGAGTTGTCTAAGTAGGTACTTGAAATTATTTTCTGCTCTCTATCAATTTCCAGCATGCCTTTTCATAGGCTTTCTTTCTTGTAAAATGAAACCTGCATCTTCTCCCTCAAACTCTAATTTCTTTGCAAATTTGGCCTTCTTTAACTTCTGCCCACCTTCCACTATAAATTCAGCTTGGACAATAGGTGTTTTCTCTATGTCAATGGCATGTAAAATATCCTCTAGATTCCCCTTAGCTTCTGCTCTGTTTTCTACATCCACTGTCTTCTCTTCCAAAACCATTGTTTGGCTTCTAGTAATTCTTTTGGTCCCTTTTTTGCTAACAGTTTGTTTCTGTTTTGCAGGCTTGACCACCTTTGATTTCTGTTTTGTAAGTGGGACATTTGGTGTGTCAAGACTCTACATTTGCTCTGGCTCCTTCATAGTTTTCTTACTTGGTTTTTCTCTTTCAAGTTTATTTGGTTTTGCAACCAATGGTTGGCTCTATTCTGCTGCTAGTGGTGATGGAATTTTCTTAGTTTTAGGATTTTTTGAAGGAGTTAGAGCATCCAACTCAAAACCACTGACAAACAAGAATGAGGACCAATCTCTGCCTAACCTTTTAAGTTCATCTAAAAACAATAATTTCATTAATCCATGATGAAATAATGATGTCTCACTCCCCTCAAACTTTGCTTGGACCTTATCAGCCATCTTTGACAGACTTCCATGCAGATAGAAAGGTAAGTCAAGGAAAATCTTACCAGTGAAGTGCAGAAGTAATTTGAAATGGTATGAGTAGACTTTTTGATATCTACCTTCACAGGAAAAGTACTTTTGGATGATGAGCAGCAATTTTGAATAGTTTTCTTTAGTGCATCTTCTTGGAACAAAATTGTTGAGATCCATCTCAGTGTGATCAGGCTTCATGAACTCCTGATACTGCACCATGTTAAACTTGAAACCTTTGAACCAAGTTTCTTGACCTCTTGGAATTTCTGTAGCAGTAGCAATAACCTCTGGTGTGATGGATAGATTTAGCATTCCCACTTTAGTGGTTTTTCCACTGAAATTCAAAGAAAACTCCTTGGATACCTGTGTATGACAGCCCTGCAATTTCTCACGAAACTATAGGCAACCTGCATTTCTAAAGGCTTCCATTACTATTGGATCTTCAGTGATTGTTGTCATGTCTTCAGGTTCATATCTCAAACATTGTCCGCCCTTGTGTATTTTTCTTTTCTCTGCCATAGCTTCTCAAAGAATTTCTCATCCTCGCTTGATGAATTCGTAGGCTCGCTTGGTGAATTTGCAGGCTCGCTTAATAATGTTCAAAGTAAACCTTTGAAGAAACCGCCCACAAGTTTGGCTTAGTACAATAACTCTCCAGAGCTTAGATATTAAGCAAGGAGGAATGAGAAATGAGAATGACTAAATTAGGAAATGATTTGAAGTTTAAATGTCTTATCTTGACTCAATGATGACTTATTCATTCCCTAAATTGACCATGATGACTGAAAACATGGGTATTTACCTTGATTTAATCACTCCATGACTCGAAAAGCATCTAACTTACCCTTTCCCAACGTTTTCTGACACCTAATAGCTCGACTGACAAGACAGACAGAAAATCGCGCTTTCGTAGCACCTCTAGTGTTAATTTGACTATTTTCGCTACGAAACTATCAGCAGTTTCGTAGCAAAAAGTGACTTTTTACAGTGCAATACGCTACAAAACTGTGGTTTCTCGGCTAATTAGGCAGTTTCAGTACAAAAAAATTGGAAAATGAAATGAATCAAAAATTATGAATGATGTGACATGAAGCAGTTTGAACATGAGTGGGTTTATACCTTAGGCTAAACTCAAACTATAAAAATTTAATATTTCCCTTGATCAAACTTAAAAATGACTCCTACAACCCTATTTTGACCTATAAACCTATGTAACCTTGTCAAAATGATGCTTTAATTTTTTGAGTGATAACAGTGGCTCCACTTGGGATGGTGTGCCCGTGTGGTACACCAAAGAATTAGTAGTTCCAGCGTTGCTATCCATCTTCTTGAAAAGACAAAAAAAAATTAAATTGTCAAGCTTTCTCTTCAAATTATAATGGCCTTCACCTCGGGCTCAAGCTTGATGATTCAGCTTATCATTATTAGCAGAAAAACACATAAAATCTAATATATACAATGGTATGAATGATCAATAGATTTTAAGAAGAGTAGTGCAATGGATCGGGTATGAACAATGAGGCTGAACTATTGGTATGTAACAATTTATTGGTCTTTGTAAAGGAAAAAGGGTGCACCAACTACAAGTCTATGAAGACTCAATACTAGTAGTAAATTGGTTAAACATGGTCTAAGAGTGTAAGAATCTCATATTAAGACAAATATTAGAAGATTTGTGGTGGCTCAAAGACTCTTTCGCTTTCTTTGTTTGTTCTCCTATCTATAGGGAGAATAATGAAATGGTTAACAAACTATTCAAAGCAAGTTTAGATATGAAAAAATACCAGTGGCACATACTTGAGTAGGCTGAAGACTCTATACAATAATACTACCACAGGTCATCCACTAAACAAGCCACTCGTAGTTGATTCAAATCGGGTTTTCTATTTTTATTTTGATATATGAAGCACGGTGTTTTTTTAACACAACTGAAGTTTATACATGTGTTGTTAGGTCTACAACAATCCCCCTTTATTTTTAAATTTTAAAAAAATAGGGACCCTTCATTTTTCTTTTTATATTGTTTTAGTTTTAAAATGCCACAAAAGGACATATTTAAAACCTTTAAAAAATAAAAAATACATTAATAAATATTCAGTTTGGAAGTGGGAGATCATAAGCATTAAATATTTTTTGAAATATTTCTCAAGCTCCAACTGTCCCGACCTCCAACTATCCCAACTTTCAAATCGTGCGAGATTTATATCAATTTTCCATAGTTCCAAGCCTCCAACTACTAACTCCCCGACTTCTTCAATAATCCCAACCCCTAACCTTCGACTAGATTATGCATTTATTTTCGTTTTTTCTTGATTTTTCATTATTTATTTCTTTTGTTTTGTTTTAATAAAATAGCATTGGAGGTCGATAGGTTGATAAATCGTTGTTTAATTAAGTTTTGAAATGTAAATAAATTCTTGATCTCTAACCTTTGACTGAGGACGGCCTAAATTTTTTATTGATTTTAAAAATTGGCTTTCATTTCAGGTTTAATGAGTATTAATGGACTAGTACGCATATTTTTAATTTTATCTATTCTACATGATTTTGTGATTAATTCGCCATTATTTCTCCCAATAAGCTATTAAATTCCTAAAACTTGAGTTTTCATTGTTAAAATTTCTCAAGCCTTATATGAAAAAAAACTCATTTTCTGGGAAAACAATTGTGAAACTCCATTAAAAGTCTCCTTTCTAGTGGTTAGTATTAATATTTTTTTGAAATTTCAGCTTAAATTTGTTCAGATACTTTAATAAATTTCATTTTTCATTTATTTTTCTACTCTTATTACAGGATGTTTGAAAATGGATAAAAAGAGAAAAGTGCATGCTTCCAGGAAAATAATTCAGGAGATTAAAATGAAAATGAAAGGCGTGGAGGCCCCATGAATTGAAGATACCAATTTCAATCCATCACTCATTTCAAATACGACCTACAGAATTCAAGATGCACATAAGCGCTCATGGGAAGAAATTTTTAGTTTCTGGGAAGAAAAGAAGTGGGTATAATGAGAAAGGTCGGATGATGACTATTCATCTAACTTTGAAGCTATTAGGAGAACTAAATTGGATAGAATTGCAGGTAGACCAAACATATTTCCTATTATGTCATGACATGATAAGTTTGATTTTAAAGCTTCCTCACATTCCGACATGTTTTATCTTTGATCACAATCAGAATGTGATTGCCTCTTGGAAACCTAAATTCCTTAATAATATTTATAAGTTAAATCCTCCATAAATTCTTCTAAACGCTAAGTTTTTAGATCAATTTAATGATAATGTTTTGAAGAAGAAAAATATGGATTATAACATATTTATTAAAGTATGGCTACATGATCATAAAAATTGCTAATTGAAAACAAGGAAGGATGACCCAATAGCAATCCTCAAACCCCATTTTAGGTATATAGTCAAGATGCTCTCTAGATTATATGGAGAAGCTAATCGAGAACATTGTAAGCTTGAATGGGTTCCTCTTATTTATGGCATTAATAAAAAATCAAATAAATTCGACTAGGAATACATTATGTCTCATAATATATCAGTGTTGAAATGGCACCAAGAAATCGCACCCCAAGGGGTCTTCATGTTTTATTTTCCCTTAATTAAATTAGAAGAAAATTTATAATTCCATCTCATAACATCTTGTAAATGTTAATTGAGTCATGAATACTTATTTAGCTCGGTTTATGCGAGTTGGAGGTCAAACTGGAGGAATGTAGAGTCCACTCTAAGTTTTAGGGGGTCTAGTTACATTTACTTGTGAGTTGTAATTAGTTAACTAGATTATTTGAGTTAAAATCAGTTTAACTAGTTCTAACTGAGAGATGAGATAGTGATAGGTCCAGTGAATTAAATCAAATTTAATTCATAAGTAATGATCAATCATTTAACTGATAATTCGCTATAAATAGTTGTTTCATGTTAGTTCTAAGGAATTTCCAGTTGATATTGGGGTTAAAAGGAAGATAACTATCAGTTGCATAATTAGAAAATTGTACAAGCATGCATGAGGTCATCAGGATGCCTTGAAGGAATTTCACAATCAATTCTTTGGAATTCCTTATTAATAGGGCCACAATTCCTCCAATAATGTGTAATAAAGGCTCGTCGGACAAAGGCTAAGAATTAGTTAAGTATTGGACCAATTTTTCCTAGATTAGAGTGGGACAGTCAGCAAAGTGCAGAGGTTTCTCAGGAAGGGAAATAGCATTTTATTGTTTCATGATATTGACTCTATGAAATATACAGATAGCAGGTTTTTGAGAAGTTTTTTTCACCAGATGCATCTTGTGTTGTGTGATTGATAATTTCTTTCTCTTACTTGTTATGTGATTGTGTGATCGAAATTGGTTTCCGCAATTTGTAAAAGTGATTTAGTATTGTGTTTTAGTATATTACAATATCATTTGAATCCATTTAAATATTTCTACATGGTATCAGAGAAGGAATCAAAATAGAATAGAATATCCAGAGTTTATTTTTTAACAAGTACATCGAATTTTCAGATTTATTCTTTAGGACCAATAGCAGATCAAGATTTCTTTCAATGGCTTGAGACTCAAATATGCCCTTGAGGGAAATTCGAATTACGTAGCATGGAAGGAAAGGATGGAGGTAGTGCTAGAGGAAAATGGACTAAAGGCATTCATAAATAGTGATATTGCCCAGCCCGCAGCAGCAGATGGTCAACTTCTTGATGCATGGAAGAAGAATATAGCAAAGGCAAGAAAGATCATGTTAGAAGGAGTTCGAGATCATATTGTCTCTAACCTCCATGGAAAGGTGACTCCATATGCTCTGTGGAATGCCTTAATATGTATGTTTTAGAATAGCAGTGACAAGAGGAAGTTAGCACTGAAAGATAAGCTCAGAAATATCAAGATGGAGAAGGGTGACACGATCCAAAAATACTTGACGAAGTTCACTCAATGTCGAGATGAGCTTGGAAGTGTTGGGGTAACAGTTTCCCAAAATGATTTGGTGATACTAACACTTCTAGTTTTTCCCAAGATCTGGCATAGCTACTAGGACTCTGTGAATGGGAGGGAGAAGTTACTAGATTGTGAGCGATTTTGGTCTGACTTGGTACAAAAAGAGATTCGACGGGGCACGAAAGACGGATCCTCATAAAATATTGATGATGAGGAGAATTTTTCCTTGGATGTAAAGGTGAATAAATGGAAATGGAAGGCCTCCCATTCTAAATTGGAGTCTGGCAAGGTAGGAAAGAAGTGATAATTGTCAAACGTAAAATGTTTACATTGTCATGAGCTTGGACACTATGCTACAAATTGTCGGCACAAGAAGACCAATAAGAAGGCCTCAGGAGGAACAGTAGGTGAATAAATCACTCAACAATTCGAGTTGGATTTCACTCTCATAATATGCATGGTGTCATCGTTGATGGCTTCTGTATGGTACTTAGATAGTGGAGCTTCGTTCCATATGACCGGCAACAAATAATTCTTCAGTATCTTGGAGGAGAAGGATCTCCAGATGCACATTGAGATGGGAGATGACAGGAGGTATAACGCTGCTGGTGTAGGTACAGTTACATTTCAGAGGGAGTCATGTAATCCACTCACATTAAAAGATGGCATGTATGTTCCTGGTTTAAAGAACAATTTGGTTTATGTTTCTATGTTGGAAGATCATGGCTATGATGTGATATTCAATGAAGGAAAGGTGATCCTTCGTCACAAAGCCACATGATAGGTGAAAAATATTGGGGTTTGAGTAAATAACCTTTACAAATTGGTTGTAGAAGGTTGTGTTGCCTTGAGCATGAAATCAAAGAAGGTGGAGATCTGAGGCATCAGTGAGTTATGGCACAAGATATTGGGCCATCTACACCATTGTGCTTTGAAGATCATGCAACAGATTTCTATAGGACTTCTAAAGAGTGCACTTGCGCAGAGAGATACATGTAAAGGTTGTACATTGGGGAAGTATACCAAAGCCACCTTTCACGATAAGGAAAGTCGAGCAAAGGTGATCCTTGAGAGAGTTCACTCAGACGTGTGTGGACCATTGTCGACAACTTCCACAACAAAACACAGGTATTATGTGATTTTTGTAGATTATTTTTCACGAAGGTGTTGGATTTTATTCATTCAGAAGAAAGATCAGACGTTGCCCAAGTTTTTTGAGTTCAAGGGACTTGTCGAGAAAGATACATGGCAGAATTTGAAGGCTATGAGGAGCGAAAATGGTGGCAAATATGTCTCGAAAAAATTCAAGAACTTTGGTGTCTCGGAAGGAATTCGAAGAGAATTGATAGCACCTCATAACCCACAGTAGAATGGGGTTGCAGAAAGGAATAACATAACTATTTTGGGAGAAGCACGAGTTATGTTACATGATTAGGCCTATTGTTGCATATGTGGGTTGAGTCATGCAATATAGCAGTATTTGTGCAGAATATAAGTCCTAATCGGATACTTGGGATGAGTACACCAAATGAAGATTTTTTAGGTAAGAGACTAGATGTGTCGTATTTTAAAATTTTTGGTTCATCAGTTTATTTCCATGTGACCAAATATGCGAGGAAAAAATCTAGAGCCAACAAATGAGTTGGGAATATTTTTGGGGTACACTAATACACCTCACAACTATCAGGTGTACTTTCCAACACATAGGATGACAGTGGTCAGAAGAGATGTGAAATTCGATGAAGATAAATCCGTGTGAATTTCCCTTAAGAGGTAGCTTCAATTGCATGCATTTGAGGAGCTCTTGGCTCCAAACGAAGAACCTCAAGATTTGTAGCAACCACAAGCATAGGAATAGAGAGTGGAAGAACCCACTCATGTAGGTCCATCCACCAGATATGGAAGGAAGTGCACTAGAGAGGCTGACAGATTGTTGCTAGATGCGAGAGAGAATTTGGGAGCACCCACATCATAGCGCAGGAAGAGAAAGTCCCCAGAGCGGTACACTGGATACATGACTCTTATGATTGAAGGTGTAGAGATATAAACATCCTCTTTTGAGGAAGTAGTGTAGAAACCAATTTGGGTTGATGCCATGGTTGAGGATTATGACTCCATTATCAGAAACAGTGCATGGGAAGTTGTCCCAAGACCATAAGAGAAGTCAGTTGTAGGATCCAGGTGGATCTACAAGGTGAAGCAGGCAGTAGATGGGAGTGCGAAGAACCATCAAGTCAAATTTGTGGCCATAGGGTTCTCTCAAGTCGAGGGTATTGATTATGATGAGACTTTTGCACCAGTCGCAAGGTACTCATCAATTAGATCCATCCTTGCACTCTCAGCATAGATGGGATGGAAGACACATCATATGGATGTAAATACAACCTTCCTCAATGGCGTGATTGAGGAATAGGTGTAAATTGAGCAGCCGGAAGGTTTTGAGACCTTAGAGAGGGATTCGCATGTGTGCATACTCAAGAGATCATTTTATGGGGTGAAGCAAGCACCTCGTGCTTGGTACACCAGGATCGACAGTTATTTCACCGGGTTGGGCTTCACCAAGAGTGAAGCAGATGTGAACCTTCATCATATTGTGGTAGATGGTAATATTTTGATTATTGTACTTTATGTAGATGATCTGATGCTGACAGGTGATGAGTAGCTCATCAAGTCTTGAAAATAGGATCTTGCAAGATAATTTGAGATGAAGGACATGGGAATCTTGCACTAGATCCTGGGATTGGAAATATGGCAAAGATATGGGGAGCTATTTGTATCTCAGGGTAATTATTCCAATGATATCCTTAGGAAGTTCCACATGGAGGGCACCAAACCCATGGAGACTCCTCTATTAGGAAACTGGAGGGAGGAGGATGCTACTTCAAGTGAAGTAGTGGATGTTACTGTTTACAGGAAACTTGTGGGTTCACTCGTGTATTTGGTGAACACACCAAAATACATATCCTACGAGGTTAAAAATCTTATTCAAGCTATGTTTAAGCATACCAAGATCTTTTGAAAGGAAGGCAAGCATGTGTTGAGATACCTCACAGGCACTGCAGAGTATAGGCTATGGTATAGACAGATAGGGGGAGTGAAGCTTCAAGGCTTCACCGATGTAGATTGGACAGGGAGTTTATCTAATAGGAAGAGCACATCAGGGGGCATCTCCATCATAGTATAAACAGCAGTTTCCTGGTATAGTAGGAAACAGAGATCATTTGCACTCAGTTCAACAGAGGCAGAGTACATCACAACCAATCAGGAAGCATGTGAGTTTGTCTAGCTGAGGAAGATACTTGTTGGTTTATTTGGTAGACATATGGATTTGAAGGCGATTTATTGTGATAAGAAGAGTTTCATAAACTCTCAGTTAATCTATTTTTTCATGACATCTCCAAGCATATTGATATCTGGTATCACCATCTCAAAGATTGTGTGCAGAGGTGGATTATGTCATTAGAGTACATTCCCATGGAGGATAAGGATGCAGACATCTTGAAGAAGGCATTATCTAGAACCAAATTCGAATTCCATAGAGACAAGATCGGGGTTGCAGATAATCCCTTTCTTGTTGAGAGGGAGTGTTGAAATGGAACCAAGAAATGGCACCCCAAGGGGGCTTCTAAATTGATTTTCCCTTAAATTAATTTAGAAGAAAAATTGTGATTCCATCCCATAACAGCTTGTAAGTGTTAACTAAGTCAGTAAGACTTAATTATCTCAGTTAATTCTAGTTGGAGGTCAAACTGGAGGCATGTAGAGTCCACTCTAAGTTTTATGGGGTCCAGTTACAGTTATTTGTGAGTTGTAATTAGTTAACTCAATTATTTGAGTTAAAATCATTTTAACTAGTTCTAACTTAGAGATGATCTAGTGATAGGTCCAGTGAATTAAATCTGATTTAATTCATAAATAGTGATCAATCAGTTAACCGATAATTCACTACAAATAGTTGTTGCATGTCAGTTCTAAGGAATTCCCAGTTGAGATTGGGGTTAAAGGGAAGATAATTATCAGTTTTATAATTAAAAAATTGTACAAATCATGCATGAGGTCATCAGGATGCCTTGGAGGAATTTCACAATCAATTCTTGGGAATTTCCTTATTAATGGGGCCACAATTCCTCCAGGAATGCATAAGCAAGGATAGTTAGACAGAGGCTGAGAATTGGTTAAGTATTGGACCGATTTTTCCTATATCAAAGTGAGACAGTTAGCAGAGTGCAGATATTTATCAAGAAGAAAAATAGAATTGTATTTTTTCATGACCTTGACTTTATGCAATATACATATAGTGGGGTTTTGAGCATTTGATTTCCCCAGATACGTCTTGTGTTGTGCAATTGATAATTTCTTTCTCTTACTTTTTATGTGATTGTGCGATCAAAACCTGTTTCCACAATTTGTAGAAGTGATTTAGTATTTTGTTTTAGTACATTACAAGATCAGTTGAATCCATTTAGATATTTCTATAATCAAAAGCCATTAAATATTCCATAGCTTCTCCTCTTGGATTTGAACAGGGTTTTTATATGTTTGTATATCTTATGGACATTGACATGGCTTCATTTCCATTTCCTTTAATGGAATTAAACTATTCTTTTAATCATCAATAGACCATACAGGATTATTATTTTTTTATGGGAGATTCATTTTAAACGGCACTTCTAGGTTATCTGAAAAAATATAATGACTCAGTTTCATGAAGTTTTATTTTGAATAACTCCCCATAGGATTAGAAAATATTTTCAAGAAGCTCTATCTGAAATCAAAGATTGGTTTTTTGAAGAGAAAAAATATTTTATTAGTATTTTTGGAAGTGAATTTGGACCTCATGTTATACCAATATATATATTCCTAATAGGCTTTTTGTTAGAGAAATAGTCAATCAAGCAGCGCTCCATGCTCATTCCAGGATGTTGCATAGAATGAAAAAGAAAGTATGACTTTGGTTTCCTATTAAAGTTGGTCGAATGGTACTAAAGGATAGAGGACATGTTGTGGTTGAAGTTAAGCAATTGGTAAAAAAATTGGTTGCATTCCCTACCCCACTTTAGATATGACCCTACAAATGTTATTATCAACCATTACAAATCAGTAACTCTATCAAAAAAAAATCAGCATCAACAACCTTTATATGATTATGTTTGTAGTCATGTTGAAGACTTTGACAAAGTGGTTGAGAGAGAAAAATTCATGGTTTTCGAAGAGAAGGAGAAGGTCTAGAAGTTCATAGAAGATACATATGATTTTTATCTTAAACAAAGAAGTCTCAATACTTGTATTCCTCTAAAGAAAATAAACTTATCTTAAATTTTAATATTCTTATTTATTGATATTTCAGCAGAAACTTGTACATTTGCATCAGAGCATAATGTTCAAGAATCAAAATGCCTAGTTACATTTGATTTTTCTTCCTTATTATATTTATGTTTCATCTGGAATAATAGAAAAAGAAAAAGAAAGCAGTGCATAGAAGCAAGATGGAAAATCTCATCTTCCAAAAAAAGAATCAATTCAAGAAAAAGATAGTCATATGATACAGAAAATGGTGATTAATTTTGAGTCACTCGACCAACTATATCAACAAGAAAATTCTACATGCATGGATGTTTTAGGAACAAAAACACTTCAAAATTCAATTGAAGTTCAAGAAACCATTCAGTGAATTATTCAAGATATTGACAAAGAAATATGCAAAATTACAATGACAACCACCCCAGAAGTTCAATAAAAATATAAGGATATCGTTCAAAAATATTCAGAGACCCTTATATCCTCAATAAGTCCTACTTCTACTAATATCCAAATTTCTTCTTCCATCTTCAAACTATAATCTGAGGCAGAAAAAATTAATGAAATAGTCTCTTCCCTGAGTGAGTATTATTTCAACTCAAAAACCAAATCAATGGAGAAGAGAACAAAGAAAATGAAGCATAATGATACAACTAAGATTACATAATTAATTTGGAAATATTCAAGAGACCATCATGAAAAAACCAAAGAGTCAAATCAAGTCTTAGGAGCCTTCAAGATTTACACTCAACATTTAATTTAAAATCTTTCTAATTAATGTGTCAAAATTTTGGAAAAAAATAAACTTGAAACAAAGTTAGAAAGAAACAAATATCTTAATGAAGCAAAATGGTAGAGACAGTCCAGGGTACACTAATAAGCTTTTTCTATTGCTCTTCAATACTCAGAGAAAAAAAAAGAATTCTGCTAAATTGGAATTAGAACAGTTGTGGTAGAAAAAGTTGAAAAAATTAATCAATCAGCATGCTAAAGGAATGGAAGATTTGAAAATAGTTCAAGAAAATCGAATTTCAGCTTTCAAGATTAAGTATGAATACTTATAGCAACAATTAAAATAAAGCCAAGAATTTTTTGCAAGTGTTGTTTTCTTGAAAGAACAAGATTTGAAAATAAATCAGAGGTTAAAGAAGGTTTGACTGAAATTTTATAAGCAGATGGATAAAATTTACAGATTTTTCATGCAGTTATTATCCCTCACAGACGTAATTGAGTCAACACTGGGGAAGATAAAATGATAAATAATAAATTTGGGTATATTGTTGATTAGGAAAGGCAATTCAGTTATGAAAATATTATGAAATTCTCAAATAAATGTAAAAATCTTATGGTTGCTTCATTAAACCAAAGGGATTCAAATTGTAAATAAATTAAGGAATGGAGTGAAGATGCAATTAATCTTTGTCACATTATTTGGGATTCAGGATTGGATATAGCAGATGAATTTGATATGCCTCATCCAAAACCTCTTAGGGAAGCATTTCCATTGACACTCAATCATTAATCAGTTGAAGATCAAAGAGCATCATATGAAAACAAGATAAAGGAGATTGGTACATTGAATGTTCATATTTTTCAAAGTTTTCTGCAACTTCCTCTTGAGCGAATGAAATTAATCTCTAAATTTTCAACTAGATATAACTGCAAAAAGAGGTATATTGAAATTTTGTTATCTACTTGTCAATTCAATATTGATACTTTTGTGCTCGTCTATATTCAACGGATTCCTAATAAATATCTGGAATGGGTTGTGTAAATCCAAAAGAATTATCCTAAGAAGATGCCAGTTGAGTCAACCTTAGCTTCTCAAATCCAGGAGGAAGTTTGAAATGACCTGCCCAGTTATAAGGAAGAATATATTTTGATTAGATAATGACTTTTATTTTAGTATTATATTTAGTTGAGAAAATATCTGAATATTTTCTATCTTTAGTTAAGATCAAATCTTATCCCATTTACTTTTCTTATTTATAATAACCCATTACGTTGGATTATGGATTGGAAATTGTTGAAATCTAAGACTTTTATTTTGTAATCAAGTATTTTGTTATTCAAGTTTTGAAGACCAATTTATTTTTTGGTCAATTCTTGGAGTTATGAGCTTAATATATTATGATCTATTTAATTACTTAATAGACAATTCTGGCATTTTTCTTTTCCTTTCATTTACATATAAAATTGTATCAAATATTCGAATTTGTTAGTGATTATTTCTATTGAAATAACATTGAATATGTTATTGTCAAAATTACTTATTCCAAATTCATTATTTGTTCTTTATTCGTCAACACAAAGTTATAATATTCAAAAAAGTATAGTAGTATGAGTTTCTCTCAATTTTTATATAGTCCTAAGTCTATTATTTAATTTCATCAAATTGCATACAGTGAAATATAAAAACTAAAATAAATATAAACCAATCATTCATAAGCTCTTGAAAACGAGTCCAAAAATGTATTCTATGTGGATGATTGAACCCATATTATAGTTAAGTTCAAACATTCATAGTATTTTTCTTTAAGTATTATGTTTGAATGAGTCCACATCCCCCCACCCTCACTGTTGTTAAATAAATCAAGCCAATCTCACACACACACAACATATTGTATACTTATTTGTAGTTAATCATAAATATTACTTTATGTCATATAATTCCCCTAACTTAGTTTTAATTTTAGAATTCATTTGGTTTAGTTTTAGATTATAATAGGAAATTGGGACTTTGTTCTAGAGAGTATATAGCTAACCCAAAAGAATAGGGTTCTAATTGAGACCATGATCGTGCCAATACTCAAACCATTGCAACTGGGAATTCCCATCCTGTCAACAGCATGATATATTCATACACTTGTATATGGGACAAGATATGTATTTCTATGCAGAGGCTATCTCGAGACAAGCCCGATTTAGTCATGTTTTGATGACTCTTGGTAAGCTTATTTATATGTTGATGTATTAATCTAGTGTATGACAATGTTTTTGATCTAGCCAAAATGTAGCCTCCTTTCAGAAGAGCTATCGTCACAAGTTTTAAACCTAGGTATGAACAATAAATTCACCATGGGTGCATATACAAAATGTAATTTTGAATATTTTTTAAAAGAATGAAAATTATGAACTATGGAAAAAAAAAAAAATATGAAGAAATTTCTTGCCTCAAAAATCATAGTCAAAACTTGACACGGATTAAGAAAAATTAAAAGATGAAACAAATTCATTGAAAGACAACTTAGAACAAATTATCAAGATAGAAGCATTGAAGTCTTTAGGTGATAAAAATAAAACTTGAAGATAAAGGAACAAATACAAATCTAGTTAATATCACAACTCAAAAGTATCCCAATCTAGTTAAAGTAAATACATAATAGATGTTGGAGTGCAAATGATGGAAATATTGAGCGTATTTACTAATAAAATTTTATCAGTCAACAAGGCAAAAATAGGGCATGAAGAAGAAATTATATTGAAAGTAAACCAAGAAAACATTCCAAGCATGATAATAAAATTCATCTTACAAAGACACCTGATCGACATCCCAATCATAAGGGCATGTATCTTAACCAATCACTGTATAAACATCATTTGAGATAGAAATAGTTAATATATCTTCCAAATAATACTAATATCAATATAATTAAGCCACATAATAGCAATTCATCTTGGAAATCCTACAAGAGCAGTGTTCCACAAAATACTGAACTAGGATGGTCAAATCCTTTTACATTTCATCAATTATGCTCAACACTTAAAACTGTGCATCTTGTCTCGTCAACTATGGAAACTCCAATAATATGGAATGATATGAGCAGAGTAAAATATGTAAATACATTCCATAAATTCAAAATCAATAATTAATGATTAAGTGAAGAGACACATCGTGAGAAAGAACATGTCCCAACCAAAGGATATGACTATTAATGAAAGGGAACTCCCACTTAGAAATTTATATGGGGCCCTCATTGTACCATAATCATATAATTTCTCATATATTTATTCAATATATATTATTTAATCCTAAATGGATTTATTTATATTCCAAGTATTTTGGATATTTAATTATTGAGCCATATTGGTTATTACTTATTAATTTTATAAGAATTCAATATACAAGTCCAAATTATATAAAAATATTTAATATTATACCCCGACGACAATTCAATCCAATTATTGTCATAACTTCATCCAAATTCAAGATTTCACATAAAAAGAACTAATACAACAAGAATGAATTCTAGTTCATTGTTGTAAAGGTAAAACATAGATATTAACTTATAATATCAAATCAGATGTTGATAAGAGTGCCCAAGACTACAATTTTGAACTTGAAACAGTGTTGGATTTGGGTTTATTTATAGGTCTCTAGAATCATTTTTTCAAAATTTAAAGGAACCCACTTGAACTATAGCCTAGTAGGCTTGCAATAGCTTATATATTTCCCACTCCTGATTTTGATTTTTTATCTTAAATTCGCCAAATTTAGCCCTTAAACTAGCACCTTTCCAATATATTTATAGGGTTAGATTTCACTCAATTGTAGCCTAATTTGTACCAAACAAAAGGTATTATTATTTTTTTGTGTATAATATCCTTGTAAACACATTCAAACTTAAATTTTAAGTTGTTAGGCATGATGAACCAATGAATCCAATTTTCAAGATTAGGGACCTTTTGACTAGATTGAACTAATTCAAGACCGTGATGCCTCATTATTTGTTGGGCCAAAATTATAAACATACAATGGATTGTATGTAAAATATTGAAGTGTTTGAGAAATCTACATATCTTCAAGCTTTATGAGTTTTCCTAAGACCCTTTTCCCTTTAAAGCAATATTAACATCCACACAACCATGGGCTACATTCATGATCAATCCAACAACAATTAATAGCCACTTTGACATCAACACTCACCTCAATTTACAACAATGAAATAGTGACCAATAAACACTAATACAACTCGGATGAAAAACTATCAAGGAATAATTATTAATGATTTGACACATTTTTGGAACTTTACCAAAGGCTTCTGCGAAAACCACTTTATCTCTCAAAGGTAATTCTTTTGTAGTTGATTAAAATTGTGATTTCTTTTGCAATCTAAATTAGACTTGAGTTACACTTGGAAATGACAAATACCTTTTGAAATAACGCTTGATGCTTTTTCAAAACTAGAAATTGTCTTGTAAATGAAGGTCACAATTTTATTTTTGGATTTGTCAACTATCTCCATTGGGGGATTGGTTAACTAAGATTATTACTAATATTTCCTTGGATATAGATTGTTGATTTATTCTTATTAATAATTGTTTTTTATATGTTGTGTTATATATTTGTGTAGCTTTCTTGGAGGATGCGTTATTCATTTTAGTTGGTATATTAGAGACATAGTAGTCATTTAGGACAATCCACAAGTCCCACTCTCATTAATGGTTGGAGTGGCCATGGCCTTTTCCTCTTATTTTTGTTTTTTATTCATTTTACTTTGTGTATATTGCTACCCTAAATAGATAATTTCGTCATCTTTTGTTAAGTTACTCCTTCCCGACAATGTTTTTTGATTTTGACATTGCATGTTAATATTTTCCATTATCTTATTTAATTTTTGTTCATAAATGACCTAAAAATAGTTTCTAACATGATTAGAAACCACAAATTACTCTAGTTACTTCTCCCAAGTGACCAGGATTTAATCCAAGCTGGTTTGGGGTCATTAAGTAGGTAGAAAATCACACAAAAATATAGGACAATTAAGTAAAATACTATTAATTACTCCCTTTTTTTATTCGTAATATTTTTTGTTTTGGTTATCATTGATATACATCTTGGTTACACTTGCACACAATTATAAATGAACTTTTACTTCATTTTAAGTAATTTTCAATCCACTAACCAATAAACTAGTTGAAACCTTTTTTGAAAATGGACATTATGCAACCCAAAAGAACTTAAACCCTATTCATTTTAGTTATGTAATCTAATTAATTTTTTCTTCAAAATTAAAATTTGTATTTGATGTGGTTTCCTAGTTCAAGACTAAATCAATTTAACTTAGAGACTAAGTGATAGTGATAGTTGGGTTTCATTTCTATTTACACTTGTTGTAGTTAATGTTAAAATTCAATAAGAAGGGTTAATATACTAAATTTAGATATTTGTGTCAATTCCTTCTTTTTAACGTGTTTCCCATAAAGGGTCATGTAAAAATATAACAAAAACTTCATGAAAAATACCATTTCATATGCATTAAAAAAAAAGTAAGTATCCATCCCACTAAAAAACTATTCATTCTTAGATTATGTGTGTGTGTGTGTGTTGGAAATACACAATGATACTGAGAGTGAGGTGAATCAATATAAAACATATTAAATTCTTTTCACATTTTTAATCTTAAGACTGAAATCACATCACAAAATTAATCATCAACACAATGCATGAACATAGAGATAAAAGTGGAAATCCAAACTTGAAGAAAAAACACTTGAATGATTTCCAAATAGTCTTCAGTTTATTACATGCAATTGTGAGGACACCAATCCTCTCTAAGAACCAACTTACAAAAAGAGAAAGCTCTAAAATGTTAATAAGATGAGGAAACCAATCCTCAGTAAGCACCGAATTACATTTATTTTAATATTCAAGCAACAATATTTAGGCTTAGAACTTATTTGAAATAAGGTCTTCCCTCTTGACAACTTGTACCCAAATCAGAATATAATTTTTCCTCCATAATTTCATGCAACTCAACCTCTAACCAGGAATGTAACTCAGCCTCAAACTTGGATATAAATTCAACCTCAAGCATGTCCAACATAACAGAAACCCTTCCCAAGAATTATACCAAGAACTCTTAAATAGAAATCTTCTCCAACTTGGAATCACTTCACTTCATGCTAGTTAATGAGGTATGAACCTCAGGTCTGCTCCTTTGCTCTCATAAAAACATATCTAAATTGCTTGAGCAATAGCTATAAATCCTCCTTATGCCTATCATAATGTATAATGAATATTCAAAAAATAGTTTCTCCTCAACTGTGAGGAGTTATAATGTGTGTCATATATAGTTGGAAAGGCATCAAAATGATGTTTCTGACCATATATCCTATGCTCCCATATGAGATAGGTAATTGGATAAAAAATTCTTTCAAATTCATGGTATCAAAATGGGGCATCAAAATTCCAAAAATAATATTTCCAAGAGGCTCAAAATATGTTATTTAACTATTTAAATTTCTCTTTCATTTGGATAGCCTTTGACATCAATAACATCCATTTTCAACAATATCCATCTTTATTATTAATGGAAATGCTTTGATATTTTCTTCTTCCAACAGTCTCTTCTTATCTGGATTCTCTTCATACTTCTTGTTAGTTGCTCCCCCTATCTACATTCTCTCCCCTTTTGACATCAATAGCAAAGGATTCTCCCCCTAAGTTTGTGCTTTCTAAACTGAGATAAATGAGAGATCACTCCCAAATTCTTCCTAAGATATTCAAAAGTTTCTTTAGGCAGAGGTTTGGTAAAGACGTCAATGATTTTTTCTTTGGTACCAATAGATTTCGTCTTGACATTCTACTGGATAACTTGTTCTCTAAGGAAATGATACTTGATTAGAATGTGTTTGTTTTTGTATGCATGATAGGATTTCTTGAGATATTGAATACACTAGTATTATCGTAAAAAATGACAATCGGATGATCATATTCCACTTTGATGCCCTGCAAAGTTTGTTTCATCTTGAGAACTTGGGTACAATAGTCTATTGTTGCTATGTATTCAACTTCAGTTGTAGAAAGAGAAATTGATAATTTTTTTCTGCTTCACCAAGACGTAGGGTGATCTACTAAGAAAAATGTGCTCCCACTTTTGATTTTTCCGTCATCAATGCTACCTACCCAATTAGAATTTGTGTATGTTGTTAAAGTGAAATTTGTACTCTTAAGATACCAAAACCCAAAATTGAATGTGCACTTTAAGTATTGAAATGTCCTCTTTATTACTTGCATATGTCATTCCTTTGGTGCTGACTAAAATTTGGCAACCATCCTACTCCCTACATAATATCCAATCTTGAAGTTGTTAGGTATAGTAGACTCCAAATCATAGACTTGTAAAGTGTTGAATTTTCTTCAAGAGATTCATCATCCTTACTTAACTCGCATTTGGTAGTCATGGGGGTACTAACTAGTCCACATTCTTTCATCCCAAAATGCTTGAGAATCTCCTTGAGGTATTCATTTTTGGAAATTAATATTCCTTCATCATTTTGAGAAACCTGAAGTCCAAGGAAGAAGGATAATTCTCCAATCATTGACATTTCAAATTCCTCTGAAATTTTATGAGAAAATCCATGACTTATATCATTGTTATTGCTTCCAAAAATGAGATCATCCACATAAACAAGTGCAATTAGTATATTTTCCTTTTCCATGTTAATGTAGATATTTTTGTCAGCAACCCCTCTTTTGAATCATTTTTGTTTAAGATAATGGTCGAGCCTACAATACCAATCGCTTGGAGTTTTTTTTAACCTATAAAGATATTTCTTCAATTTGCAAACATAATCTTTATTTTTGGACATGTAAAAACATTTTGGTTATTAGATGTATACTTATTCCTTTAAATATCCATTTATAAAGTTTGATTTAGCATTCATCTGATAAACTTTGAATCCTTTTGAAGACGCAATTTCCAAAAACATTATTATTACTTCTAATCTAGCAATTGGAGAAAAAGTTTCTTTGAAGTCAAATCCTTCAATTTTTACATAGCTTTTACAAACAAGTCTTGCCTTATTTCTGATAATTTTCCCTTCTTCATTCATCTTGTTTTTAAATACACATTTCGTCCTAATTACATTTTTATCTTTCGATCATGCCACAAGTTTCCAAGTTCCATTTATCTTAATTTGATTCAATTCTTCTTCCATAACATTCATCGAACGTCGGTCCTTACTAGATTGTGAATTATCCCTTGGCTCTATTTTGGGTAGCAAGGAAATATTGACTTTTCTTGGTGAATTAGTCATTCTTCTTCAATTTTGTATACATGCATCAACATCTCCAATAATTCGGTTCTTTGGGTGATTTTTTTTCACAAATTTAAAAGATGTCTTGGATGGAGACTATTATTTATTTTCTTGTTCATATTTTATTGTATTCTCTTCTTGGTCCATGTGGATGGTATCTTCAAAATTTTCATTTATGTTTTTTGCTCCTTTATCTTGCCAATATTCGTATATTTAATACATTCCACAACTTCGTGTAGTCTTTTGTTGTAGCATTTATAAGCTTTTATTATTCCTAAATATCTATGGAAAATACCCTCCTCTACTCTAGAATCAAATTTGCCAAAATTATCATAATTTATCTTCATGTAACACTTGCTTCCAAAATTTTTGAAAAATAATTAACTGAACAGGGCCTGCCTTTCCATAGCTAATATGGTGTATTGTCACTATTAACTTGGATTTGTGTTGTATTCATAATTTAGATTGTTCTAGAAATTAATTCTCTCCATAAATGAACTAGTAATTTAGCCTCTAACAGCATTGTCCTTGTTATTTCTTGCATTGGCCTATTCTTCCTTTCCATGACTCCATTCTGTTATGGATTCTCGCACCTAAAATTTGTTTCTTCATTCCATATTTCTCACATAATTCATTAAAATTTGAGGTAAATTCACCTCTATCTAATCTTGGAAATTTGTTTCTTATATAGCTTTCATTTTCAACTAAGGCTTTGAATGGTTTGAAATGATCTAATGATTCTAATTTTTCTTTAAGAAATACAACCCAAACCATATTATTATAATCATTAAAAAATAGCATAAATTCCCTTTTGCCTTGAAAGGTTGGTGTTCTTATTGGTCCGAATAGATCTTTGTGAACAAGCTCTAGTGGTCTTGATGTTGAAAACTTCTTTTACTTGAAGTTCACTCTTGTATGTTTTCCATGTTGGCAAGATTCATAGATGGAACTTGTTGGTTTCAACTTTTTAGGCATATCTCTCACTGCTTGTGTTCTATTGATTTTTACCAAATTGTCAAAGCTCAAATGTCCTAGCATTTTATGCCATAACCAAATCTCATATGTTTATCCAATGTAGCATTTTTCTCGTTGAACTTCATCAAGAATTTACCTGGAGTCCTTATTGATCTTCCCACTAATATTATTGAATTAGTCTTCCTTATTTCACAATCTTTAACATGAAAAGAGAGATAACAACCTTGATTGCACATCTCACTGACACTTAAATGATTATGCTTGAGTCCTTCAACGTACAAAACATTTTGTACTTTATACCTACCATTTTCAAGGCTTATGGTACCTCTTCCAGTGATTTTTTTATATCCATTGTCTCCAAAGCTCCCATTTCCTCCTTTTTCTTCTTTTAGAGAAATAAATTTATTCTTGTCTCGAGTCATGTGTCTAGAGCACCCGTTATCAATGTAACACTGACTTTGATTTTTTCAAACATACATAACCACTCCACATATTTTTTGTTGGTGGTTCTTTTTGGAATTTCTTCCCAAACCATTATCTTTATTTTGTAGGATAGTCTCGAGCCATATGTTCAAAATTTTTACATCTATAACACTTAATATTGTACTTGGATAATGGAGAAAAATCCATCAGTATATATTATTTTGTTGTCTACAAACTTATTTCTAGAGGTTTTATGAGAACATATTTCATAATAATTTTTCCCATAAGATCTAAAATATTTTTCTTGATGTCTAGAATTTTTACATGATAAACAATGACCAAGAAAAATAGTTTGACACCTAGCTTAGAACGATTGTCTTAATGGAATATTTCTTCTAAAATTGATCTGCTTTGGCGAATATTTTTTGTCCTTGTCCCTTATCGTATTGCTACTTGCATTTTGAATGGACTACTTGAGAGCATCAGCATAGCTTTTTGGTGTAGCAATGTTTCCAAAATCCTCTCAAATCTTTTCCTTACTCTTACTAAGATTGGAGATTTCGGGAATTTTTTCAACTTTCATTCTTGGTGACTTGGGGGGTTTTTGTATTCTTTGTATGAAGTCCCACCCATATAACCAAGATTGTCTAGCCATATGGTGATCTTTGATTGTTGAGAATAGTGTATAAGGTTTGAGATATTTTCATGCTTTTTTTTAGCTTGTCTAGCTCTTTCCTTAATGAGACAATTTTTGCTTCAAGCTTTTCACAATTTTATTTCTTTTCTTTTACTTGATTGTTCAGCACTTCTTCCACACTTTTTCCTTCCTCTTTTTTAGTCTTAATGAAGATTATTTCCTTGGTTAATATTATTTTATTCTTCCTAAGGTCATAATTCTCTTCTAATGCATTAATGTGTTCTACTTCAAGATCCACTCTGCCTTCAATACCTTCTTGTTATAATTTGTTAGGTCCCTATATTACTAGCATAGTCCCTTATTGTTGTTAGTGTAACCCCCTTATTGTTATTATTGTACCCCTGTAACCCCCATATTGTTATTATTGTGCCCTTAAATTATTATTGTTAGGTCGGCTAGGATTACATTGTGGCCCCACTAGGATTACATTGTGGCCCCATGGACTCCTATATATAGAAAGGAGGTTTTGTAATTTGTATTATCCAAGAATTGTTCATTCATGTAATGTATTGGAGGTTTCCCCCTCGAAGTGGCTTATTTCTAAGGTGTTGATATCTCTTTTCTTCTATTTTTGGAGTTGGTTTCACAACATTTGGTATCAAAGCTTTGGGATTCTAGGGTTTCACTGCTCCAAACAGGTCATCATGGAATTTTCGCTATAACTATTTCTTACGAAGGTTCAGAAGCTGAAATTTTTAGAGTGAGAATCTAAAATCCTGAGGAACATCACCGCAAAATTTCAGAGCTTGGTTCGCAATATTTTTCAGAGATATGATCTGTAGAATTTAGGTCATTTTGCAGGCTCCGGAATTTAACCTAAACAGGTCATCGTGGAATTTTCTCTATAACATGTTTTCTACAAATGTTCAGAAGCTGAAAGTTTTAGAGTGTGAAGTCGAACTCTGGTGAAAATCATCACAAATTTTCGGATCTTGGTTCGCAATATTTTCGGAGATATGATTTGTGGAAGTTAGGGCTTTTTTAGGCTTCTGAATTGCATCTCAAAGAGGTGATCGTGGGAAAATATTCATAGCTCTCTCTGAGCATCGAATTGGAATGCTGTAAAAAGTGGCTGCAAGCACAAAAACTGTAGTTTGTTGTCTATCAATTTCAGAGAGAAAGGAGGAAACAGTGACACGTGGCAAGTCGTACAATTTCGCTCTACTGAACCAGTCCATAATTGGGTCATTGTGGGAGATTGGACATAAATTTGTCTTGAAGAATCCAAATAAGATCAGACCTATGGCATTTGAAAGAAGCTCTAGAGGGATACTATAAGGCCGAATTTCATATATTGAGGATCCGCAAGTATAGAGATAATTCAATTTCAATATCGAGCTCCTCAAAAGCAAGTAAAAGGTGTGTATTTTTTTCTGAATTTCATAAGTCTTGTTTGAAGAATCAAGTTGAATTGATTCCAAGGGCATATTGTAGAATAGATATTAGTATTGGATTCTAAAATGGCCCCTAAAAAGAATTCAACTCCCATTAAGCCTTTATAAGGCTCTACTGTGACTCATGAAGACGAAGAATGGCAACATGACATATCAAAATTATAAGAGCAAGTGCAACAAATTTCGCTCTCGCAAAGAACAACAAAAAATGAAATGGAAGTTTTGAAGAAAGGCATGGAAACTAAGATGGATGGTTTGAAGAAAGGCGTGGAAGCTAAGATGAATGGTTTGGAATCTAAGATGGATGGCATGGAAGTGGGCATGGAAGCTAAGATTGATGACATGGAATCTAAGATCGATGAAAACATGAAAGACAACATAGAAAACATGAAGAATGATCTAAAAGCATACATGGAAGGCTTGATGACAAGCTTAAAACAAGAAACGATTCCTAATGGCGGAAATATAGTAGAAGAACCTCATGATGAGAACAAAATAAATGTTAATCGTGATTTCATAACCTCTAATGTTGGCGGGAAGAACCACCATATTCCAAAAATGGATGTGAGGAAGTTTGATGGAAAGGATCCTGTAACATGGATACTACAGATGGAGCAATATTTTGATCTCCATAACGTGCAAAACACACAAAAGGTATGCATTACAACTTTACATTTAGAACAAAATACATTTGTATGGTATCGATGGCTTTGCTCCCATAAAAAAATTGTCACTTGGTCAATTTTTACGGAGGAAATGATAGCACATTATGAGGATACAAAGAGCAACACCTTCTTTAGCCAATTGATAAATCTCAAACAAAAGGGTTTAGTGGGGAGCACATTGAGGACTTCCAAAAATTGAATATAAGGGTAACTGATATTCCAGAGGAACACAGGATTGATCTCTTCATAGGCACTTTAAAGGATAACATCCAACATGAATTTTTCGTTTTGGAACCTGATTCATTGGAGAAGGCATTCAGGTTGGCAAGAAAAATTGAATGTAAAATTATGGCGACAAGGAAGCCTACCACTCACTTCTATAAAGAGGGAAGTGTTGCTACTCCTAGATTTCCACAACCTACAAGGTCGACACCACAACAATTGGAAGAAAAAAGAGCAAAAGGGCTTTGCTACAGTTGTGATAGAAAATACACTAAAGGTCATAAGTGTGCTGAGAAGAAATTATTTTACATAGATTGTGAAGAGGAAGAAGAAAATGAACAATAATCTTCAAAAGAAGAGGATATACACCAGGAACCAACCCTAGAAGAGGAAGAAATGAGTCTGACCATATCGTGTAATGCATTGGCAGGAATTACCACTCCTCAAACTCTCAAGATAGAAGGACATATCAAGAAGGAAAAGGTAATAGTGTTGATTGATTCAGGTAGTACCCATAATTTTATTCATTGTAAGGTAGCCAAGGAATTGAATTGTTTCCTATACCCAACACCAGAATGTCAAGAGATGGTTGCAAATGGAGGAACTATAAATTGCTCTGGAAAATGCCATAATATCAAGCTAACCATGGGGGAATATGTATTGACTAGTCCAATGCTTTCCATTCCTATGGGAGGTGTTGATGTTGTACTAGGAGTACAATGGTTACAATCTTTGGGGACGGTAGCTTTTAATTTTCAAGAACTTTTCTTGAAATTTTTTCAGAAGGAAAGGAAGTCGAATTACGAGGTATTGCAGGGAAGCCAGGAAGGATAATAAGCTCTAATGTCATGACAAAGCTTCTAAAGAAAGAACAGCGAGGCGTAATTGCACAATTATGCTCACTAGAAGTTCCAACATCAAAATCATCTATTTCTGCAGATCTCCAACAAGTCTTGGACAATCATTCCAAGGTGTTTAAAACTCCCAAAGGACTCCCACCTATTCGTGATCATGATCATGCTATTCATTTGATTCCAGGAAGTGTTCCTCCAAACATCGGGCCTTATAGATATCCTTATGTCCAAAAGAGCGAAATTGAACGTATGATTGCAGAAATGTTAGAGGCGGGTATAATTCAACCTAGTCAAAGTTCTTTCTCTGCTCCTGTAGTATTGGTACACAAGAAGGATGGATCATGGCGAATGTGTCCGGATTATAGGAAGCTCAATAAGCTCACCATTAAAGACAAATTTCCCATTCCTGTGATTGATGAATTATTGGATGAATTACATGGAGCAATTTATTTTACCAAGTTGGATCTTCGTTCAGGATATCATCAAATTAGAATGAAGACCGAAGATATTCCAAAAAAAGCATTTCGAACTCATGAGGGTCATTATGAATTTTTGGTCATGCCTTTTGGCCTTACCAATGCACCTTCTACATTTCAAGGGTTGATGAATTCCATTTTCAAACCTTCCTTAGAAAATTTGTGCTAGTATTTTTTGATGATATACTAATCTACAGCAGGTCTTGGAAGGATCATATTCAACATGTTGACAGGGTGCTCAAACTATTGCAAGAGAAACAATTATATGCAAAAACATCCAAATGTTTCTTTAGAGTACAAGAGGTGGAATATCTGGGCCATATTGTATCTCATGAGGGTGTTAAGGTAGACCCTAGAAAAATTAAAGCCATTAAGGAATAGAAAGTCCCCACAACCATAAAGCAATTGCGAGGATTTCTCGGGTTAACAGGGTATTATCGCAAGTTTATTAAGAATTATGGGAGAATAGCAGCACCTCTAACAAAATTATCGAAGAAAGATGCATTTTTATGGACTCCTGAAGCAACTAAGGCCTTTGAACATCTTAAAGAAGCAATGTGCCTAGCACCAGACTTCACAAAAACCTTTATTGTGGAATGTGATGCCTAAGAAAATGGAATTTGTGTTGTTTTAATGCAAGAAGGAAGACCAATTGCTTTTGAAAGTCGTCTAATCAAAGGAAAGTATCTACAGAAAGATATTTATGAGAAGGAAATGTTAGCAATACTGCATGCACCAAAGAAATGGCGAACCTACCTAATGGGAAGACACTTCAAGGTAAAAACTGATCATGATAGTCTTAAACACTTTTTGGAACAAAGACTATCTTCAAAAGAGTAGTGAAAATGGGTCACAAAGATGTTGGGTTATGACTTTGAAATCATCTACAAAAAAGGGAAGCTAAATGTTGTTGCAAATGCACTCTCAAGAAATAATGAAGAGGTGGAAGCATTGCTTTGTGCCATATCTATTATCCAACCAGATTGGATAACCGAAGCAAGGGATGAATGGAAGGACAACGAAGTGTGGATACTCATTCAAAAGTTGTAGCAAGATCCTAGTACATCTGATACATTTAGTTGGAAAATTGATTCCTTATGGTACAAAGATTGCTTATATCTTTGTAAGAATTCCCAACTAAAACAAAAGATTCTTTTGGAATTCCACACTTCTCCTTTAGGAGAACACTCAGGATTTTTAAAAACATACCACAGGGTGAAGAAATATTTTCTTTGGGATGGCCTTAAATCTAATATTCAAAATTTTGAGGCGGAATTTTTGGTTTTCCAGCAGAACAATGTTGAGACAATTAAGACCCCGCGTCTTCTACAACCTTTATCAATTCCAAGTCAATGTTGAGAGGAGATTTCAATGGATTTTATCACTGGTTTACCTAATTCTGAAGGAAAGAGTGTCATCATGCTGGTAGTTGATAGAACTACCAAGTATGCACACTTTAGTGCATTATCTCATCCATTTAAAGCAAGTACAATTGCTACTACATTTATGCACACATTTCAAAAGCTAGATGGAAACCCAAGGGTTATTGTGAGCGACAGAGATCTCATTTTTACTGGAAATTTTTGGACGAAGTTATTTTTTTGTTTGGGTACTCAATTAGCTCATAGCTCATCTTATCATCCTCAATCCGATGATCAAACTGAGATAGTGAATAAATGTTTGGAAGGATACCTTCGTTTTTTTGTATCTGATAAACAAACACAATGGGTCAAGTGGTTACCTCTCGTTGAATGGTGGTATAACACTTCCTTCCATACTGCAGCAAAAGTGACCCCATTTATGGCACTTTATGGATATCATCCACCATCCATCACATCATCTTTAAGATAAAATTTGAAGGTTCAAGCAGTGGAAGATCACTCGAGCATCAACAAGAAGTTCTCCAACTCTTAAAGGATAATCTGAATTTAGCACAAAATCGAATGAAACAACAGGCAGATCAACATCACAGCGAGAGAATTTTGTATGTAGGAGACTGGGTATTTTTACGGCTACAACCATTGTTGAGGAGGTAAATCCCCTCTGCGGACAGAGGCGATCCCTACTAGCCCAGCAGGGGTCTAGCAACAATCACGAAATGTTACAACGCAAGTTCCTAGTTACGAATGAAAAGACCAAAGATGGAGGCCTACCTGGAATCCAATGCTACGATCTGAAAAAGAGAGTGTTCCCGTTCCTCAGCCTCGGCAGATCACGATCCTCCACGATCTCCGCGGATGGATACCTGCACGTGCAAGAAACAAACAGATACAAGCATAAAATCCAGCATACGCAACTAAATATCAGTCAGAAAGGATACTACTCATATTAACATAATCGAAAACAAAGTGGAACCATAATCATAATCATTCATTAAATAACAATCGAAATAGATTACAACCAATGTTCTGACGTCGTGGTCTCCTTCGGATGGGTCTCCAGTCGCTCACGTCTCGCAAAGCTCGCCAGGGAAAGGGCAAACCTCTCCTGATTCTCTCGACGATAGTCTCCTTACTTGAGTCGGCCTTAAGGGAAGAAAGAGGGCTCTTACGGCGCAAAGGCTCTTGGGAATTTGGAGATTCAAAGCTTAGGCACTTCAAGACTAGCTTGCCATGGAATTGAGCAGGCTTTTATAGATGGGGAAGGAGGGAGTTGGGATCCCTATTATTGTGGGATTGGCCCTATCAACAAGGAAGGTTCCATGGGAGGTGGAAAAACCACTTCCCTTCCATAGAACTCCCACAGCCAAACCTCCCAACTCAAGATAGGCAATGGTTTCTGAGTTTGTTGAAACACAACTTCCGCCATATTTATTTAAAAAAACACTCCTTAAATTGGCTGGCGCGACTACTGCTCTGGGACAGAGCGCCAGTTGGCGCGGCCTCTTTGTAGGATTTTCCCCATTGGCGCGAGTGGTGAACTCTCTGCCCGCGCCAATGCAAAAGGAGATGTTTTTATGGTTTTTTGCAAGGAGATGTCTTTAGGGCAATTGAAGCTCGTGCTTAGAGGAATGCATTGATGATGTTTTCAAGGCATGAAAATGTTCACAGGTCACAAAATGGGTCCTCCATTGTGCGGGACGGGGAACGGTAGGGACGGTGACAAATTATTGTGTAACAGATGCCCCCTAAAGTATGAGGCCCGAGAGAGAGAGGGGTGAAATGCTTTACGAGAACATGTTCAACTGAAGGCCCGCCGTCGGAAAACCTGCGTAGAAAAAATACAACTGATATCTCAAGTACATGATGTATATGTGGTATGGGCGCAGCCATCCGAAACAGAGTTCACTATAATCTGGATCCAGGGTATGGGCACAACCATCCAGCGAGGATCAAATAAATAGACTTAGGTATGGTCGCAGCCATCCAATCAGCAAGTCATATACATAATGATAATAATACACAATCGCAACCTGGATTACAACAGACACAATCCAGGGTCTTGCGCTCCATCTCGACCCAAACAAAGTACAAGTTCAAGCATGCGAATATATGAGCTAAAGTCGAACATGCAGGAACATCGTCTGATTACCAGCCAATGATGAAAGCTATTAACAGACGCGAGAGAAACCACCAATAATGAAAATGGTCCTCAAGGTACTACAGGTACAATCTACGGCGTGTGAATCAATGAGCTGGCGTCGAACACCCGCAGAATCACTCGATCGGAGGCCAATGATGAAAACCCCACGTCGAATGCGACGAACCTACCATTGAGGCATGCAGGCTCCAAGGTACCATAAAGGAGTCTCTAGATCAGCTTCTTGGATAATGAACTGAAGTCGACAGGAAGTGACCTTGATCGAAGGTGGGCCATAATGTTTCCCACATCATCGACACGAGAACATATAAACAGCACGACAGTGGACTTGGCAGTATTTGACATCAACGGATCAGAGGTCATGGTGACAAGGCAATGAGCAGAGGAGAGGTCAAAAAGGATTATCCAAACCCACGGAGGCAAAGTGAAGAAACGAGATGAGATGTCCCCAACCCGACACGAATGCAGACAAGTGCCATGTTCAAGAGAGAAATACTGCCGATGACAATGACGATGGTTCCATTTTTCCCCCACCATTTCTGGCGAGTACCCCAATTATTTTTGATAACAAGCTTGAAGGGGATAGCATATGCTCGTAATATAAGTCCGCCCTTCGAGCGAATCCATCCTAGTGCATTTAACGAGTCCTAGGAAGGAGGAAGGAGGAGAACGTCATTTCGACTGGATCCGATGTCATCAGGGATTAACGAGTCTGACAAAGGGAGAACTCGGCGTCTTTTCATGTTTAGAGAGTTTGAAAAGACAGCAGAAAAGTAAACTCCATAGGTCCCTTTTCGTAAATATTTCCTCAGATCCGAAAAGGTAGAAAACAATATCCGAGAAAACCTCTTAGTCGCGATAGGCTAGGGTATTCCTTTTTCGTAATCAATCCATCCCAGCCCGAAAAAGGGGTAAACGTATACTGGGTAGATGTCGATTCGTGTCCAATTTAACGAGATTGAAACGATAAGGGCCTTGGCAATCTTTTCATGTTTAGAGAGTCAGAAAAGAGCTGAAAGATGACTCCAAAGTGACTTTTTCGTGTATTTATCGAGTCCGAAAAAGTATAAAATACAACTCGTTTCCATCGTTAAAGTCACAAAAACCTGCTGCTGCACATACCAAGCAAGCGTAAAACCCATTTTCGACATAACATATTAAAATATTTGATAAAAATAACTTTTTACAACTCATTATATGTCGAAAAGTTATAAATATGCCAAATTGGTGAAAATAAAATTACATTTACTATTTACCTTGGTAAAAAGCAACAGTGATCCATTTGGAGCAGAAACTTCTGACGGCGATTGCAACAGATCCGGTTGACCATTCATTTTCTCATCCGCTACAGGTAAGAGGCGCTTCCCTGCTCTACATTTTCATCCATTTTTTAATAGTTTTCCCTTGTAAATCAGTTCTCTGTGGTCACTTTTGAAATTTTAGGGTTGCGCTCATTGGCGCGGGTATCGGGCACGGACCCGCGCCAATGGGCTCTTTTATACAAAGGGCTCGCGCCACGTGGCGCGACTGTTCACAAAACAGTCGCACCAGCGGCCGAACCTAAAATTCCGCCTAAAAAATCGATATTCAAACCAAATTGCATGGAATTTGAGGCCTACCAGAGATCTAAATAAGGGTTTATGACCATATGGATGCAGGTAATCAAGAAAAATGGTGATTGAATGGAAAGAACGAGAGCATGGAGAAGAGAATGAACAGGCCATCCAAAGTGAGGCTTGCATGAATGCCCTCAGAAACTGTGGGCTGAAGAAGTTCTTCCTTACACCCTGTCTACGAGCTCAGCCCGAGCTCCTCCAGTATTTGCTCAGTATTTGGGATGAACATGAACAATTGTTCAGGTTGCGAGATCAGGTATTAGAGCTGGAGGTTTCTGATGTTTATTTTATCACCGGATTGTCCCGCAGAGGTCCGATCCCAGTGTTGACTGGAAGCAGACCATCTGGGGAGAAGATGGAAGAAGTGATGGCACGAGTATGCCGAGGAGCACTAATGGGATCAGGAAGCAAGAAGGTGGATATCCACACTATCCCTGATATGGCATTGAGAGTTGTCCTACATACCATCACGCGGGTTGCAGGGTCGCAGGCACCGCATGAGGCCACAAAGGCCCAACTCCTGCTGGCCTCAGAATGCATGAGTCCCTTACTGTTTGACTGGGCAACAGCAGTAACAATAAATATGAAAAGGCAGCTCACAAAATGAAAACAAGCTAAACTGAAACAGTTTGGCTATGGTTCCATCCTGGTATCGTTCATTCTGGAACGCTTACCAATCTTCCAGGGCCAAGGGGCCTCAGTAGCAGATCTGATACCACGAGAGCCAAGAATGGCTCGCTGGGCAGCATTAATGCCCAGAGCTGGAGGCGGCCAACAGATGTCCTGGAGGCTGGAGTTCTTTAGGTGGTTACGGCGCCAGCTAATTGTAGTGGAAGACTGGCCCTATGCAGGAACTGACTTCACCGGAGACCCAGATCTCCCACTGCCAGAAGGAGATGACTGGGACGAGGAGTTGGGTAAGACCTCATGTTTTTGATTTTATGTTTTATGTTTTTTTTTGTTAATACACATTCGTCCTAACACATTTTATATATGTATGCAGATGTGGGACCTGAGAGACCAGCTGGGATGTCTCCCATCTCACGGAGGACTCAACTCACCCCTGATCCTCAGGGAGAGGGCACCGGAGGAGAGGAGTTGATCCAAAATCTTGAGGGCATTGCCCGAGGGATTCCGGACTATTCTCGGCTGGCGGACGTACCGATGGCATACCAGCGCCACACGGTGGGAGTTCCAAGTCGGATCCACCGAATCCTGAGACGCTTAGTGCGTGAAGTCACATTCTATCATGAGCACCATGCGGATTAGCTCTTAGGATTTATACCACACCTATTTTTTGAGAGACGTATCGTTTCCAAATGTACTTAAGACGATTATGTATATTTTGACTTTCGTGATGCACACTGTGCAAACATTTCGACACATATATATATGTATATACATATGACTATTTTGGATGGATCTTTTACATGTGATGATGTTTTTTATATGTCATGCAAATGTCTAATACAAATGTAATCTAATGTATCAGTTACATAACAAATGACCCCATGCGAAATGTATTGACACAATGTATCTACTCACACATTTCATTTTTACGCAAGCTTAAAAGCACACACACACATGCAAACTATGCTTGAAATGAGGAAGACGGGCATGCCCCCCAGCATGGTGTCTCAATTCGAGGTGCATGCCCCCCAAGCTTCAGTCCATTGAAAATGGAGTGAAGGTTCAAAACAAAAAGTCGAATTGAACATGCTCGTGTTTCATTATTTTAACGAGGTTGACACACTTAAAAGAACTGTCCTCAAACAGCTTGGTTCATTGTTTTTAGGAGCTTGACACCAGTGGAGGAACTATGCTCCAAGAACCTGGTTTCATTTTTTAAAGAGCTTGACACAGGGAGGAAACCGTGCTCTAACCGACTTACATCAAAATAAACAAGAAGGCGGTGCTTCCAAGAGTTCCACTCCCGATGGAAGGAAAACATCCTGTAAGTCAGAACCCAATGCCCCTAGTACACTATGTACGATGGTGTCATCACTGAGTGTGGGCACAGGGTAGGTAGACACATAGTTGACCTGCGGTGGAGCAGATACAACGGGTGAATAAAAACCAGGAGGGGGTGATGGCGGACCAGTTGCCACATTAGGACCAAAGAACGAAAGCTGATCAATGGTCACGATCCGTCCTTCATGCGGAAAATAGGCCACACGAAAAAGGGAGGAGACGAGCGCTCCCATGGCATAGGTGTAATCGCGCCCCAAAAGCAGATTGAAATCCAATGGGCCTAGAACAACCATCACATCCATATGGACGGTTTTACCTCCCAAAGTAACCGGTAACCTTGGAAGGATCCCCAATGGTTGACTCGTCCTTCTGTTAAAAGTCAACAGATTCTGCGTAACAGGCGCAAGCGGCGGTGAACCAAAAGCTTGCTAGGTAGTTGAGGATAGAATACTCACATACGCACCTTCATCTATAATGGTGCTAGGTACGACCAGACCAAGAGCCTCTACTGTGATCTCGAAAGGCACGTAAGACGGAAGGCGGAATCCTGCAAATCGACTCCAATCAAAGGAGGCGACCAGACTACTCGGAGGGGATACCATCGAACCGAGAAGGTCTTCCCCTGGTGTTACGGAAGAAGAAGGAGCATCCTCCATAACCTCCATCTCGAAGGCGAGAGGGGTATCCTCCAGAACCTCTACGGTGGGAGGCAGAGGAGCAGCTCTTTGAGGTACGGGGATAGGAGAATCTTTCTCCAAGTCTGAAGAATCTGAAGAAATCAGAAGGACATGGGGGGGGTGAGATCCAATCTCGACAGAAAAGACCTGGTGCACCGCGGACGAGGCCAGTTCAACCGATCCTACGACCAATGGTTGGTCAGGGACAGATTCGTAAATTCGAATTTGTAAGGGAGTGGGAAGGACCAAAGATGACTCTTGACCAATCGTAGGATCAGCTGGCGGAGGACTCAAAGAAAGCCGATTATAACCAGGTGGAAGGCGTGATGTAGAACCGGTTGGGTTGTCCAAAACTCACTTGGCTTCATCCATATAAGGACAAAGGTGAACGACATGGTGCCCTTCACACAGCTTACAGGGATTGGTGATCTTACCCTGCTTCTTAGGAGCCTTATCAGCACCAGTTGAAGATGTGCCCCCAACCTGGCTCCCGGAAGTCAAAGGAAATGGCGGACGGCCGTCGGACCATGCTTCGAGCACCTTGGGGATGCCAGGGCAGTCTCGAAGAAGATGGTCTCCCGTGCACAACATGCAAGGGAACTTGATTTTCCGTGGAGGGTTGGAAGGTTTATCAAGAGGAGATATTTCAGAAACAATGGCTGCACTTTTAGCCTCTCGCTTATCAGACTTCTTCTTCTTCTTCTTAACCACCTGGTTACTCGAATCCAGGCTTTCACCAGGCGAAGTAGAAGAGGAGGACGCAGAAACAGGCGAAGAAGGGGAGAGGTCCACCTTGGAATCAACATGATGTTGTTCAGGTGGAGGAACTGATTGAACAGTAGCGGAGATATTTGGGACCACAGAGGTTGAAAACAACCAAACAGGCAACCCAACAGTTGACCCAGGAAGGGACAACGTTGCCATGTAAGGAGCACCAACATTCCCAAAAGGAGGAAAATGACCAGGATTCCCTTCTGAGGGGATTCCTTGGTTGGTAAACTCTGAAAAAGTTGCCATCAAAACTCAAAACCACACACGGGCTGAAAAAGAGTCAAGACACACGATCAAACAGTCAACAAGCAATATCTAAGCGGGCGTGTAATCGTGGGTGATTAATTTTTACCACATTGAAAAGTAAGAAACTTTACCGTTTCATGTTTTAAGAGTCGAGAAACGATAAAAGATGACTCTATCTCTTTCAGATTTGACACAAGCGTGAAAGGACAAGCGCTTGATGGTCTTTTCAAGTTTAGGGAGTCAGAAAAGACCAAATGACTACTCAGGAAATACTAGGCACAAAGGGTGTACCAAATAACCGTGAACTGCAATATACACCTTGGTTTTAATAATGAAGAAGAAATCAACCAAGGACTTTCCGTACGTGCAGGAAATCTCCCCGAATGCTGTGTTCGGTGTATCACGGGTATAGGGCGGCAGACTCGGCTTCCTATGGATAAAGGATTGAAACCTAGAGGGGTCTCCCTTTATATACGCGACGGTACGGGGAGCACAAGTCCGTACTAGCACTGTCTAAAGCCAAAAGGCGAACGACAGCTGCTAGGTTTAAAGACGCCGGAACACGTCTCTAGCCTAGACCTCTAAATATGTTTCGTTAGATTTCAATGTTGCCTTAGGTTAATTGAGTGGATTTTAAAGTTGATCTTCAATTAGGTTTCAATTTTCAGGCCCTAACGAATGTATGGTTTCAAAAAAAACTCCTAAGTGCAAAGCTACATGCCACAGTAGACCATTTTGTTCAATGAAAACTAGCTACAGGAGAGTTGAGAGTCTTTACACAAACAAAATGATTCGAAAGACAAACATTGAGATCTCTAATGCAACTAATGAAATTGAAAACTTTTCATTCAAATCACCAATTACTAGTAAAATCGAAAAATTTCAATTTGCACTAATTCAACCAAGAGCACAAGAGATTTTTTTTTGAATTTTCAACGTTTGATAGCTAATATGCACTAAACAAACTGAAAACAAATGGACCAACTTGAGAAACGATATTGAGAGAGCAAAAAACAAACGAATTTCACTCAATGACACAAGCAATCAAATCCCAAATCAACCAAAGTCTCTCAAAACCAAGAAAAGACTCAAAGGCTCCAATGGACTGTGTGATCTAGGCCCAAAGCAAGACCAAACGAAATTTGAATGAAGGAATGAGAAATCACCCAAAAATCGCAACAAAACAGTGAACAACTACTAAGAGGATGCGGAGGAGCAATTAGAAATTCGACTGGACAAACGAAACACCAAAACTCCCAAGGAGGGCTCGATACACAAAGCCACTAGATGCCCTAGGGCTTAAAACGTGAAATCGATAGATAAAAGCAAACAACCAAAGGACGAAGGCAAATTCCCAGTCAAACAGGACTCCAACACACTCAGGTAGTCGAAAAATCAAGAAGAAAAGCACTGACCAGACCCAGAGAGCTCAAAACTGAGCAAACTCAAAAACCTTACAGGAGTGGCGCGACTGTAAGGCTGTAACTGGTGCCAGAAAGCAATTGGCGCGGGCTAAACAAAAGCAACGTGCGCCAATTGGCGCGACTGTAGAGCTAAAAATCGCGCCAGTCGAGTTTCTCAGCCAAAAACAAAAAAGAACTACTCCAGAAGCAGATCAATGTATACTAAGCAAACCAAGAAGCAAAAAATAGCAAAAGAACCCAACCCAGAAGGCTCATCAAGCAAGGAAAATCATAAAATAATCAAAGCGAGACAATCTAAACGAGACAGTGAAATCTAGACGATCCCCAGCGGAGTCGCCAAATTGTTGAGGAGGTAAATCCCCTCTGCAGACAGAGGCGATCCCTACTAGCCCAGCAGGGGTCTAGCAACAATCACGAAATGTTACAACGCAAGTTCCTAGTTACGAATGAAAAGACCAAAGATGGAGGCCTACCTGGAATCCAATGCTACGATCTGAAGAAGAGAGCATTCCCGTTCCTCAGCCTCGGCAGATCACGATCCTCCACGATCTCCGCGGATGGACACCTGCATATGCAAGAAACAAATAGATACAAGCATAAAATCCAGCATATGCAACTAAATATCAGTCAGAAAGGATATTACTCATATTAACATAATCGAAAATAGAGTGGAACCATAATCGTAATCATTCATTAAATAACAATCGAAAGAGATTACAACCAATGTTCTGACGTGGTGGTCTCCTTCGGATGGGTCTCCAATCGTTCACGTCTCGCAAAGCTCGCTAGGGAAAGGGAAAACCTCTCCAGAGTCTCTCGACGATAGTCTCCTTACTTGAGTCGGCCTTAAGGGAAGAAAGAGGGCTCTTACAGCACAAAGGCTCTTGGGAATTTTGAGATTCAAAGCTTAGGCACTTCAAGACTAGCTTGCCATGGAATTGAGCAGGCTTTTATAGATGGGGAAGGAGGGAGTTGGGATCCCTATTATTGTGGGATTGGCCTTATCAACAAGGAAGGTTCCATGGGAGGTGGCAAAACCACTTCCCTTCCATAGAACTTCCGCAGCCAAACCTCCCAACTCAAGATAGGCAATGGTTTCTGAGTTTGTTGAAACACAACTTCCGCCATCTTTATTTAAAAAACACTCCTTAAATTGGCTAGCGCGACTACTGCTCTGGGACAGAGCGCCAGTTGGCGCGGCCTCTTTGTAGGATTTTCCCCATTGGCGCGAGTGGTGAACTGTCTGCCCGCGCCAATGCAAAAGGAGATGTTTTTATGGTTTTTTTCAAGGAGATGTCTTTAGGGCAATTGAAGCTCATGCTTAGAGGAATGCATTGATGATGTTTTCAAGGCATGACAATGTTCACAGGTCACAAAATGGGTCCTCCATTGTGCGGGACGGGGAACGGTAGGGACGGTGAAAAATTACTGTGTAACAACCATACAAACCAATGTCCCTCAAGCAAGCTAAGAAGGATAATAAAGTATCGCCAAAGTACTATGGCCCTTATAAGGTGTTGCAAAAGATTGGCACTATGGCATACAAATTGGAGCCTCCTGCTTCTTCATGAGTGCATCCAGTTTTCCATGTTTCATGCTTAAATAAGGTTATAGGTGAAAATATTCCAGTTAAAACAATATTTCTAGAACTTGATGAGGAAGGAAAAAATCATATTGGAACCTGAAGAGGTCACGGAAACAAGAACTCGACAGCTACGAAATCGATCAATTTCAGAGTATCTCATCAAGTGGAAGAACTTACCCACTAAAGATTCTACATGGGGGGATGAGAATTTTATACAGAAGCACCCAAAGCTACTCAAGCGTTTAGGACAACAATTTTTTGAAGGAGAGGGGCGTGTTAGGTCCCTATATTACTAGTGTAGTCCCTTATTGTTGTTAGTGTAACCCCCTTATTGTTATTATTTTACCCCTGTAACCCCCATATTTTTATTATTGTGCCCTTAAATTATTATTGTTAGGTAGGCTAGGATTACGTTGTGACCCCACTAGGATTACATTGTGGCCCCATGGACTCCTATATATAGAAAGGAGGTTTTGTAATTTGTATCATCCAAGAATTGTTCATTCATGTAATGTATTGGAGGTTTCCCCCTTGAAGTGGCTTATTTCTAAGGCGTTGATATCTCTTTTCTTCTATTTTTGGAGTTGGTTTCACAACATAATTTTTTCTTGTTACTCCTCTAATTTGTCTATGTTGGATTCTTAATTTGTGGCTAAAAATAGGATCTCTCTTCTATCATCTTGGGAATCATATTCTTCTTCTTTAGAAAAATCATTATCCTCTTTAGAGTAGATATTTTATTTTTGAATATTTTCCATTGAGGACCATTTTTTTGGGTTCTTACTCATCATCACTTTCTTCCTTGAAAGGAAACTTAGCAGGGAAATGTCATATATTTCCATAATTAAAACATATGAGAGGTAACTTACCATTGAATCTATTTTTTTTGTTTAGTTTACCGACTAGTTGATCCATTTCTGTATCGAAGTCGTCTTTAGACTTACATTTTTTTGACTTCTTATATTATTTTAATGTTTCTTCCTTATGTGATTATTTTATATGGAATATATTTTGGCATCAAAACACGGCCTCAAAAAATTTTGAACAATTGTCATTTCTTCAACTTTTTCTCTAAGTCCTTTGAGAGAATTAACCACTACAATTACTTGAAGAAAATAACCATCAACATCTTCTTCATCATTGATTTTCAAGCTTTAAAATTGTATCTAAAAAGTATGAAGCTTTTCCTTCTTTAATTTTTCGTCTCCTTCATATTTTCTTACAAGTTTGTCCCACATCTCTTTGGTTGATTCACACTACAAAACTTTAACAAATTATGAATCTAAAAATCCACTTAAAATTGAACTCATAGCATTTGCATTGGATACATAATTCTTTCCCTCATCTTCATCAGTTGGGGGATAATATGAAACCTTATATTCATTTGTAACAAATTGCTAAACTTCAACACCAAGAGACATCAAGTGGGTTTTCATTCTTATCTTCCTAAGGGAAAAATTTGTTCCATCAAAGAGAGGAATTTTGATTGAGGTTTCTTGACTAGCCATGGCCCCTATAAGATATTCTTCCAATTGTTATATTATTCTTAAAGAAGCTTTGTATGATACCAATTGTTGGAAATACATAGTGATACTAAATGGGGGGTGAATCAATATCACATACATTAGATTCTTTCACTTTATTAATCTTCAAAATTAAATCACGTCACATAATCAATCATCAGCACAATGCATGAACACAGATATAAAAGTGGAAATCCAAACTTGAAGAAAGAAAACTTGAATGATTTCCAAAAAGTATTTAATTTATTAGAACCAATTGTGAGGACACCAATCCAATGCAAGCACCAACTTACAACAATAGTAGGATCCAAACTATCAAGAAGATGAGGACACCAATCCTCAGTAAGCACCAAATTATAGTTGTTTCATTGTTCAGAAAATAGTATGTAGGCTTAGAATTTTTCAAAAGAATGTTTTCACTCCTAAAATCCCAACTCATAATATAATTCATCCTCCACAAGGACTGCAACTCGGCCTCTAACCAGGACTACAACTCAACCTCATACCGAGATAGAAACTCGACCTCAAATAAGCCCAACAAGGATAACCCTTACCAAGAATTATGCTAAACACCCTTACACATAAATATACTCCAACTCAGCTTCACTTCTCTTATATGGTTTTTGATGAGGTATGAACCTCAAGCCTGCTCCTTGGCTCTCCTAAAAAAATGAATTTCTTGAGCAGTGACTAGAAATCCTCCTTCTTGTTGAAAAGTGTAACTAAGTTTGGTTTTCATAATGACATGCAATTATGATTTTATGTAAATAAGAGACAAAGGAAAAATAAAATGTATTTATTTTATTACTTGCATATGGGTGTCATATTTAAGGATTTTATTTATAGGTCAAATGATTCTTCTTGATGTATTTAGGATTTTGTCATCTTGTCATAAAGATAATTGGAGTCATGTAAATGACAAGCACAATAATATTCTTCACATCGGCCTCAATATATATGCTCAAATATCATGTGGACCTACATATGGAGTCACACCCCTTCATGATGGTCATGTCTTCTCAAGTACAGAGAAGAAAAACTATATAAAGGAGAATATACCCTCGCAATTTAAACAGATCAGTTCATTGAATTCTGAGATTTTCAAATGGGTATTACAATGTTGCAATTCGGAGAGAGACACAGAATATCCTCAGAATACCTCTGTGATTTAGGTGATGAGAGCAGTGAAATATATCTTTAATATTTTGGATGGGATCAACAAAGATAAGGTGTGGATCTACCACGGTGATGCTCCTCATCATATCTCGGTAATCTTCAGTGAATAGAAAAGCAAGAAGTTCGGATCACAGTGATCAAAATGAAAACTATTTAGAATATTTTTAGTGGTATTACAATGACACCTCCTCATTGTATAGGTGTTTTATAATAGTATATAATCTTGTATTATGGTGTTAAACTCAGTGCTACTATGATTGTCTATGCTCGGTGCTTCTCAATTCTGTGGTAATATGAAAAATAATGCTACAATATCGTACGGTGATATGCATGGAGATCATCGTTCATTGGATGTTGCTACAGTGGTCATGATTTGATGACCTTGACATATTCTGGTGCCATGGAGAGATGATCTCAGTTGAATAAATATAGAAGAAGTGGAAGAGAATCAAGGAATAAGGATGATTATGTCTTGGTCTCAAAGTGGCACCATAGGTCAAGGGTCATTGTCTTGGTCTTAGTTAATTGGAATCTCTATAAGAAGATTTGATGGGGTTTCCTCTCAAAGAGAGAGGTTTTGACCCTGGCTCAAAACCTACATGTTGTGTCTCTTGTTTATTTCATGTTCATTCTTTGGTTATTGTTTGATAAAGAAGAACCCTAATTACAAAGATTAAGAAGATCCTAATTTGAATAAGTAAAAATGCATTCACATGTAGTAACTAATAAAGATAAATCTCTTTATGCTAAATTCCCTAGATTTCTCAACATGGTTTTAGAGCTATGGTGACAGTCAAAGAAGGGAATCTAAGAGGAACTTAAGGATTAGATCAAAGTCAACAGTTCATCTAAGAGGCACTCAAGAAGGAGCTCGGCCAAGACAACATTCGATCTAGGTTCATATCTCCTCTGAAATTTCGATGATGGAGTATAGATAATAGTTCGGTGATATCTTTGTTTTTATGTGGGTAAGGCAAAGATAAACAATCGGATCTTTGGCACAGTACGAAATCTTGAATTATTTCAGAGAGTTATCACTATCAACAGCTCAGGTATCTTTCATAAAATAGTTATGGGCTCACATATTTTATAGACGTCAAAGAAAAGGAACAGTAAAGCATACCTCTGTCTCGGCACTATATCACAGTGCTACTTCAGAGCTAGAATAGATCTCGGTGCCAAAAATCAAATGCAGTAGGCATAGTCACATTATATCACAGAAATTTTGGTTTCTCGACACACTTGGAAAGAAGGTATGATAATATCAATAACAAAGAGAAAGAGGTATACAAAGCAAAGTAGTCCGAAGAATAGCGAATCAAGATCACATCATCTTGATCTGAGAAGAATTTTTTGTTGAGAATGCAGCAAGATGATGGAGCTTGGTGAAATGAAGTCGCCTTCACTAAGTGGGCCCGCAGGCAAATTCTGGCGCAAAGTCTATTTTTAGACTATGTCTATTTTTAGACATATGGAGCATGGTTCGGGGATTCCAATTTGAGATTCTTGGAGCATTGGTCATGTTGGTAAAAATATATGAGACTCTATTTTTTAGGTCGAAGAGGTCGAAGGCTATTTTTAGACTACCTCTCCTAAAAATATGGAAGTCAAATATTATTTACCCTTAATAATATTTGGACTATAAACAGCAGTTTACTCTCTTGGAGCACTTCAGTTTGAGCTACAGAAGTGGCTCATGCAACTGACAGAGAAATCACGTGGTTCCCAAGGGTTTGATGGCATCATACATGGTTGAATTCAGTTAGAACTTCAGTGGCAGAAGTTTGGTGGAGTTAATGAGACAGATAGTGGAGTTGTGTTCTGTTTATTTTAGTTGAACTAGTTGAGATTAGTTTAATTAGCTAATCAATTAGTTATGAGTGGAGTGAATTAAATATTATTTAATTCATTAATTAGTAACTCATTATTCAACTCAAGAGCACATCAGTTCACTACAGTGCATGATCAGTTCAGTGGAGACCAGTGAAAGAGGTAGATGAAAGGGTGGAGTTAGCTATCAGTTGTGACTATACTATTGCTATTTGCAACACACAGATAGGTGGAGTAAGCCCATGAGGATTGCGCAATTCAGGCTGGTGGTTTATCTATATAAAGAGGCCATCCCATAGCATTGAAACACGCAATAGAGGCAAGGCAATTGGCGGTGAGTTTTGAACCAGTAACCTGTTCAAAACTGAGCTAGATTGTGAGTAACTGTATGAGAAAGTACTGAGTACTTGTGAGGAGTATTGTATTGAGTTGTTACATGATTTCTCCATTATAATATACAAAATAGCTATGGGGTTTTCAACTATAAGCTTTCCCCATACATATTGTGTTAATTTGTATGATGATTTGATGTGTTATCACTTGATTTTATTTCCGCATGTGTGATGATTTGAGTTGAAGAGATTATGTGTTGCATATAAATTCGAATTGTATGTGATCAGGATAGTATCGGTGGATAATTAATGATTATTCAGCAAAATTATACATGGTATCGAAGCTATTGAAGCAGAGATTGATCATCACAGTGATTACAAACTTATTTCGGTAGACAGAGTCTGCATGCGGGCCAGGTAGCCTCCGGATTCATCTTTCTTCGGAAAGTGAAAGGTCTGGTAAATGCCCCTTGCAGTCAATCTCTATGCTAGAAATAATTTGTTCTCAAAGATCTAGAGTAGCTGAGCTTTGAGGTGGAATTCGAATTTTGCAGCAATTTTGTTTTCTTGGTGCCGGTGTTGAAAATGTCTTTCAACGGTTTGCGACTCGAATATGCTCTTGAAGGCAGTTCGAATTATGTTGCATGGAAGGATCGCATGGAGGCAGTATTAGAAGATAATGGTCTCAAGGAGTTCGTAGATACGGATGTCCAAAAGCCCACTGATCCTGCTGAAGTCGAAGCATGGCAAAAGAAGATGGCGAAGTGTCGAAGGATCCTGTTGGAGGGCGTCAAGGATCATATTGTATCCAGCCCGCATGGAAAGGCTACTCCATATTTAATGTGGAAAGCTTTGACGGATCTATTCCAGAGTAAGAGTGACCAAAGGAAGCTGGCGCTCAAAGATAAGCTCAGGAACATCAAGATGGAGAAGGGCGACAGTATCGCCAAATACCTCAGTATCGCCAAAAGCTCACTGATCGCATGCTTGGTTTCAAGTATGATGGGATCGGTGTGGTTCTTGGACAGCGATGCGTCATTTCATATGACGGGAGATTGGGAGTTGTTCTCAGATCTGGAGGACAAAGATTTGGGTGTGCACATCGAGATGGGCGATGATGGTAGATATAGTGCGACTGGTATCGGTACCATATCCTTTCAGAGGGAGTCTGGTAAACCCTTTGTACTGAAGGATGTCATGCATGTACCTGGATTGAAGAAGAACCTGATTTCAGTAGCGATGTTGGAGGATAAGGGTTATGATGTGGTCTTCAGCGAAGGAAAAGCTTTCATGCGCAGTAAGACTACTGGAGAGACCCGGAAGATAGGGGTTCGAACTCAGAACCTTTATCAGTTGCAGGTAGATGACTGCGCAGCTATGGCATGCAAGGCTGGAGATGTGGTGAGCCGGGATGATGAGGGCGAACTATGGCACAGGAGATTGGGCCATCTTCACCGTGGAGCTTTGAAGATTCTGCAGCAGATTTCTACTGGACTTCCTAAGGGCACCCTTGCGCAGTCAGATCAGTGCAAGGGGTGTACTTTAGGGAAGTATGTGAAAGCCACCTTTCACGAGAAGGATAGTCGCGCCACGACGATCCTTGAGAGAGTTCACACAGACGTGTGTGGTCCTTTCGCAGTTGCTTCGACAGCAAAGCACAAGTATTATGTGATCTTTGTTGATGATTTCTCTCGAAAGTGCTGGATCTTCTTCATGCCGAAGAAGAGCGATACATTCGCGAAGTTCTGTGAGTTTAAAGCACTAGTCGAGAAGGAGTCGGGGAAGAAGGTGATTGCTCTAAGGAGTGATAACGGTGGTGAATTCATCTCGGCTGAATTCAAAGAGTTCTGCAGCGCAGAAGGGATTCGGCGAGAGCTCATCGCACCCCATAACCCACAGCAGAACGGGGTGGCTGAGCGGAAGAACAGAACGATCGTGGGTGCTGCACGGGCGATGTTGCATGATCAGGGCCTACCCCTTCACTTGTGGGCTGAGGCATGCAATACAGCAGTATATGTGCCGAACCGTTGTCCTCACAAGGTTCTTGGCATGAGTACACTGGAGGAGGCTTATTCTGGCAAGAGGCCTGATATTTCCCATTTGCGGATTTTTGGTTCTCCTGTCTACATGCATGTGACGAAGGATGCGAGAAGGAAGCTGGATCCAACTGCTGAGGTTGGAATATTTGTGGGGTACACTGATACACCTCACAACTACCAGGTATATTTTTCAGACAGTCGAAAGACTGTTGTGCGACGGGATATAAAATTTCAGGAGGAGAAAGCCATGCAGTGTTCGCTTGAGAGGGAGCTACACTTGCATGCAGATGAGGAGCTGCTAGTTCCTAAGGAGGAGCTTCCGGATGTGGATCAGCCACAAGAGGAGGTTCAAGAGGTGGAAGAAACCACCCAGGTAGTGCCAACCATCAGAGGGCGCATGCACACTACAGAAGTTGAGCGACTGGCTCGGGATGCAGAGAAGGTTGTAGGACCACCTACAGCACAGCGCAGACAGAGACAGTCACCGGATCGGTACACTGGATACATGGCTCTTATGAGTCAATGTGCTGTGACAGAGCCATCCTCTTTTGAGGAAGCCGTGGAGGAACCCGCATGGGTTGATGCCATGATCGAAGAATATGATTCGATCATCAGGAACAGTGCATGGGAGATTGTCCCAAGACCGGTTGGGAAATCAGTTGTAGGTTCGCGATGGATCTACAAAGTGAAGCAGGCGGCTGACGGGAGTGTGGAGAAGTACAAGGCGAGATTTGTCGCCCGTGGCTTCTCACAGATCGAGGGGATTGAATATGAGGAGACTTTTGCACCTGTCGCAAGGTACTCTTCCATACGGACGATCCTTGCTCTCTCAGCGCAGATGGGGTGGCACATTCATCAGATGGATGTGAAGACTGCGTTCCTCAATGGAGTCATTGAGGAGGAGGTGTACATAGAGCAGCCTGAAGGTTTCGATATCTTCAGCAGTGAGTCGCATGTGTGCCGACTCAAGAGAGCACTGTACGGGCTGAAGCAAGCACCTCGTTCTTGGTACACTCGGATAGACAGCTACTTCACCGGGCTTGGATTCTCCAAGAGTGAGGCAGATCCAAACCTGTACCAGATTGTGGTGGAGGGGAAGCTGTTGATCATCGTACTGTATGTAGATGATCTGATTTTGGTTGGCGATGAGCAGTTGATACTTTCATGCAAGGAGGATCTTGCACGAGAGTTTGAGATGAAGGACTTGGGAATCCTTCATTATTTCCTGGGATTGGAGATTTGGCAGCGCAGCGGAGGACTGTTTGTTTCTCAGGGCAAGTATGCCCGGGAGATTCTGGAGAGGTTCAACATGCAAGGCTGCAAGCCTGTTGACACTCCTCTTCCTGGTGGTTAGAGGAAGGAGGATTCTACTTCAGCGGAGGTAGTGGATGCCACTGTCTATCGACAGTTGGTGGGGTCGCTTATGTATCTGGTCAATACACGACCCGATATATGCTATGCAGTTAACCAGCTTTCGCAAGCTATGGGTAAGCCTACCAAGCTCTTTTGGAAGGCGGGCAAGCATGTATTGCGCTATATCAGAGGCACATCGGGATATGGTCTATGGTACAGACAGGAGGATGGAGTGAAGCTTTCTGGTTTCACTGATGCAGATTGGGCAGGGAGCCCAACAGACCGGAAGAGCACTTCCGGAGGAGTTTTCAGCATTGGGTCGACAGCAGTTTCCTGGTACAGCAGGAAGCAGAGATCCGTGGCACTCAGTTCAGCAGAGGCCGAGTACATGGCAGCAAGCTTGGCTGCATGTGAGGCTATTTGGATGAGGAAGATCCTCGCAGTTTTGTTCAGGTTGCATTTGGAGCCTACAGTGATCTACTGTGATAACCAGAGCTGCATCAAGCTCTCGGCTAATCCAGTATTTCATGATAGGTCCAAACATATCGACATCAGGTACCATCACATCAGAGATTGTGTTCAGCGGAGAATCATGATGCTTTCATATGTTCCCACGGAGGATCAGGATGCCGACATCCTGACGAAGGCGCTCACCAGGAGCAAGTTCGAATTCCACAGAGGCAGGATAGGGATTGCAGATAATCCATATCTTGCTAAGAGGGAGTGTTGAGAATGCAGCAATATGATGGAGCTTAGTGAAATGAAGTCGCCTTCACTAAGTGGGCCCACAGGCAAATTCTGGCGCAAAGTCTATTTTTAGACTATGTCTATTTTTAGACATATGGAGCATGGTTTGGGGATTCCAGTTTGAGATTCTTGGAGCATTGGTCATGTTGGTAAAAATAGATGAGACTCTATTTTTTAGGTCGAAGAGGTTGAAGGCTATTTTTAGACTACCTCTCCTAAAAATAGGGAAGTCAAATATTATTTACCCTTAATAATATTTGGACTCTAAACAACAGTTTACTCTCTTGGAGCACTTCAGTTCGAGCTACAGAAGTGGCTCATGCATCTGACATAGGAATCACGTGATTCCCAAGGGTTTGATGGCATCATGCATGGTTGACTTCAGTTGGACTTCAGTGGCAGAAGTTTGGAGGAGTTAATGAGACAGATAGTGGAGTTGTGTTCTGTTTATTTTAGTTGAACTAGTTGAGATTAGTTTAACTAGCTAATCAATTAGTTATGAGTGGAGTGAATTAAATATTATTTAATTCATTAATTAGTAACTCATTATTCAACTCAAGAACACATCAGTTCACTACAGTGCATGATCAGTTCAATGGAGACCAATGAAAGAGATAGATGAAAGGGTGGAGCTAGCTATCAGTTGTGACTATACTGTTGTTATTTGCAACACACAGATAGGAGGAGTAAGCCCATGAGGATTGTGCAGTTCAGGCTGGTGGTTTATCTATATAAAGAGGCCATCCCATAGCATTGAAACACGCAATAGAGGCAAGGCAATTGGCGGTGAGTTTTGAACCAGTAACCTGTTCAAAACTGAGCTAGATTGTGTGTAACTTCATGAGAAAGTACTGAGTACTTGTGAGGAGTATTGTACCGAGTTTGTTACATGATTTCTCCATTATAATATACACAATAGCTGCGGGGTTTTCAGCTATAAGCTTTCCCCATACATACTGTGTTAATGTGTATGATGATTTGATGTGTTATCGCTTGATTTTATTTCTGCATGTGTGATGATCTGAGTTGAGTTGAGTGGAAGAGATTATGTGTTGTGTATGAAGTTCAAATAGTATGTGACCAGGATAGTCTCGGTGGATAATTAATCATTATTCAGCAAATTTCTACATTTTTGAATTACATTCATTCAAATAAGTTGAAGCATATTGAAGGCAAGAAGGGATTATCATCTCCAAAATCCATAAGGCAAGCTCCTATCATTACAGCAAGGATCTCATTCTTATCCTTGAAGAAGATAATCCAAGGAAGCATCAATAAATATTCTTCAACCACCATCAAAGTGAAAAAGGTGAAGATTTCATCTTCAAATGTCAAGTATATTTTATTCTATAATTAAATTTGGTAAAATGACTTTGTTAATTGCAAGAATATCTATAAGCTAGTTAGGTCATAAATATTTCTTGCGTGAAAAGGGAGGATATAAATAACCCTCATAGAAGTGAAGTCATTGAACATATCAATCAAAAGGTCTCCTCTAAATATATGGAAAGGAATCAAAGGATTCTTATGAAATCAGTCAAAGTTCCCCTCATCCCTATGTAGCAGTAGTGGGGGCATCAAAGAGATATATGATAAGCTAGAAGATATATTCTCTGAAGATACAGTAAATAAGGTCATATCAATTAGACCTGATATGAGATCTGAGAGAAATGATAAAATTATAATCATCAATGTGAAAGGTAAAAAATGTCCAACAGGAGAAGAAAGTTATCTCATCTAACAACTTTTTCTTTTGTGCTAAATAGAAGAAGACAAGTTCAGGGTAAGAGTGTTGAAATTTAAAGGACTCGGACATTATAGGAAGAAAACTCATATCCATGGAATGATGAAAGAAGTTGGAGGAAGGAAGGCCTTGGAAAGAAGGAGTAATAGATGTTTACTATATTTAAGATAGTCTCCCTCACAAAAGGTATTTTCATAACTACTATATCTTTCATAGGATATGGTTGTGATAAATAATAAGATGCAATATGGCATCAAAAAAGAATTAGAATCAAGATCTTGTGACATCACCATGGGAATCATGAATGAAAGGAGGAACTAAATCCATGGCAATCAAATATGAAGGATATAGCTCTTGGGAACCTCATTGGAAGGAAAAATTCATCCAGAACATGGATCATCATACATCAAAAGGAAAAATATGTCGGATAAGGAAATACAAGATCCTCAAGATTCTCTGATGGAATCCTCATCAAAGGGTTCACTGATCTAGATAAGAATAAGTGTTTCATCAGTAAATCCATCTTGTGGAATTCATGGGTGATGATATGATGACAAAAATCAAATCAAGGAATTTTCTAATAGTGAGTTGTCGCAATGTGCATATTTCCAACAGACATGTGAGCTCCGGAGGATGTTTAGGCTTGATCCTCATCTGACGAGTAAAAACAACATATTTTAATGGTGGAAACATTTGTGTAGAAACATTAGATAAGCTGCCAAGTACCAACCATTGGCTATGGGGCTTGAAAATAAATTTTCAATGATGCTCAGGGTCAATTTTAGATAACTACTTGATTATCTCAACCATTTTGGTTCCTTGTTCCAACCAAGTCCTTAATAATGTATTGGCATATGGAAGTGAATATTCTGGGAAGTTAGAAATAAGGTTTGATTTCAACAGAGTATCATTGATTGATTCGATGATGGAAATAGAAATATCTCAAGCCTTGCTCATTGCAACATCAGCTTGTTTCATTCTAATCGCCCACTCTCGGAAGATTATTGTCTTTTTTGCCTCATCGATTTTAGGGAAAATTTGTTTCTCTACTTTCTGTACTTTCCTGCCAGCTTAGAAAATCAGTTAGTTTCTCATTCACTTCATCGACAGTTCATCATCTCATTTAACTGATCAACAAGAAAATTTATTGTTTTGCATTGATCTTGAATCAATATGAGCTTATTGCCAAATATTTTCTTCTAATACCTGAGCAGAGTATTTAACTCTTTGGTTTCCTTCTTAAAATTTGTCAGATGAGGATTGACACTTAACTTCTTTATCTTTCTTTGAATTTATTTAAGTTCATTATATTTTGTTGTGTCTCCTTGTCATGTTGTAGTTACAATGTATCAAATTTATTTTGAAGCTCTACTAACTATTTTTTCCATTGTTTAGTGATTTTTTTTTTCTATGCATTGAATTCTTGTTCCAACGAGACAATATGTTCTTCCTTTTTTTTAGAAGATCTTTGACTTCTACTGCTTTGTCTATTGTGGCAGAAGCATAGGCTCCTGTAAACTGAGCCAATTTTCCTAGCTCTTCAAATGATGTAGCAAAGGAACCTTTCCACGTGACTTCAAAGGAAGAGAGTTTGCTAGGAACTAATGACAGAGATTGATCAAGCTTTCTTTTATTTCTTCCCCTTTTAACCATTTCCTTATGCTAAGGACTGTATAATATATCTAAAGGAGGAATTTATTAAACATTAAGGGTAACTTCTTAAGTAGGGAAAGCATGAATAACTTCAATATGCTTCTAATCATGAATGGAATAGTTATCAAAAATTTCTTATGACTTGGTATCTTGTTCAAAATTCTTAAGAATACCTTGAACATAAACTTGTTGTGAAGAAGTGGAAAATTGAGAAATTGTAGTTTTACCTTTTGTCTTTGGATTTATAGTCATACTAAACTCATTCCATGCTTCATTTGATTCAAGATTAAAAATAAACTCTTCAACTTGAGGTGGAGAAGAAATTGTAACGACCTCTGGCTGACCCTATGGAGGAATGACTGACTGTGAAGAATTGTGAGGTTGAACTATAGGAATTGATGGCTTGTCCAGGGGTAACAGTAGCAAATTTAGTGGAAGATTAGTTATCCAGGAATTTTTGTAGTGAATAAACTTATTTTTGTACTGAATAAACTAGGTTTTATCCTCTACAGTCAATTTCTCACCCACTCATCGCAGTATTCTTGCATAGGAGGAAGATTGTAGAAACAAATCATCTAACTTATCTTCTTCATGGATGAACTGTATGATTCCTTGATATGTAGTAAAATTCTTCACAACTGAATTTGGATCATATTCTCTGTTGGGAACAGTGAGAAAATTGAGAGCTTGAGCATCCAAGATCTCTTTTTCAGCATGACGGTAATTGTACAATGCAAATATACCAAATATCATAGGAAAAATAGGCCATGCCTTTTTATTTAATTCTCTCAACACTTTGGTAATACCATAACCCACTGTCAGATAAGATACTTCTTTACTAACTAAATTATTTGGGATGAACAAAGGAAAAACATGAGGATGAGAAAGGTTGCCCCAGACTCTGATATAAGTGAATAATTCTCCCCAAACCAATTTACGACCCTTTGAATGTCATCCATAGCTTCTTGAGACATCCTAGGTGGTTGAGACTCAAAAATGGCTTCATATATTAGAATAATTACCTTATGAAAAATATGGTAGAGATGTTAAAGATATCTGGATTCCAATAAGATTTCATGATAAATATGGATAGGCTTGGGATCATAAATGGTCCATTTCCAACCCATAGCGGGAAAATCCATATAAAAACACAATGCATCCATAACATAAGTTGACATGTAAAACGGGGGTAGCTTATCTTCAGAAATATTTATAGCTTGTCAAAATACTAACATATGAGTAGGTAAGTTATTAGAAATAATGGTAGCCCATTCAAATATATAACCTTCAGAAACCCATCAAATAGAGGTACCCAGGTGTCTGTGAATTTTGACACATTAGGTAATGCATGCAATCGAAAAATCATGGTTGTAACTTGGGAAAAAGGAGTAGCGAGGGAATCGAGCGAATAGTTTTCGTATTCCTCCGCTTTGTGATTGTTTGGGTCTGTCCGTTGAAAATTAAACAAGAAATGTGTGTCTAATTTAATTTTCCCTTAAATAAATTGGACAATAAATTGTGATCTTATCTCAATATCACTTGTAATAGTTATCTGAGAGTGATAAACTCAGTTAGCTCATGGAATTCAAGTTGAGGGTGGTTGGTGAGGCATGCGGAGTGATTCTATTTGTTTTTTAGTCCAAGTTGAAGTTAGTGCATTATTTTAATGCATGAGAAATCAGTTAACTCAATTAATTAAGTTAAAATCAGTTTAACTAGTTGTAACTAATTGTTGCACTAAGGAGAGGTCAAGTGAATTAAATCATATTTAATTCACATGAAGTGATCTGTCAAGTAACTCATGGTTTACTATTAATAGCTGCATTCATGTTAATTCTGATGAAGACCAAGTTGAGATAGAGGTTAAAGGGATGTTAACTATCAGTTGTATTATTAGCAAACTTTATGCATGTAGTAATACAACCATAGGATTTCCCATGAACATTGCGCAGTTTTGGAAGGTTGAAATTCCTAAAGAATAGGGATTGCTTTCCACATGAATTGCACAAGCAACGCAGGCTGATCAGAGGTAGTAAATTGGCTAAGTGTTGGGCAATTTTTTCCGAATCAGTGTGAGACAGTTGTGAGAGTGCAACAGACTCTTGTGAGAAGAGTGCATTGTAATTGTTTCATGATTTCTTGGTTTAATATACAATAGAAGTGTTAGCCCCTTATAAATTTCTTGACGAGCAAGCAAGGGGCTAATTTGTTTTATGAGCCTTCAAGGAATGCATTTCCCTTGAAAACATATCATCCTTGCAGCCTTTTCATGTTCCCTGCCTTGTGACTATGTCCCTCTGCTGTTCTGAGTAAATAAGCCTTGCTAATAAAGAATTATGCTCCAAAAGGATTTATTTCTGCCCGTTATACCCTTGCAAATTGTTTCATTTTCACCCCGTTGTTCCTTTCCTCAAAGTCCCATTTCTTCCCCCCTAATTCCCCCTTTCCATCCCAGAAACCCCTCTAAAGCATCCCTACTCCCTTTCTTTATGCCTAAATTCCCCTCTCTCCCCTATCGTTACCCTCTTATGGCTCTAAAATCCATTTAAAGGGCCGAAAAACCCACTTTCAAACATTATAATTGGGTCCCAGCCCCTTTCGGCTTTGTCCCCTGCATATTTCCCCCCACAGAACCCAGCGCTATGAACGAGCGCTAGCTCTGAAGGCGCTTGTCCCATATGTTTATCGGGCGCTTTCTCAACCATTGATCCATATAGATCAAACGGCGATCATTTAAACCTGCGGCGCTCGTGATTCACCCGTTCAAACCACCAATCACGCCATCGTCGTCCATTCACCGCCAGATCAACGGTTCAGAGTGTATCCGCCACTGTGGTCCCCGCCGCGTTCCATACCATAAAAAAGCCTGGTTTTCATCGCACCGCTAATGGGGGTAGGGCGGTATTTTCCCATTGCCCAGCGATTCCATACAGCGCTCGACACCTGTCTCCTATACGACACCAAAACCGCCCTCCCATCGCGCGTTATCTTTCGGTCCAGGATGCACAGCGATATTCATATGAGCCGTCAGATCTGCTTTTGCCCATCCAACGGTCATCGCTCAACGAAGCTGCACTGGGTTTAGTCCATGGTCTCCGTACCCCTGGCCCACCGGTTCATTGCCCTCCGCCAGGTTTCCCACCGTCGATCTCCTCTCAGATCCGACGGTCCAGATTGTCTCCCGTTGTTGACTCTTCCATCGTTGCCCGGTTCCACCACGTGTCCCACCGTACATTCGCCCCTCCCGTTTTTCATATTCGTTCAAAGGGTCGGTTTTAAGGTTTTCACGTATAATTTTTCCGCATTCCGCCAAACTTGCGCCATCTCTGTTCTCCACCATTCCACAGCATTTTCCGCCATTTCTCCACAGTCCCACAATCATCCACGTCATTTGCCCCATCCATGGATTTCTTAACAGGTTTCGTGTTTTTATAGGGCTATCAGAGGCGGAAAACCGCCATGGTTCACATGTACTACTTCAATGGCGTGCTGCGTAGACAGAATTAAATCTGAAAGCTGGTACTACAATAGAAATGCCCGGAAATGGTAGCGACGTCATGAATATTACCCAAGGAAAGTTTAATATTCGCAAGAAATCTATCCGGCGCCATTAAAGCCCAGATTTTGCAGATCGAGACATTTAGGGAGCGGTGGAGAAAGAACCAGCTAATGATCGAGGATTTCAGCACTCAGTATTGAAGGTTTTGGGCCTTAATGCAGCAGTTTAGAGACAAAGTACCAGATCGAGAATCCCAAGGATCACACAGGAGGTCCAGCAAGCAGAAAACAAGGAAATCAGGGTTCAAATCAGCAGAATTTTTCTTCCAGAGCAAGGACACAGTACGCATTATTGTTTCAGTTTATAATGTGTCCAAGCAAAGTTCCCCCCCCCCCCCCCTACAGCAATCCTATGCTATCAGAGCATTTATTTCATCAGTATGGCAGACTTCTTAATCATTCATATTTTGTTTACTCGCCAATAGCACCACAGAGTACTGTAGTCAGAGTACATCAAAGTTTATCAGAGTAGTCTGAAGACTGAAGAAGATCATTCGTTCACCCAAAGAACACCAGAGATTAATGCACAGGATTTATACAGAATGGGCTTCGGCCCTCTTTCTTTTCAGAAGTTTAATGATACATTTAGTTCTTCACCTACCTCCCTTGTTTCCCTTCAGCTATAAATTCATGAAGAAACTTATTGTAAAGGTTGTTGATTAGTTATCAGAGAACTGCAAGTAGTTTCTTTTGAGACACAGTCTCTGTGTAAAGTTGTATGATAGGTTGAAGGAGATGTTTTCAGACTGAGTATTCAGCTATTGGCAATGTTGTACTTGATTGTTATTGCTATTTAATATGACAAGCACGTTTCTTTGGATCCTGATCTGAAGCATCGGTGATGTTTTCCTATCTCTGTGTTTAATTCATTTCATTTCATTTCAGAATATTGGCATAGGATTTACCCTTGTTAGGTACCCTATGTTTCTGCTCTCCTTGCCATTGATGTTTCTCTTCTGAATGTGTTATCTAAGAATTGATTTCAGTTAATTTAGCCAGTGTGGTGGATGATATTTCCTGCTCTTTGATGTATGAATTAAATGTATTTGTTCTTAGATGTTTCTTGTTAAGGATTTAGTTGTAATATTTGGGAACACTGGGGATTAGAGTTAGCCCTGTCCACTAGGATCCTTGTGCGACCAGCTGGTCTTTAACCTTGTGCTCTGAAACTGTGTTATCTCCTCCCCTCCTACTTTCCGTATCACATTATCATCTTGAAGATCCTATGTTTCAGATGACTAGCCCAACTGAAGGCTTGCCTATTGATGAGCAAGCAAATCCTTTCCTGACTCCATTGCCCAATGGTTTTTGAATACTTCCTGGAATACTTCACCTCTGCCATATCCCTCTTTGCTCAACCTTGTCTTACATTGAACCCTTCTTTCCTGATAACCAGCAACCAAATAAAACAAACCAAACAAACAAACCTCGAGCCTTATAACTAGCCTAATATCTTAACATTGAGCTTCAAATACATATACACCTTTGATATAACGTAGAGAGATCCCTCTCTGGACCCAGGAGGGCTAGATCCTGAGGTCTGAAAGTGGTTTGATGTTGTCTCATCTTTTGGTATTTCCAACCTTGCCAAAACATGGGAACCCCAACAAGAAGATAGAGGGGTTTTGAGCAGCAAGATTTCCCTGGGAAAATACCTATGTTGTGCATTGATTTTCTTCTTTCTTTTACTTGGTGTGATTGTGCGATCGTTTTATTTTCCGCAATTAATTTGTAGAAGGATTCAGTATCTTGCTTTAGCATATCTCATGATCGGATTGAATCCATTGGTATACATATTGTTTGTATAATTTCTACATGGTATCGGAGTGCAGGAAATCACTATAGTAAAGAATAAATTGAGTTTGTGATGAATAGCATTCGAATTTGCAAAATTATTCTTTAATGCAATAGGTGGATCAAGATGGCTTTCAATGGCTTAAGATTGGAATATGCACTCGAGGAAAGTTCTAATTATATTGCATGGAAATATAGAATGGAGGCAGTTCTGGAGGAAAATGGGTTGAAATATTTCATTGATAATGACATTCCCAAGCCCGCAGCAGAAGATTCGCTCTTCTTGATGCTTGGAAAAAGAAGGTTTCAAAGGAGAGGAGGATCTTATTAGAGGGATTTAGAGACCACATTGTCTCGAGTCTCCATGGAAAAGCGACTCCATATGCAATGTGGAAGGCTTTGACATATTTGTTTCAGAGTATCAGTGACCATAGAAAATTGGCACTGAAGGACAAGTTCAGGAAAATCAAAATGGAGAAAGGCGACACTATTTCGAAATATTTGACCAATTTCATCCAATGTCAAGATGAGCTTCGAAGTGTTTGAATTATTGTAGTGGATGATGACTTGGTGAGCCTAGCACTTCTAGGCCTTCCCAAGAGTTGGCATAGTTATCAGGACTTTGTTAATGGGAGGGAGAAGCTACTATATTGGGAGCGAATTTGGTCGGATTGGTACAAGAATAATTCAAGCGGAATACCAGGGATGGATCCTCATCCAAGATAGATAATGAGGAAAATTGTGCCTTGGCTGGTAAGGCAAAGAAAGAGAATAGAAATAAATCCTATTCCAAATCTGAGACTGGCAAAGAAGGAAAGAAGCATGACATATACAGAGTGAAATGTTTTCATTGTCACGAACATGGACATTATGCCACTACTTTCCACAGAAGAAGAAAAACGACAATAAGGCTTCAGGATCTGTAATGGGTGAGGCTTTGGCCTCACAATTTGATTTGGACTTCTCACTCATCGCATGCATGGTGTCTAGTATGATGGGATCAGTGTGGTACTTGGATAGTGGTTCCAAATGACAGGAAACAAAGAAATTTTTAGTAGCTTGGAGGAGAAGGATCTTTAGATGCACATCAAGATGGGTGATGACTGGAGGTATAGTGCTACCGAGATTGGTATAATTAATTTCCGGAGATAATCAGGTAAAAACTTCTTATTAAAATATGTCATGCATGTACCAAGCTTGAAAAATAATTTAGTTTAAGTTGATATATTGGAGGATAGAGGATATGATGTGGTTTTCAGTGAAGGGAAAGCATTCCTTTGTCACAAAGCCACAGGACAAGTCAAGAATATTGGGATTTGTGTGAAGAATCTCTAAAAACTTGATGCAGATGGTTGCACAGCATTGATGGATAAAGAAGACAAAGTAGTAAGCTAGGATGAGGGTGAGTTATGGCATAGGAGATTGGACCATCTACACCACGGTGCTTTGAAGGTCATGCAGCAAATTTCTACGTGGCTTCCAAAGGGTACTCTTGCGCAAATAGACACATGCAAGGGATGTACCATGGGGAAGTATGAAAAATCCACTTTTCACGAGAAGGAGAACTGAGCAGTGGGAATTGTTGAGTCCCAAACTTGCATCTTTCCTATACACCTTTCTAGAATTTTTCCATTTACCTGGACCTCCTAAGTCATCAACATCATTGCATATTAATCATAAAAGAGCATTTAAAGTGGTTTTTAACTATGTTTTGTGTCTGCTGTTTGAATTAGATTTTTGCTCATTGAGCTGCGAAATCTTGTCACTTTCTGCAGCTGCTTCAACTTTCCGCAACCATTTTGTTAAAGTCTATATTGCAGGTGTCTTCAGGCAAATCAAGCCACATGGGAAAGTTGGAAATTACATGGATATGGACCGAGTCCTATTGGCTCAGTCGAATTCACCAAATAAGGCCATGGTCAAAGGTAGTCAAGCGGTGGTCAACCTAAGAGTCCTACGGTGACAGAACTCTGTTTTTCACCACGTGAAGACTTGTGTGGCCGTTCCTAAATCTCACGGGACATATCAACACCTGTGAACTGCTCCATAAGCCGAATCCAATGGCCACCCTCCATAGATTTAATCTTCACGGCAGCCATAATGCTAGATTTCTGGACGCGGTTGTTCATGTGTCTTTTATCAGCGCAGATTGTAGGAAAGTAGTTATGTCATCCTCTGTTATAAATAATGCGTTCTCATACGCATAGTAGCTAGCTTCTGTAATGTAATTTTGCTAAAAAGAAAGCCCACTGTGCCGTGACATTATTTCCTTGTTATGACTGCGTTTTGAATACATGAGAAGACTCTGTTCGTAAGCATAATTCGTGGTTGATAGCTGTTGCCCGAGGATTGTGCAGAGGGCCCCTGCACACGCCGAGGTTTTGTTTATTGCTGTATAGTTTCATGCTTTATTTCCTTACGTTCATTATGCCATAGTTATTCACGTGTATATATTACATCTCTTATGGTATTAACGTTTTATTTTTGTCCATAATTTTTCATGCTTTATACTGTTGTTAACTGATCAGTGTCTTTGTTCCAGATTACAGTAGGCAGCCCGGGCATTTGCACATAGTTTTACAATGACTAATGACATGGAATCAGTCTTGTCCTTCTGCTAATTTATTTTTCTTAGCTTTTAATTCCAGCACTGTCTTATTTATTTCAGTTTTGTACATTTGCTTTATTAGTTAGATTAGATATTAAATTACTCATGTCATTATCAGTTACCTCCGAAAACCATAGCGAGACTAATGGTGAGGGATTGAAGTATGAGTGTGTAGTTTGATATTAGTTTATTTTTCTGCAAGTTAGATATTAAATTTCTCATGTCATTATGAGTTACCTCAGAAAGCCATAGCGAGACTAATGGTGAGGGATTGAAGTATGAGTGTGTAATTTGATATTAGTTTATTTTTCTGAAAATTAGATATCAGATTGCTCAAGTTGTTTATGATTACCTCCGAAAGCCATAGTGAGACTAATGGTGAGGGGTCAGAATATGAGTTGATGTAATTTGATTTTAGCTTTACTTTTCTTGCAATTCTTGGATTTCTTTGAGCACAGTTTCTTTTGTATTTAGACAGCAGCAAGGGTAATGGGTTTCATGATCAATAGTTCACTGTTTGTTTGACTAGTATAGTGGCACATTTTCATTTTCTTTTAGGAATTAATTTTGTCATTGCATGTTTTAAAACCATTTTGAAGTTTAAAGTTTGGGAAATCATTATAAAGGACATCATTGCCTTGAACATTTATATCCATACTTGTCTTTTAGAATTTCCATCTCACATTAGGAAACCAACCAAGATAAAAACCCCCAAGATAAATAAAAAAACCCAAAAACGACAAAAAATAAGAGATAGGTTATCTTGCACATATAGTGCGCCACACTTCGTCATCTTATGAATCCCGGATTAACAAATTAATGCAGCAATTTAGGACACACTAAATTGACCAAACATTTTGGCGCCGTTGCCGGGGAAGTGTAACTAGGTAGCCAATTTCTTTATAAAAAAAACAATAAAAAGAAGGGAAAAATTGATAACTTCTTGAAGTATGCTCTCCTCTTACACCTAGTGTGATCTGGAGGATCAGAAAAGAGAGTTATTGATTCAATAATTTCTTAAGTATGCTCTCTTCTTGCACCTAGTGTGACCTGGAAGATCAGAAAGAGAATTATTAGCCCAACTTAAAAAAAAAAAAAAATGACATGCATAGTTAGAGCCAAGAGTTCGATTTTCACAACTCCATCTTCTTCAAGGCATAGACAAGATTCACCACCATCTACCCCTAGCCTTAAGATTCCTGGAATTCAAGGAGCAGTTGAATTAGAGGATTCTCCTACACCATCTACCAAATCTCATTTAGAAGAAGACCCTTTCTTTACTTCTACAGGAGAGCATATTGTAATTAAAGAAGTAGAATCACCTGAAGAAGAAAAGGAAGAAACTCCCTCTCATCCTCCCTTGATAGAAGAACCAGAGGACTCTGAGGACTCTGAAGAAACTATCATGACAGAGGAATTAGTAGATGGATTCGGAGGTAGAGGTAGAGGTAGAGGAGGAGGAAATAATGGAGGCAACAATGGTGGAGGTGGAGGTAATAATGGAAGAAATAGGGAAGGAGACAACTCGTTTGGATTCCCTATAGTTGATGAGGACACTATACAACCTGTCTTTACCATTTCTGAAATCAGTGAGGATAGTCAAATTCTGAACACATTAGAAAATTTTGAGACATCTTCAGAATATGACCCCACACAATTTCAGTTGGAATATGACATTGAATATTTATCATCAAGACAAATGTCTCTTTACTCTATGGAAGAGTTCGATAGTTCTACCATTGAGATTTTTCCAGGAAAAACATTGAATATCAACAAAAATTTGGAAAAGTCACAACAGGAAGAACTAACCAAAATCTTGCAAAAACATTCTATTGCATTTGCATGGGAGTATACTGATATGAAAGGTATTGATCCTAAGACTTGAATCCATCATATCTATATTGAGGAAAACATTAGACCAATCAGACAACCTCAGAGAAGGATGAATCCAAACCTTAGGGAGATAGTGAAAGAAGAGCTCCAAAAACTACTCAATATAAACTTCATTTATCCAATTTCAGATAGCCGATGGGTTTCTCCTTTGGTTATAGTAGCTAAAAAGAATGGTAAATGGAGGGAATGCATTGATTACAGGGAATAGAACAAAGAAAATTTGAAGGATCACTTTCCTTTGCCCTTTATCGATCAGGTATTAGATACATTAGCAGGCAAAAAGTACTTTTCATTTTTGGATGGTTTTAGTGGCTATAATCAAATTCAGGTAGCACCTGAAGATCAAGATAAGACCACATTTACCTGTCCATGGGGGACTTTTTCCTATCGAGTGCTTCCTTTTGGGTTATGTAATTCACCCACAACATTCCAAAGAGCAGTACTAGGAATTTTTTCTGATCTAATCCATGATTGTGTAGAGATTTATATGGATGATTTTACAGTTTATGGTAATTCATTTGAAGAGGCATTAGAAAATTTGGAAAAAGTCCTTATAAGATGTAAAGAAACAAACCTTTCATTAGGCCATGAAAAATGCTTTACGATGTTTACTGAAGGTATTGTTTTGGGGCATCATATTTCAGAAGATGGGATTAAGGTTGGTAGATCAAAAGTTGAAGTCATCTCCAAGTTGCCTATTCCAAATTGTCAAAGAGATGTTAGAAGTTTTCTAGGATTTACTGGATACTATAGAAGATTTATAGAAAACTTCACTAAAATAACATCTCCACTCTTCAAACTGCTTACAAAAGACTATGAATTCAAATGGGATCCTGATTGTCAATCAGCCTTTGAAACTTTGAAAAAAAGAATATCTGAAGCACCTATCTTGAGAGGACCAAATTGGAAACTCCCTTTCCATATTTCTACAGATGCTTCAAATACAGCTCTAGGAGCTGTGTTGGGTCAAAAGGATTTAGTCCCTTATGCCATTTACTATACCAGTAAAAATTTGACTCCCACTGAGTTGAACTATATTGTAACTGAAAAAGAGTTTTTAGTTATTGTTCATGCAATCAATAAGTTTAGACATTATATAACAGGCTATGAAACTTGTATTCATACTGATCATTCTGCGATTAGATATCTAATGAAAAAACCTGTTACTAATGGAAAAGTGACAAGATGGCTCCTACTTTTGCAGGAATTCAATATTACTGTGTTGGATAGACCAGGGAAACAAAATATAGTAGCTGATTTCTTGTCTAGGATTCAGAATACTAAAGAAGATTCTCCTGTAGAGGATAAGTTTCCTGATGAATACTTGTTTGCAGTAACTACTAAGACCCCTTGGTATGCATATATTGCTAACTATTTGGTTACAGGGAAACTGCCTCCACATTTATTTCCAAGTGAAAGAAGAAAGATTATTCAGGAGAGTTCAAAATATTCATGGATTTCTAATGAATTGTTTAAAACAGGGCCAGATCTTGTGATCAGAAGATGTGTCAGGGAGGATGAAATGCCTGATATCCTCAAGGCATGTCATGATGAACCATGCGGCGGACACTTTGCAGACAAAAGGACAGCCTATAAAATCCTCTCTTTAGGATATTATTGGCCTTCCCTCTTCAAAGATGCAAAACAATATGTCAAAAGGTGTGACAGCTGCCAAAGAGTAAGGAAACCTACCCTTTCAAATGAAATGCCATTGCAACCACAGGTACTCATCGAACCCTTTGAAAAATGGGCTTTAGATTTCATTGGACCTATTAATCCACCATCTAAGCAAAAGAAGTATATATTGGTTTGTACTTATTATGTTACTAAATGGATGGAAGCCAAAGAATTAGTGTCTGCTACTGAAAATTCAGTTGTTAATTTTCTTTATGAGGATATTTTTACTCGCTTTGGTGTTCCAAGAGAAATTGTGACAGATCAGGGAAGCCAATTCACATCCAACCTGGTGGAGAAGCTTATGGAAGAATACAAAATCAAGCACAGAAGATCTACTCCTTACCATCCGCAAGAAAATGGTCAAGTGGAGTCTACAAACAAAGTTCTCGAAAGTATCATCACCAAAATTGTTCATCTACATAGAAGAGATTGGGCAGAAAGGCTTTCTGAAGCCTTGTGGGCCTACAGAACTACATGGAGAAATACAACAGGACATTCTCCCTATGAACTTGTTTATGGGAAAGAAGTCATGCTCCCCATTGAGTTCCAAGTCAAAACCTTCAAGATGGCAGTTCAGTTGGGGATGGATCTATCAGAAGCCCAAAAGCATAGAATGGAGCAGTTGAATGAGCTAGATGAGATCAGACAAGAGGCAATTCTAAGAACTGATCTAGTTCAATATCAAAGAGCTAAATGGAATGACAAATACATCAAAGAGAATAAGTTTCAAGAAGGAGATTGGGCATTTCTATTTGATTCCAAGTTTAAATATTTTAAAGGAAAATTTTAGACTCATTGGCTTGGGCCATATGAGATTGACAAGATCTTTAGCAATGGAGCGGTAAGAATCAAGACCATTGATGAATCTCAAACTCCTCTTATTGTGAATGGCCACAGATTAAATATTTATCATAAGCCACTCTCAAAAGAGGAATTTGTCAAAATGTTTCAAGATAATTCGGCAATAAGACTGGTGAAGAAGAATCCTTCTTCTCCACCAGCCTAGCCTTTGTTCTTTTCAGTTTCAAAAAAAAAAAAAATTGTATAAGCCTGAAAACCAATCACTGATTGGCAGTCTTATACAGAAAATGTAGGATGAAAATCAGGAACACCTGACACCCTATATTTTCCAAAAAAATTCCCTCTCTCTCTCATTTCACAAGTTTTATGACAACCAACTCCATTTCATTCCACTTCATTCCGCTCCACTTCATTTCATTTCACTCCATTTCATCTATTTCATTTCATTTCACCAATAAAAATTTTCTTTCATGACCATTTTCATTCAGTCAGTTATCATCTATCCATCTCCATTCACCCAAATAATTGTTGTGTCAGTTTCCACAGCTGACACCAGTTTCCGTAGCCAGAAGCAGTTTCTGCAGCCACCACTCTGTTTTTCAAAAATTTACAGTCAGATGTTAGTTCAACAATCATGAAATCAAATGCAGGTATGAGGACATATTATGAAGACGTGAGGCATTCAAAAGCATCAACGAGGAGCAACTGATTGAATACTAATGAAAAATGGCAAGAATTCCAAGGTATGAGTAGAAATTTATTTCAAATGGAATTCAAGCACATTTTTACATAGTTATAAACCATAGCTCCATTATATGCAATTATTGCGTTGATAACTCCATAACCGTTCCACGATCTCTATAAAATTCCCCCACAATCCTTGCATTCATTTTTAAACGGCCTCATAATCAAGCCTCTGGTCTTCACTCATGTTCGGCTATACTTTGATACTCCACCTGTAATTATGGAACGTGGTTGATTTGACTACGGCTTCTCTCAGCCGCACAAAATCCATAGCCGTTTCATAAACGTGCTTGCGTCTACTCTGCAGCCACCCAATTTTAAATACTGTCGGATGCACTTTACTCCCCCTACTGTTCTATTGACCTCACGACTGAATTTCCACCGTGCTCACATAAGCCTTCACCCCATTTTGTTCTCTGTTCCACTTCATTCCGTGTACCTATTCTCTGATATCCGCTTACAGTCACTGGTCTCCTTCATAAACCCTGTTCATTTCTGCTAATTCAGCCGTCTTACCTCCGCTAAACCCTCCTCACGCAGACGAGTTTTAAAGAACAGAAGGAAGGATGGGTCAGTTGTCGAGGACAGAACCAGAGGGACCCAAATTTATGGAAGGATACCCGCAAGTCAAAGACATATTGAAAAAGGAAAAATGGCTTCGGTTTATTCAAAAGTTTAAAGGCTACAATAAAGAGGTAACAAAAGCTTTTGTGAGGTCTTTCAACGGTCTGGAGGTAGAAATTGGGGACCTCAAATTTACAGTGACTGAGGCATCCATAGCAACTGCTACAAAACTCCCTCAAGAAGGTGAACGCTGGTTCAAGAACAAGAGCATTGGCGAGGAAGCCTGGAGAGTGATCCTACGTAACCCAAGTATGGATGTCACCATTTTCAAAAATGGAATTCCTGTCCATGCTTTAAAAGAAGAGTGGGCCAGTTTACTGTTGGTTATTCAAAAGTTTATCACCTGTGAGGGACGTTTTGGATCAATGTACATGTATCATACCCGACTGTTGATGAATTTCCTAGACAACCAGACCCTCAATCTGCCATGCTTTTTACTAAAAAGTTTGAAAAATATGTCTGTAACCGTCCAAAAGCATCTAGGGGACGTAGAACCACAATTTTATCACCATGGTCTCGTGAAAATCTTGATAGAAAAACAATTAAAAGAGAAAAAGGACACCTGGGAGCAGTTTTTAATTAGAAATTTCTTTGAAGAACCCCAAGAAACCCCTGAAGGCAGTACATAAAAAAGAAGTAGAAGAAAGAGAACAGGTGATAAAACTCAAAGCACTCCTACTAACACAGTTGAAAGAACTAGTAGAGAAGAAAGACTGTCTAAAAGGAGGAAGGAAAAGACTGAGGGTAAAAAGCCAACAAAATCAAAAGAGAAAAGAAGCATTGAGGCTGTGCATCAAAGCCCTTCCTCAGAAGAAGACCATCAAGTATTGTCTGAGAGACTATTTCACCTTCAAGAACAGTTAGCTATGGCCAAAAAGAAAGGAAAATAAAAGCATAAGGAAAAAGACAATAGTCCACAGCATGTAAGAAGAAGCACCAGGCTTAAAGGAAAGTGGAGGAAATCACAAACAAAAGGACCCCATTTTATTAATTTGGGAGAGGAACACCTGAACAAACTCCAGTTGGCCGTAGTCCACCTCATTCTCAGCCAAACGTTGAAACTAGTCCTCAAGATGTTGACATGAGTCCTTTTCAGCCAGATTTTGAAGTCAATTCTCCTCCACAGCATTTTGGGGATAGCCCAAGGAAAACGACACCCGAGATAGATCCAAAGCAACAAGATGTGTATGATTACATAGAATCCTTAGAAAGAACATCCACGGGTCCTAGCACTTCATCCACTTAGCCTCACACAGCACAAGAAGCTCTAGTCCAATCGTTGAAACAAGACGTCTTTGAGTTGGAGGTTTTAAATAAACATATTAAAAATGAAAATGAAGCATTAAAGAAGAAAAGCAGATTGGACAAGATCATTCATGAAAACACTATGCTACATCTGGGACTGTGGCACAAAAAGAACAGGAAATTGAAGAAGAAATGCAAGAAGATAAGTAGAGCACTGATTAATCTCAAATTCAGATGCTTGATGAAGAAGCCCAGGATGTTAGCAGCACCAAGAAAGAGGAGAAGAGGACTGGATGTACTGGCAGAGGTATCAGGGCATATGAATTGAAGGAGGATAATCAAAATTTTGGTTGCATGGGGACATGCAACACCTTCACAATGGGGGTATGTTGAGTCCCAAACTTGCATCTTTCCTATACACCTTTCTAGACTTTTTCCATTTACCTGGACCTAAGTCATCAACATCATTGCATATTAATCATAAAAGAGCATTTAAAGTGGTTTTTAACTATGTTTTGTGTCTGCTGTTTGAATTAGATTTTTTCTCATTGAGCTGCGGAATCTTGTCACTTTCCGCAGCTGCTTCAACTTTCCGCAGCCATTTTGTTAAAGTGTATATTGCAGGTGTCTTCAGGCAAATCAAGCCACATGGGCAAGTTGGAAATGACATGGATATGGACCGAGTCCTATTGGCTCAGTCAAATTCACCAAAGAAGGTTGTGGTCAAAGGTATTCAAGCGGTGGTCAACCTAAGAGTCCTACGGTGACAGAACTCCATTTTTCACCATGTGAAGACTTGCGTGGCCGTTCCTAAATCTCAGGGGACATATCAACACCTGTGAACTGCTCCATAAGCCGAATCCAACGGCCACCCTCCATAGATTTAATCTTCACGGCAGCCATAATGCTAGATTTCTGGACGTGGTTGTTCACGTGTATTTTATCAGCGCAGATTGTAGGAAAGTAGTTATGTCATCCTCTGTTATAAATAATGTGTTCTCATACGCATAGTAGCTAGCTTCTGTAATGTAATTTTGCTGAAAAGAAAGCCCACTGTGTCGTGACATTATTTCCTTGTTATGACTATGTTTTGAATACATGAGAAGACTCTGTTCATAAGCATAATTCGTGGTTGATAGCTGTTGCCCGAGGATTGTGCAGAGGGCCCCTGCACACGCCGAGGTTTTGTTTATTGTTGTATAGTTTCATGCTTTATTTCCTTACGTTCATTATGCCATAGTTATTCACGTGTATATATTACATCTCTTATGGTATTAACGTTTTATTTTTGTCCATAATTTTTCATGCTTTATACTGCTGTTAACTGATCAGTGTCTTTGTTCCAGATTACAGTAGGCAGCCCGGGCATTTGCGCATAGTTTTACAATGACTAATGACATGGAATCAGTCTTGTCCTTCTGCTGATTTATTTTTCTTAGCTTTTAATTCCAGCACTGTCTTATTTATTTCATTTTTGTACATTTGCTTTATTAGTTAGATTAGATATTAAATTACTCATGTCATTATCAGTTACCTCCAAAAACCATAGCGATACTAATGGTGAGGGACTGAAGTATGAGTGTGTAGTTTGATATTAGTTTATTTTTCTACAAGTTAGATATTAAATTGCTCATGTCATTATCAATTACCTACGAAAGCCATAGCGAGACTAATGGTGAGGGATTGAAGTATGAGTGTGTAATTTGATATTAGTTTATTTTTCTGCAAATTAGATATCAGATTGCTCAAGTTGTTTATGATTACCTCCGAAAGCCATAGCGAGACTAATGGTGAGGGGTGAGAATATGAGTTGATGTAATTTGATTTTAGCTTTACTTTGCTTGCAATTCTTGGATTTCTTTGAGCACAGTTTCTTTTGTATTTAGACAGCAGCAAGGGTAATGGGTTTCATGATCAATAGTTCACTGTTTGTTTGACTAGTATAGTAGCACATTTTCATTTTCTTTTAGGAATTAATTTTGTCATTGCATGTTTTAAAACCCTTTTGAAGTTTGAAGTTTGGGAAATCATTATAAAGGACATCATTGCCTTGAACATTTATATCCATACTTGTCTTTTAGAATTTCCATCTCACATTAGGAAACCAACCAAGATAAAAAAACCCCAAGATAAATAAAAAACCCAAAAACGATAAAAAGTAAGAGATAGGTTATCTTGCACATATAGTGCGCCACACTTCGTCAGCTTACGAATCCCGGATTGAAAAATTAATGTAGCAATTTAGGACACACTAAATTGACCAAACAGGAATCCTTGAGAGATTTCACTCATATGTGTGTGTACCATTCTCTACAGCTTCTATAGTAAAGCACATGTATTATGTCATTTTTTTTATGATTTTTCTAGGAAGTGTTGGATCTACTTCATGCAGAAGAAAGATCATATGTTCACAAAATTTTGCGAGTTCAAAGCACTCATTGAGAAATATACATGGAAGCATGTGAAGGCTCTGAGGAGCAAAAATGGTGGTGAGTACATCAAAAATGAATTCAAGAACTTTTGTAGCGAAAAAAGAATACAGAGAGATTTAATTGCACCTCATAACCCACAATAGAATGTGGTTGCAAAAAGAAAGAATAGAACAATTTTGGATGCGGCATGAGCGATGTTGCATGATCAGGGCCTATTGTTGCATCTGTGGGCAGAGGCATGCAACACAACAGTATTTGTGCAGAACTGTAGTCATAATCTGATACTTGGCATGAGTACACCAGAGGAGGATTTTTCTGGTAAGAAACCTAATGTTTCATATTTTAAAAATTTTGGCTTATCAGTCTGTTGCCATGTGACCAAAGATTCCAGGAATAAGCTAGAACCAACAGTTGATATTGGGATATTTTTGGGGTACATTGATACTCCCCACAACTATCGGGTGTATTTGTTGAACAGCAGGAGGACTGTTGTCAAACGGGATGTAAAATTTGATGAGGAGAAAGCCATGTGATTGTCCCTTGAGAGGGAGCTTTATTAGCATGTATATGAGGAACTATTGGTTCAAAAGGATGAACATCAAGATGTGGAGCATCCACATGCGGAGGATCATGGAGTGGCAAAAACCACTCATGCAGATCCATCCACCATACATGGTAGGAGGCACACCACAAAAGCTGACAACTTAAGACTTGATGCGGAAGAACATGCAGGAGCACCTACATCACTACGCAAATAGAGACAGTCTCCAAATATTTTTACTGGATACATGGTTCTTATGAGCAAGTGTATTGTGACAAAACCATCCTCTTTTGAGGAAGCAATGTAGCAACCAACTTTGGTTGACGCCATGGTTGAGGAGTTTGACTCCATCGTAAGGAACAGTGCATGGGAAGTTGTCCCAAGACCAGTCAGAAAGTCAGTGGTTGGATCTAGATGGATCTATAAGGTGAAGCAAGTAGCAGATGGGAGTGTGGAGAAATACAAGGCTAGATTTTTAGCCCGAGGATTCTCACAAGTTGAGGGGATTGACTATGAGGAGACTTTGGCACCGGTTGCAAGGTACTCATCGATTAGATCCATCCTGGCACTCTCAGCGTAGATGGGGTGGCAAATACATCAGATGGATGTGAAGATTGCATTTATCAATGGATTTATTGAGAAAGAAATGTGCATTGAGCAGCCATAAGGTTTTGAGACCTTTTACATTGAGTCGCATGTGTGCGGACTCGAGAGAGCATTGTATGGGTTGAAGCTAGCACCACATGCTTGGTACACCAGGATTGACAGTTATTTAACTGGGTTGGGCTTCATGAAGAGTGAAGTGGATGCGAACCTGTACCAGATTGTGGTTGATGGTAAAATTTTATTAATGTACTTTATGTTGATGATCTTATTTTGACAGGTGATGATAAGCTCATAAATTCTTACAAAGAGGATCCTGTGAGTGAGTTTGTGATGAAGGACATGGGACTCCTTCACTACTTCCTTGGTTTGGAGATATGTTAGCATGATAGGGAGCTATTTTGTTTCTCAAGGAAAGTATGCCAAAGAGATTCTGAGGAAGTTCCACATGGAGAGTTGTAAACCCATGGAGACTCCTCTTGCTGGAAATCGGAGGAAGGAGGATGCTACTTCAGGTGACGTCATGGACGCTACTGTTTATAGGCAGCTTGTGGGTTCACTCATGTACTTGGTGAACACACCACTCGATATTTGCTATGAGTTAACCAGCTAAGTCAAGCTATGGTTAAGCCGACCAATCTCTTTTGGAAGGTGGGGAAGCATGTCTTGAGATATCTCAGGGGCACTGCAAAGTATTGATTAGGGTATAGACTGACAAAGGGAGTGAAGCTTCAAGGCTTCACAGATGTAGATTGGGCATGTAGTCCATCAAATAGAAAGAGCACATCATGAGGGATCTTCAACATAGGATTGATAGAATTTTCTTGGTACAGCAGGAAGCAAAGATCAGTTGCACTCAGTTCATTCGAGGTAGAGTACATGGCAACCAGTCAGGCTGCATGTGAGGCCATCTAGATGAGGAAGATACTTGTTGGTTTGTTTGGTCGTCAGATGGACCCGATGGTGATACATTGTGATAACCAAAGTTGCATAAAACTCTCGGTTAATCCAGTATTCCATGATAGGTCCAAGCATATCGACATCTGGTACCACCATCTCAAAGATTGTGTTCAGAGACGCATTATGTTACTTCAGTACATTCCCACAGAGGATCAGGATGCAAATACTCTGATGAAGGTGCTCGCCAACATAAAATTCGAATACCATAGAGGCAGGATAGGGGTAGCTGATAATCCCTTTATTGTTGAGAGGGAGTGTTGAAAATTCAACAAGAAATGTGTGTCTAATTTAATTCTCCCTTAATTAAATTGGACAATAAATTGTAATCTTATCTCATAATCACTTACAATAGTTAATTGAGTGTGATAAAATCAGTTAGCTCATGGAATTTAAGTTGAGGGTGGTTGTTGAGGCATGCAGAGTGATTCTATTTATTTTTGAGTCCAAGTTGCATTTAGTGCATTAGTTTAACGCATGAGAAATCAGTGAACTCAATTAATTGAGTTAAAATCAATTTAACTAGTTGTAACTGATTTTTGCACTAGTGAGAGGTTAAGTGAATTAAATCAGATTTAATTCACATGCAGTTATATGTCAAGTAACTGATGGTTTACTATTAATAGTTGCATGCATGTCAGTTTTGATGAAGACCCAGTGGAGACATAGGTTAAAGGGATGTTAAATATCAGTTGTATTATTAGAAAATTTTCGCATGCAGTAATATGCCTATAGGATTGCCCATGAGAATTACGCAGTTTTGGTGTTGGTCAGTGGTTGTCATTGATGTCAACCCAAGCAGCACCAGGGGCTACCCCAATATTGCATGGGAATTTTGACCTACCAAATTATTTATTCTGAGTCAAGGATATTTTTTATGGTTTCTACTTGTCAATATGTTTCTATTGATATATGGCATGCCACGTAATTCTTCACAGTTTGAGAGATATTCATGTTTGAAGTTAGTAACCCCAGTTAGTGGGCTAAAACCCCATGGGGTTGTGGCATGACACTAATCATTAGTTGTGGTAATTGAACAGTCCATAATTAATAATTTTTAAGCTCCTAAAATCCCTCCCACGTTCACTCATTGAAGACCCTCTCAACCTAATAATTTATATAAATTGTGATCCTCATATCGTCCTCATGTAGGGATTTCGCTACTTCAACCAGGTCATCGTGGAATTTAGGCTATAATTTTTTTTTTATGAAGGTTCAGAAGCTAAAATTGTTACCTAGTGAAGCCGAAATCCTGAGGAAGCTTGTGTAAAAATTTTAGATCATGGTTCGCAATATTTTCGGAGATATGATCTGTGGAAGTTAGGGTTTTTGAAGGCTCCTGAACTTCATCTCAAAGAGGTGACCTTGGGGAAATTGTCATAAATATCTCTCTGAGCATTAAATTTGAATTTTGTAAAAAGTGGAAAATAGTGCACGGACAGTAGTTTTCTGTGTATCAATTTAAGAGCCTAAGGAGGAAACAGTGACACGTGGAACATCGTAAAATTTTTCTCTACTTAACTAGTCCATAATTAGGTCATTATGAGAGATTAGGCATAAATTTTTCTTGAAGAATCCAAATTGGGTCAGACCTATGCCATTGGAATGAAGACTCAAAGGTCTACTACAGGACCGAAAATCACATATTGACGATCTGAAATAACATAGATACATTAGATTCAATATCAAGCTCATAAAAGGCAATAAAAATATAGATCATCTGTTGTCAAGGGTTGCAAAGGACCAGACTTTCTAGGGCAGCAAAGCAAAGCAAGGTGTAGAAAAATGATGCAGTAGAGGTAAGCTCCAGGTAAGTATATTATGTATATGCATGTTAATATCTTAATTAAATTAGGTTCTTTGTATTCTAATTTGGTCTTTTGTTTAGCACTGACATATGCTCTGCAAGATGAGGTAAGTTTTGCTATTATCATGTCATGGGTATTTCCTTGAAGACTTTTTGCAGGTATTATATATTCATCAAGATAATAATCAATTCATGATCTAATGTTCTGAAGAGTGAGAAAGGGTAGCATGACAAGAGCAGCAATCAAGGTGCAGAACAGCAGCAAGAAGTTCACCACATGAAGTATTCAAGTGGGCAGCACTGCATACTATCATTGTAAAGGTATCATTGCACTGAGTCATTGTAAAAGCATCATTGTAAAATTTGTACAAGTTTCTATCTGCCAAGAATTGAAGAGGCAGTGTCAGGAGGTCTAGGATCATCATTAGGTGGTTGTGTCATATCTGGGGTTATGGTCTAGTGTGTCTTCATCTTCTACATCATTCTATATCATTGTAAATTGGACCATTTTCCCTGGTACGGGAATCCATTCTTCTTTTATTCTTCTACAGGGTGGTAGGGTGGTGCTAGGGTGAGTTGTAGCTCATTGGGTGTTGGGCCATCCATTCAGTTGACTACTGAAGATTCTCGGGCGTTGGAGCGTCCATCTCGTGGGAGTTGGAGAAGAGTTATTTTCTAGATTCTAGGAAGTTGGAGCTTTCTTTTCAATTGGAGTTGATTATTAAAGAATTATTAGAAAAGCATTGAGGTGGGTTTTTATCCCGGAGGGGATTTCCACCTTAAAAATTGTGTGCATTTGTGTTCCATTTTTTTACTGTTATCATTGTACAAACACTTATAATAATTGAAGATTAACTAATGCTATGAAATATTAATAATAATACTAATTGAAAGGAATATGGATTCACCCTCCCCTCTCAGTATTTCCAACAATTGGAATCGGAGCTTGGTTCCTACAATAGCATTTTAACAGTTGGAAGGAGGTCATGGAGCATACAAAGAATGGTGTACCTTTGTTCAATGAAAATAATTATGCACTCTAGAAAGGAAGAATGGAGGTATATATATTTGCGCAAGGTTACGAAGTATGGGACACTATTCAAAATGGCTTTACACCAACTGTGGATGAACAAGGAAAGAAGAATTTGGTAAATGATGCAAAAGAAAAGAATATTATAATCAGTGGACTTATTGAATCTGATTATCATAAGGTTTTTGGGTTGTAAAACCGCAAAAAATGTATGGGACGAGCTTGAGAATATATATGCAGGTGACTCAAATATCAAAGAAGCAAAGCTTCAAATCTATAGAGAAAAAATTGAGCAACTCAGAATGAAAGAAGATGGCAACATTACTGCATACTTCCAACACGTTGATGAAATAAACAACACTCTGGAAGGATTTTGAGAGCCTATTGATGAGAAGACTATTATACGAAAGATTCTTAGAACGTTACCAAGGAGATTAAACCCAAAGGTATCGGTCTTAGAATACAGTGCAAATATGGACAAACTCAGCAAAGAGGAATCACATGGAATTCTCATATCATATGAAATGAGACTTGATGAAGAAGAGGGTACTTCGCATCTAGAAACTGCATTCACTGCATCTAAGAAAACCAATAAGAACAAACAACCTTCAAAGGCAAAGACCTGAACCTGCAAGTGTGAAGAAAAGGAAGATGATGAAAAAGGTCTTTCAGATGGAGAATATGATTACTTTATGAGAAAACTAAAAATTGGTAAGAGAAAATTCAAAGGTAAGCTTCCATTGATATGTTTTGGCTGTGGTGAGGTTGGGCATTTCGCATCAAATTATCCGAACAGAAGTGTTGGCAACTCAAAAGGAAAGAAAGGCTTTAATAAATTCAACAAGCAAGGCAAAAAGAAAGGATTCAAAAGGAACTTTCTCTCTAAAGAAGATAGCTTGTCATCTTATGAAGACAATGACAAAAAAGAAGAATCCAATGAGAGAGTATAGTTTGTGACCAAGCACAATAAAGAAGAGGTATCAAACAACGAAGAAGAAGGGTTGACCATAGAAGAATTTTATAAGGAGGCAATCAGGCTTATAAAAGAGCTCAAGGCTGAGAAGATTAGTTCCAATACTCTTGAAGAACAAGTTCAAGGTCTAAAAATTGAAGTTGAAGAACAAAAATGTATTGAAGAGTCACTTCAAAATAATTTGGAAGAAAGCAACCAAGAAAGGGGAGCATTAGAAGCTGAAGTAGTCTTGTTGTGTAAGGAAGTGTCGAAGGGAAAAATTGTCCAGAACTATGCCAACAGATCAAGGGCATTGGAAGAACTCATCAACAATCAATGATCTTACAACGACAGAACTGGCCTCAATTAAAAAGAAGAAGAAGCAGGATCATCTACAACAAAATACAATGAACCTATGAGATCTGACATGCATGTAGACTTCATTGGACAAGATTCGCAAGAAAATCCTTGGAAGACAATTCCCCGACGAATTTTTCCATCTAGGTACCAACATATTTTTCATGGCTATTGTTATTCATGTGGAAAAATTGGTCATAAAGTTGTAGAATGTCGCACGTACCCTAGGAACCAATACAATTCTAGGAGATCTGTCAAATATGAATCTCCCAGTGCTAAACGAAACATCAATAGATTTGAACATTTAAGAAATAATATGGAATGTTACAAATGTCGAAACTTTGGACACATAGCTAGAAACTGCAGACTTGAAAAGGAAAGGCAGGTATGGTAAAATTGTGGCTACATCAAGTCGAGCTCCAAACGACATATATGTTATGGATTAAGCAACTAAATCATGTCTACTAGCTAAAGAATATGAAAGCTGGTTGTGGAACAAATGAATGGATCACATAAACTTTGACAATATTGTCAGGATAATAAAAAAGGAAGCAGTACGAGAAATGTCGAAAATCTCAAAACCTTCCAACACACTATGTGAGGCCTATCGGCACGGCAAGTAGACAAAATTCAAATTTAAAACAAAAGAAAACTTTGCATCACATCCATTGGAATTGATACATACTTATCTATGTGGTCCTGTGAGAACAAAAAGCTTAGATGGAGAATTATATTTCATGCTAATGATAAATGACTATACCAAGATGACAGCCGTCAGTTTCCTAAAGAAAAAATCTGAAGCATTTGAGTGCTTTAAGATCTACAAGGATTTGGTCGAAAATGAAACTGATTTGAAAATAAAGTGTCTAAGATCAAATAATGGCGGAGAATTCACTTCCAAATTATTTCAGAAATATTGTGACGAAAATGGAATAAAAAAGACAATTTTCAACAGCTCAAACACCTCTGCAAAATGGAGTTGTTGAAATAAAGAACAAAACCATACAGTAAATGGGTAGAACAATGTTGAAGGACTCAAAATTGGATGAAAATTTTTGGGTTCAAGCAATTGATACGGCAATCTTCATTATCAACGCCTTCTCAGAAATAATTGCAACAAGACCCCACATGAATTATGGAAAGTAAAACCGGTTAATGTAAAATATTTCAGAATCTTCGAAAGCAAATGTTATATCAAAAGAGAAGATCAAAAGTTGGGTAAGTTTGAATCACGTGTTGATGAAGGTATATTTGTTGGTTACTTACACAAAATAAAGTCATCTAAATGTTATAGTCTAAGACGAAAACAGATAGTGGAGAGCATAAATGTTACATTTGACGAAGATGGTGTTCTAACGAATAATGATGAGGACCTAGAATCTTTGAAACTTGAGACAGAGGCTGAAAAAGACACAAAGAAAATTCTAGAACAAGAAGCAACTTTCAACCATGAATAAGTAAATAATAATCATCATGATATACAGGAACAACAACAAGAAGCTCCTCCAAAGAGAACAAAAGAATGGATTCAAAAGAGCCATCCATCAAATCAAATCATTAGTGAAATAAATGAAAGTTGACAGCTTCGTTCATCACAACAAGCTCACATTGCTTTTCTGGGAACCTTTGAGCCTAGTAGTTTTGAGGAAGCCAACCAAAATGAACATTGGGCAGTAGCTATCAATGAAGAATTGAATAAAATCGAGAAGAATAACACCTTGGAATTAGTTCCACAACCAAAAGATAAAAATGTCATTGGGACTAAATGGGTGTTCAGGAACAAATTGACTGAAGATGGACAAGTTACCAGAAACAAAGCAAGATTGTTTTGCAAAGGCTATGCACAAGTGGAAGGAATTGATTTTGACAAAACATTCGCACAAGTTTCCAAAATGGAAGCCATCCGGATGTTTCTTGCCTATGTGTGTTCAAGAAAAATCAAAGTCTACCAAATGGATGTTAATTCAGCATTCATGAATGGCGAATTATAAGAAGAATTTTACATCGAACAACCTGAAGTTTTTCTAATGTCAGAAAGAGAAGACTATGTTTTCAGGTTAAAGAAGGCTCTATATGGTGTAATATTTCCAATTAGCAGCAGCTAATTGGAAATATTAATTTTGATTAATTTTGCCTTTATAAAGTTAAAATAAAAATAAAGTGGGTGAAAGGAGAACATAACTCACTCTAAACATAAAGTTTACTCCCTAGTAGACACAACGTTATAACTTAAGTGGGCCAAGGGGGACAAAGAGAGCACGTAGAGAGGGGACCCACTAGAGCACATGGAGGGACTGCACAGGTTGAGTTGGCAGTGTGGGGCCAAGAGAGGCTACGATGGAGATGATGGGCCTAGTGTTTGAGAGAGAGGCCAACATTATAAAAGGAGGAGAGCCTCCTCATTTTGGTCATTCGATGTTTATGATATTGAGTTGGTCATTTCGACTTCTTGAGCACATTGGTTGTTTAGCTAGTCTGCAGCACTGTTTAGTGCATCGAGTGTCTCCGTTCGGATATCTCACCCTCAGCCCTGGGGGACTTCGATTGCTTGGTCAGGTGAGGTTGTTACATCAGTATTTTGCAGGAGGATTGGTGTTTGGATTTTGTGGAGGAGCAGTGCATTTAGAGACTGCGTAGTCTTGAGAGGGAGGACACAATCCATTCTTGGGGAGCTCTGGATTGGGTTTCTTTTGGAGGATTCGAGCCTGGAGATTGAGCAAGGGGCCAGCCCTTGCCCATTGGAGGATTTTGGTAGAGTTTGCGGCTGTATTTTGGTGGTTTCCATTCAACCTCAACGCAGAGCCTTGGAGGATAGCGTAGATCCTCAAGGGGGTGATTTTCAGGGGTCGGCCATTTCAGAAATTCTTTCTGGGATTTTCTAGGTTTGGTGAGCAAAGGCAGATTCCAGAGTTTCAACTCATTCCGAGGAGAGGAGTAGCCCCAAATCCTCATTTTTTTTCAGCAGTAGCAGCCACACGGTAGTTTTCCGGCAACTTGGACGCAGATCAAAGAGCAGTCATTTCCTTGTCATTCTGAGAGTATTTCTTCACTTGCCTTGAGCAAGTCTAGGTGCCATCACTCTGATCACCTATTTTACTCCCTTATATTTCTCAGTATAATAAAATGGCCATGACTATATGTTTAAGGAGTATTTGTTACATATTGAATACATATTCAATACTTACGATATCTCTTTATTATTTCTCTCATTTCACATTTCGATTCACTATACCACATAATGGTGTGTTTTCCCCATACTCTTAGACAGAGTCTAGAAAGGGCCAGGTAGCCTCCAGATCTCACCCTCTTTTCAGAGGTGAAATATCTTGTAAACGCCCTCCCAATCCATCTCTGGTTGGAGTTTGCTTGTGTTTGAGAGATATCCTTGAAACGGGATATTACATATGGTCTCAAGCAAGCTCCCAGAGCATGGTATGCTCGTCTTGATGGATATCTACATCAACAAGGCTTCAAGAAAGGTATTGTTGATAGCAATCTTTAAGTATAAATAGAAAAAGATAATTTAACAATCATTGAGGTATATGTGGATGATATAATATTTGGTAGCAATAATGATCGACTAAGTAAGAACTTTTCTACAAAGATGAAAAGTGAGTTTGAGATGTCTTTACTTGGTGAGCTGACATACTTCTTAGGGCTTCAAATATCTCAACAAGAGAAAGAAATATTTATATGTAAAGCCAAGTACATCAAGGAAATGCTCAAGAAATTCAAAATGGAAGGTTGCAAACACGTCCTAACTCCGATGGTAATAGGTTTCAAATTGAGCATATACGACTCATCTAAGGATGTGGATCAGAGGTTGTACAGATCTATGATTGGTAGTCTTCTATATGTAACAGCATCCCGGCGAAATTTTATGCGAGAAATTTGACAAGCAGCAAGATTCCAAGCGGCACCGAAAGAATCACATATTATTGTCATCAAAAGAATACTTTGATATCTAAAGGGCACAACAGAATATGGCTTGTGGTATCCCAAGGGTAACAATATCATTATTCAAGCCTTTACAGACGTAGATCGGGCAGGAAGCGTTGATGATCGTAAGAGTACTAGTGGAGCAACTTTTTATTTAGGTGGTTGTCTCGTATCATGGCTGAGAAAAAATCAAACCTCAATCTTGTTATCTACAGCGGAAGAAGAATACATTGCAGCAAAAGCTTGTTGTACTCAAGTCCTTTGGATGAAACAAAATTTGTAAGATCTTCAAGTACAATTCAGTGAGCCTATTTGCATATTTTGTGATAACACTAGTGCCATCAACATCTCCAAGAAGCTTGTCATGCATTAAAAAACAAAACACATTCTAATCAAATATCATTTTTTTAGAGAAAAAGTCACTGAAAATCATATCAAAATTCAATATGTTGGTACAAAAGAAAAAACATTGATATCTTCACTAAACCTTTACCTTGTGAAGCAATTGAATATCTTCTCCAGAAGCTTCGAATTCTCCCAAATTCTCATTATATTTTCCTTATTCAATAAATAAAGGGGGAGTGGAAGTGTATATAGGTTCGCGGGATGGTTGTGTGTCAGGGGGAGTTACCCTTTGCCATTGATGTCAAAATGGGAGATAATGTTGTAGGAAGAGGTGTCATGATCGCAAGGGGATTACTTGTGTTGTCATCAATGCGAAAGGGGGGTATTGTTGATCAGTGGTTGTAATTGATGTCAACCCAAGCAGCACCAGGGACTACCACAATATTGCGTGGGAATTTTGACCTACCAAATTACTATATTCTGAGTCAAGGATATTTTTGATGGTTTCTACTTGTCGAGATGTTTCTGTTGATATATGGTACACCACGTAATTCTTCACGGTTTGAGAGATATTCATGTTTGAAGTTAGTAACCCTAGTTAATAGGCTAAAACCTCATGAGGTTGTGGCATGACACTAATCATTGGTTGTGGTCATTTAATAGTCCATAATTAGTAATTTTTAAGCTCCTAAAATCCCTCCCACGTTCACTTGTTGAAGACCCTCTCAACCTAAGAATTTATAAGTATTGTGATCCTCATATCCTCCTCATCTAGGGATTTCGCTACTTGAAACAGGTCATCGTGGAATTTTTGCTATAAATTTTTTTCTATGAAGGTTCAGAAGCTAAAATTGTTAGTAAGCGAAGCTGAAATCCTGAGGAATCTCGTGTAAAAATTTCAAATCATGGTTTGCAATATTTTCAGAGATATGATTTGTGGAAGTTATGGTTTTTCCAGGCTCCTGAACTTCATCTAAAAGCGGTGACCTTGGGAAAATTTCATAACTCTCTCTCTGAGAATTAGATTGGAATTCTGTAATACGTGGTAGATAGTGCATGAACTGTAGTTTTTTTTATATCAATTTCAGAGCTGAAGGAGGAAACAGTGACACGTGGAGTGTTGTACAAATTCGCTCTACTGAACTAGTCCATAATTAGGTCATTGTGAGATATTGGGCATAACTTTGTCTTGAAGAATCCAAATTGGGTCAGACCTATGGCATTGGAAAGAAGACTCAGAGGGCTACTAAAGGACCTAAAATAACATATTGAGGATCTGAAATAATAGAGATACATTAAATTCAATATCCATCTCCTAGAAGGCAAGAAAAATCTAGATCATGTGTTATCAAGGACTGCAAAGGCCCAGGCTTTCTAGGGAAGAAAAGCAAAGAAAGGTGCAGAAAAATGATGCAGCAAAGGTAAGCTCCAGGTAAGTATATTATGTATATGCATGTCCATATCTTAATTGGATTAGGTTATTTGTATTCTAATTTGTTTTTTTGTTTAGCACTGACATACGCTCTGTAGGATGAAGTAAGTTTTTATATTATCATGTCATGGGTATTTCCTTGAAGACTTTTTGCAGGTATTATATATTCATCAAGATAATATTCAATGCATGATCTAACGTTCTGAAGAGTGAGAAAGGGTAGCATGACAAGAGCAGAAATCAAGGTGCAGAACAGCAGCAAGAAGTTCATCACATGAAATCTTCAAGTGGGCAGCACTGCATACTGTCATTATAAAGGTATCATTATACTGAGTCATTGTAAAATCATCATTGTAAAATTTGTACAAGTGTCTATCTGCCAACAATTGAAGAGGTAGTGTCGGGAGGTCTAGGATCATCATTAGGTGGTTGTGTCATAGTTGGGGTTATGGTCTAGTGTGTCTTCTTCTTCTACATCATTCTCTATCATTGTAAATTGGACCATTTTCCCTGCTACAGGAGTCCATTCTTATTTTATTCTTCTACAGGGTGGTAGGGTGGTGCTAGGGTGAGTTGTAGCTCATTGGGTATTGGGGCATCCGTTCAGTTGACTACTGAAGAATCTCGGGCGTTGGAGCGTCGATCCAGTGGGAGCTGGAGAAGAATGTTTTTCTAGATTCTAGGAAGTTGGAGCTTTCTTTTCAATTGGAGTTGAATATAAAAGAATTATTAGAAAATCATTCAGGTGGTTTTTGTCCCGGAGGGGGTTTCCACCTTTAAAAATTTGTGCATTTGCGTTCATTTTGTTTACTGCTATCATTGTACAAACATTGATAATAATTCAAGATTAACTAATGCTCTGAAAGATTAATGATAATACTAATTGAAGGGATATTGATTCACCCTCCCTCTCAGTATTTCCAACATTTGGAAGGCTGAAATTCCTAAAGAATAGGGATTGCATTCCACATGAATTGTGCAAGCAAGGCAGGTTGAGTAGAGGCAGGAAATTGGCTAAGTGTTGGTCAATTTTGTCTGGATCAGTGTGAGACAGTTGTGAGAGTGCAACAGACTCTTTTGAGAAGAGTGCATTGTAATTGTTTCATGATTCCTTCATTGAATATACAATAGAAGATAGAGGGGTTTTTAGCAGCAAGCTTTCCCGGGAAAAATATATGTGTTGTGGATTTATTTGCTTATTTATTTGTCTCCATTGTCTCCATTTTATGATTTGTTCTGATAAGTTCCCATGCTCCTTTATAAATGTCTTGGCGTACACCTTATATATATATATATATATATATATATATATATATATATATATATATATATGCGAGTTGCATTGTTACATTCTTTGAAAATCCTTACTTTTGAAGGACCCAATTAGTATTCCCTTTTTGGTCAAAATATATATATATATATATATATATATATATATATATACTGAGGATTTGGAAAATGGTACATTCTTTGAAAATCCTTACTTGTGAAGGACCCAATTAGTATTCCCTTTTTGTTCTGAATGTGTCTTATCATAAATATCTAAATTCTCGACCACCCAATGAACCATGTTTGTGTAAAGAAATAATTGTGGTATAGCTACAATTCTGTGGAGAAAAGAGTTGGCAGCAACCCTTGCAGTGGCTTCTGAGACGGGAGTACTATCATCAGTTTTGATTGTTCGAGTGGTAACCTTGGGCTCCTCATATTCGAAAAATTGGTAAATTGATTACCAAGAGGGAAGCCAGGCATCTCTGGTACATACAGTATCTGAAAATAGTCCCGCTCCTAAAATTTTATCACTAACATCTTCAAGAAATGGACTAGTAGATTTTTGATGTGGAGCCTTCTCCTTAGCTATATTTCCTTTCTACATCTCTTCCAAATATCGATAATATGAGCTTACCTTTAGGAGACAGAAACAGAGACTTAACAAAAAAACTCTTTCACAACTACTCACAATGGCGTAAAAATGGAAACAAAGCGTAAAAATCCTTTACTAAAAATCAATTGAGAAAACCAAAGTGTAATTAATATGAGATTTTGACTCATTCGAGACCCATTATTAATATGTTAAATCACTTAAGTGAAAAGAAGATGGATCACGTGAACATGCCATGCTAGATATCGAAATGGAGATATCGGAGGCAAAATTAAAATAGACTTATGATATGTGATTTTCTCAATATGAAAAAGCTCTGAGACATGAGGTCTCGAGATATGAAATTCTGAGATGTGAGAGCTCCTAGATGAGAAAGCTTCCGAGATGAGAAATCTTCCGAGAGGTGAGGTCTGATATGAGAGCTATGAGATACATGATTTTATCGAAGATGCAAAGTTCTGAGGTATGTGAGTTTCAATGTATAAAAGTAGCTCCTAAGTTATTGTTCTCGCCTGAGTATTTTTAAATAAAAGTTACGATATATAAAACTTTGATATGCGAAGACCCGATAAAATAATAACAATACCTCGGGAACCTACCATCGGGAGTGAACCTCTTGGAACCTCAGGAAACCATGTCTCAGAAAATGAAATCTTATAATGTTTTATTAAAAGGATTTGATAAAGCTATTACGAGAAATTTATCCTGATATGAATTTACTTAAGCTTTCTCTTATCATATTTCAGGATTTTTTTTAATTTAATTTCCTTTTAGCCTTATTTTTTGAAGCAAAACTAAGATGATTTAAAAACTAAAAAATAAAAATAAAGGGACCCCATTAATTATTAAGTCTTTAAAACCAAAATGAAAAATGGGGGTTGTTGTTTGCTACAACAATTGGCAACGCATTGGGTGGGAACAGTTGGGATCTTATTCAAAAATTTATTAAATCTTGAATTGAAATATTTAACCTTCTCATTAGGTGAGGCTTTGAGATTTGATAATTCATTAATTAATGTCGCTATTATTTTATCATCTTCAAATTTCTTAAGAATTTGTTCTTTGAATGTATCTCAATCAGTAATTGATCCAGTTGTTAAGGAAAAATACCAGTACCCCGTTGATCCTTCAAATGTATAAGGAAATAATCTACACATTACATCCTCTTCAGAAACTCCATTAAGATTAATTGCCAACATAAAATTATGTAGATGTTATTTTGCAGGTAGACCATCATAGAGATTAAATTTAGGAAACCATTTCTTTGGATGCTTAAGAAGAGGGTGCAGGGGAGGATTCATTGTATCTACTCCTGAATTATTCCGTGGTCTATTTACCATTCTAGGATTAATAATATGACCAGTGATTGATGAGGTAGGTCCAGAAGTCGATGTACTTGATGAAGGGGTTGTTGATGTATTAACAATTGAATAAGTTTCCCCAACAACACTACTGACAAGAGTATTGTTGGTTGGTTGGAGGGAAGAAAGATAAGTGGATGAAGGTGTCAAAGGGTGATAAGAGGACAGTAAGGGAGGATGTGAAGAAGTAGGATGAATAGTAGGAGTATTGGGTAGAGAGGATGTAACGTTCTCACTAGCCGAGGTTTCGACACCCGAGATATGCTTCTTTTTCTTGTGAGTTGGTAATGGGAATTCGAATGGTTTAAATCCAAGATTCTCACTTTGTGATCTGTTAAGGAATCTAGTAGAATTTAGTGAAGAAGTAACACTACCCTCATAAGGTTCAGGTTGAGTAATTTGTTCTCCATAGATCGAAATTCCTTCCAATTTTTGTATGAGAGTTTGAAGTTCAAGAGCTTCAATAGGCTTATCTAAAAGTGGTGTGTTTATAGAGGCTTCACTAACATCTTTGGTAACAAGGTTAGGATATTTGGAAGATGGTTTAGAAACTGCATATCTAGGATCATGTGACTTGGAATGTGATCTAGAATTTGGAGGAGATTTTGAGGGAGTTGTATTTAGTGCAACTTTTTGGAGTTTCCAGTGCCAGAATCTAGCGAAAAAAAATTGAGGTGTAATCTTGATTTGTGTTATTTATACTAGTTTTTTTATTGTATATACAGATTCAGCACCTTAAAAAAATCCGAGGGCACTTCTATTGTGCAAGTTTACCCATCAAACTTCTATTTTCAATGAATTCCTGAGGATTTTAGAGAAATTAGACTGGAAAAGCCTTCAAAAAGTCGCACTAAAGACAACTCAGATTTTGAGGGGGATTGAATCTTAGAATGGCATGTTGATTTAGAGTGAGACCTTCTTGCCATTCATATTTTTTTGGCCCTCTTTCTAGTGCCAAAAATTTTGATGGTCTGAATTGACCTTATCAAAATTGGGGGAAAACCACCCAGTCGAGGCCCCAATTAGACCCTTTTTCGTTTGGAATAGTGGCTGCGACTGGTATTATGGGACCGATTTCCCTTAAATAAAATGTATGGAATGGGATGAATGATGGAAATAATGTATCTATTAGGAAAAACTAATATATTTTGATAACTTACTTACAAATTACTATAACTTATTATAATACTCGAGTAAGCTAGGAACATATGTGCTAGAAATATGTCGTAACAAACATAATAATGTAGATTATTATGAAATTAGGATATTAATTCAATCAAAGAAAATTAATTTAATTAAATGGTTAGTTAAATTAATTTACATAAAACATCACATATGCTAAAGATTTCATTGTTCACAATATAACATAAGTTTCAACCAAACATGTCAATAGTGATCATGAAAGACTCACTAGTGACATATATATGAATAATATCAATGAACAATTCCTTTCAAATCAAAGCAATAGAATCAACGAATAGTAGTACCCGAGAAACTGTAAATCTACTCATTTTGGAACTACATGTGGTTCAACTTTATATTAAGAAAACTCAAAATACAATAGCGTAGTTTGCATTCTATCTTCTCAAAATTCAGATCCCCCATATCCATCTCGGAGAGGGAAATTTATAGTCTCACTACAAAGATAATAAAAACAAACTCTTCCACTAATCTCTCAACAGAAACAAACAATAAAGACTAATCAGGAAAATTTATAACAATCTCTGAATTTTAGGACGAGGATTGTCCAATAGTGAGTTTCCGCAGCGTGCATATGTCCAGTAGACTGGTGAGCTGCAGAGGATGTTTGGGCTATACAATAGTGCAGTTTAAGTTCTATATTCTCAAAATTCATATCCCCCATCTCCATCTCGGAGACTTACGTTTATAGTCTCAATACAAAGATAATAAAAACAAACTCTTCCACTAATATCTCAACGAAAACAAACAATAAAAGACTAATCAGGAAAATTTATAACAATCTTTGAATTTTAGGACAAGGATTGTCCAATAGTGAGTTTCTGCAGCGTGCATATGTCCAGTAGACTAGTGAGCTCCAAAGGATGTTTGGGCTTGATCCTCATCTGACTGGAAAATATAGTAAATGTTAACGGTGGAAACATCTGTGCACAAACATTGGATAAGCAACAAAGTACCAAACATTGGCTATGGGGCTTGATAAGAAAATGTGATGATGATCAAGGTCAATTTTAGATAACTTCTTGATTCTCTCAACCATTGTGGTACTATGTTCCAACCAAGTCCTCAAAATCATGTCTTGGCATCTGGAAGAGAATCTTCTGGGCATTTAGAAATCAGATTTGATTGCAACACAGTATCATTGATTGATTCGATGATGGAACTAGAAATATCTCGGGCCTCGTTCACTGCAACCTCAGCTTGTTTCATTCTGATCTCCCACTCTTGAAAGATTATTGTCTTTTGTGCCTCATTGATTTTAGGCAGATTTGCTTATCTACCTTCTACACTTTCCTGCAAACTTAGAAAATCAGTTAGTTGCTCATTCACTTCATCGCAATAGTTCAGCATCTCATTTAACTTATCAACAAGAAAAAAATCCTATCTTGCATTTATATTGAATCAATATGAGCTTACTGCAAAATATTTTTTGTTGATTCCTTAGAAAAGTATTTAACTCTTTGGATTCCTTCTTAAAATATATTAGTTGAGGATTGACACTTAACTGCTCTATATTTATTTTCCTTTCTTTAAGTTGATTATCTTTTATTCATGTATCCTTGTCATGTTGTAGTTTCAATATAGAAAATTTCTTTTGAAGCTTTTCTAACTGATTTTGTCATTGTTTAGTAATTTTTTGTTTCTCTACATTGAATTCTTGTTCCAACAAAACAGTCTTCTCTTCTTTTTCTTTTAGAAATTCTTGTACTTCTACTGCTTTTTCTATTGTGGCAGCAGCATAAGCTCTTGTAAATTGAGTCAATTTTCCTATCTCTTTAGATGGTGTGTTGGAGGTACCCAAGTGTCCGGGAATTTTGACACAATAGGTAGTGCACGCAATCAACACATCATGGATGCAACTTGTGAAAAAGGAGTAGCGAGAGAATCGAGTGAATACTTATCAGATTCCTCTACTTTATGTTTGTTTGGGTCTTGTCTCCATTGTTTGATTTTTTCTTATGGGTGCCCATGCTCCTTTATAAAGGCCTCAACGTACTCATTATTATTATTATTATTATTATTTTTTATTTTTACAAGTGGTTCACAAATCCATGTGCCCGCACACATGAACCCAGTTACATCCATGGTCTGAAAATCTCAATAGACCCTCCCGAGGGGATCTAAATCGTCAGCCTTACATGCAAGGCCTAACCCCGTGGGCGTCAAGGAGATTCGATCCTGTGACCTCCCAACCGGCAAAGTACTTAACAGCGAGGACTCAACCAGTTGAGCTAACCCTTGGCACTTATTATTATTATTATTATTATATATATATATATATATATATATATATATTGCAAATGGTGCATGCTTTGCAAATCCTTACTTTTGAAGGACCCATTTACTGTTCCCTTTTTGGTCTGAATGCGTCTATTAAAAATATCTAAATTCTCGGCCACGCAACGAACCATGTCTATGTAAGGCAATAATTGTGTTCTAGCTACAATTTTGTGGAGAAAAGAGTTGGCACCATCCCTTGTAGTGGCTTCCGAGATAGGAGTACTATCATCAATTGTGACTATTCTAGTGGTAGCCTAACGCTCCTCATTTTTGAAAATTTGGTAAATTGACTCCCAAGAGGGAAGCCCAGCATCTCTGGTATATACAATATCTGAAAATAATCCCACTCCCGGAATTTTATCATCAACATCTTCAAGAAATGGACCGGTATATTGATGTTGTGGAGCCTTCTTCTTAGCTCTATTCCCTTTCTTCATCTCTTCCAAATATTAATCATTTGAGCTTACTTGTAGGAGACAAAAGTAGAGATTTAGCAGAAAAAATATTTTATAGCAACTCCAACGGCTTAAAAATGGAAACAAAGCGTAAAAATAATTTATTAAAAATCAATTGATAAAACCATAGCGTAATTAATGAGAAACTTTAACTCATTCGAGACTCATTATTAATATGTTAAATCAATTATGTGAAAAGCAAACGGATCACGTGAACATGTCACATCGGATATCGGAATGGAGATATCGGAGGGAAATAAAAATAGACTTACGATATGTGATTTTCCCGATATGCAAATCTCCGAGACACAAGGCCCCGAGATATGAAGTTCTGACATGTGAGAGACCCGAGATGAAAAAGCTTCCAAGATGAGAAATCTTTTGAGAGTCGAGCTTTGATATGAGAGCTCCAAGATACATGAATTTACCAGAGATGAAAATTTCTGAGATATATGAGTGTTACACAACATTTTGTCATCGTCCCTGCAATCCCTCATCCCGTACATTGGAGGACTATTCCCATGACCTGTGAACAGTAAAATGTCCTGAAAACACCTTGATGACATCCTTCTGCATAAGGGCAAGAATTCTCCTTAAGAACATTTCCTTTGGAAAACACTAAAACATATGTTTGGGCAATGGCGTGAGCAGCCAGTTCATCACTCGCGCCAATCAGGGGAATTTACACTAAGCCCGCGCCACCTGGCGCTCTGTCCCTGTGTATTGCCCGCACCAAGCCTATTTGGGAATTTTATTTTATTTTAAATAAAAGGTGGAAGTTTGATTCTAACAACTTCAGAACGAATCATCAAAAATAGGTTGGGTTGTTTGGCTCCGGATCTCCCTGATTAGAAAGTGGTTTTCCACCTCTCTTGGAACCTTCCTAAGAGATAGGACTCTCCCCCGTGATTATAGGGATCCTAACCTCTCCTTCTCCCTCTATAAAATCCCGCCTTCTCCATTTGCAAGATAGCTGAACATTTGGTAAGAAAACTATAGCTAAGCGACTATTGAGAGCAGAGCCAAGGAGAACCCCATAAGAGAGAGAGCCTTGTCTAAATCCCCGACAAAGCTTTGTGAGACACGCTCCGCTGGAAGCCCTGCCGAAGGAAGAGCACGACGTCGGAACTCGGTTGTAATATTTCTTTCATATTTTAATATATGCTCGACTATGTTATTTGTTCCATTGTTGTATTCCTTATTTGTGTAGTGCAACTTGATTCAATCTTTTCCGACTGATTGATAGTTACATGTCTGAATTACTATGTTGTATGCCGTCGTTTTTCTCTGCATGTGTACAGGTGTCCGGACGCGGTGAGAGAAAGGATTGTGATCTTTCAAGCTAGGAATGGGAAGCAGCACTTCTCCGTCAATAGCAGCGTAGGACTGGAGGTAGGCTATCTATCGTATCTTTGTATTTTTTAACTGGGAATTGATATCGTAGCATGTTTTGTTTGTTGCTAGACCCACTCTAGGGCTAGTGGGATCGCCTCTGTCCGCAGAGGGGATTTACCTCATCAAAAAAGTGGCGGCTTCGCTGGGGATCAGTGTGAGTTAGTCCCTCTTCCATTGGGTTGTATTTTGGCTTTTTTTTTTGTCTATTTTGCCTTCCTGGTTTATCTTGCTTGGTTTGAAACCCCTGTTCAGCCACCTGGAGATCAAACCTCTCTCTGTCTATTCATTTTTCCTTTTTATCTAAGTAAACCTTCTTGGCGCGGTTTCTAGCTTGACAGTCGCGCCAACGGGCACGAGTTTCCAGTTCATCACCCGCGCCATTCCCTGTTTGGCACAGATTACAGCCAGACAGGCCCGCCAACCCTAGTAGGTTTTGGGGTTTTCTTGGTTTTGGAGATTTTGAGCCTGAGCTTTGATCCTAGGTTATTTTTTCTCACTTGTTGAGTGCTTTAGAGTCATTTTTGACTGAGATCAGCCCTTGCCCTTTGGTTGTTTTCCCTTTTCTGTCAGTTTTTCTTTTCATCCCTAGGTTTTCTAGGTGCTTCAGCCTGCTGAGCCTCTCGTGGGAGTTTCAGGTCCTTGGTTTCCCAGTCAACTTCGCTTCTACTTCTTTGCATTCAGCTTTTTGGATCCATTTGAGTGATTGCGTTAATTGAGTGATTTTATTTTCTTTCATTCAGTTTTACTCTTGTCACTCCAGGCCTAGATTACACGGTTTGTTTGGGTCTCTTTGGAGATTTTCTCTTTGATTTGAGGGATTTCATCATTGGTTTGAGTCTTGTTGTGCTTGTTTTGAGTTGAGTGAGATTGTTTTGTTTCAGCTCCCGCTTCACCATTCTCAAATCGGTGTTTTGGTTTATTTTTCATATCATTTAGTGCACTTGCTCTGATATATTGAAAAATACAAAAAAAAAAAAAAATCTTTTGCATTCTTGATTAGCATAGTGAAAATTGGAAAATCGTTCGCATTTCTAGCATTATATAATTCTAGGGAAGAGTTTTTCAGTTTCATTCACTTGCATCAGGAATTGTAGTGGATGTTTTCGCATGATTTATTGTATCTATTGCTTTAAATCTCTAACTCTCTCATAGATAGCTCTTCATTGAATGAAATGGTATTTTATGGCATGTAGTTTGCATTTAGGGATTTGTGAGATTTGACATTTGGTAGGACCTTGGAATTGAAACATAAATACAAGATCAACTTAAAATTTATTTCAATTAACCTAAGGCAACATTGAAACTTAACGAAACATTTAGTGGTCTAAGTTAGAGATGTGGTCCGACGTATTTAAGCCTAGTAGTTGTCGCTCGCCATCTGGCTTCAGACAGTGCTAGTACAGACTTGCGCTCCCCGTACCGTCGAGTATATAAAGGGAGACCCCTCTAGGTTGCAATCCTTTTATCCATAAGAAGCCGAGTCTACCGCCTTGTAACCGTGATACACCGAACACAACATTCGGGGAGGCTACCTACACGTACGTCAAGTCCTTGGTTGATTTCTCTTTCATTTCATAACCAAGGTGTATATGGCAGTTCACGGGAACCTGGTACACCATTTTACCTAGACTACCTGAGCAATCATTTTTTGTCTTTACTGACTCCATAAATTTGAAAATATCATCGAGCACTTGTCCTTTCGAGCTCGTTTAAAAGAAAAAGAGACTAGAGTCATCTTTCACTGTTTCTTGACTCTTAAAACGTGAAACAACAATGTTTAGTTTCAATGTGGTAAAATAAACTGCCTACGATTACACGCCCTTTAAAAGTTTGATTACTTGGCCTGTCTTTGTTTGCCTTGGTTTGATCCAAGAGTCCTCTTTTTGATATTTTTTCCTCTTTTTGTGTGCTACAGTCACAGTGGCAGAACCATCTGTTTCCATCTACTGGTAGTCCTTTTTCGGGCGATTCATCTGAAACTTCTCAGATATCTGAGTCGGTTGAGCTTCAACAGCGTGTCATCCCGTCAAAGCACCCCTTTGGAGAACCAGTTGAATTCAATTGGCCTCTTTCGAACACTTGGTTTGGATTTGGGGTTAGGGAACATTTTCCCCCTCTTACGTCGGGATTTTTGTTTTTTACTGCTATTATACCTCCAAGCCCCCGTACTCTTTTGCAAGATCTTACGATTGATTTAGACATGGATTCGTTTGATCCTAATGGCATCGAGGGTATTCTAGTTTCGAATGAAGGATACCAACTCTTCCCTGAAGACATCCTTCAAGAGCCTGTTCCATCTTCACCGCTGGTGTCGCTTCCAACCGGATATAGGTCCCTAGGTCAGATTATAGCCGATATTGCCTCCATGGCAGCATCCACCCCACCAAGGGGTCCGGTTCTTCCGTCATTAAGGATGTCGCCGATGAAACCTGTCTCTTCGTCAACGCCTTTCGTTACATCTATTCCCAGTAGACCTACTGTCTGTGTGGCTGCTTCGGCGCCAGTTGTCACTGTTCAGTCATTAGATTTTTCCACTACGATAGAAACTTTGATTGTCGCAGCAGTCCCTGACGGCCTTTCATTTGAGGAGTATCGGTTGGTTGTTCAACAACAGCACTCCCAGACCTATTAGTCCCCTCAGGATCCTTATCGATCTTATTTTTCCCATTATGGGGCGGATGGTACCCCGGTTTATGCACTTCCATTTCAGCATGATGAGCACGGCAACTATGTCTATTTGCCTGCTCCCAAGGCTTATCAGTTTCTTTCGGGTGTTATACTTGCCTTGCCTAGGCAGCCCCCTAGCCAACAAGGACAACCCTTTAGGGGACAACCTTTGGTTCAACAGGGATATGCTTTTGACCAACAAGGACAACCCTTCCAGGGACAACCTTTGGTGCAGCAAGGGTATGCGTATGACCCACAAGGGAAACCCTCACAGGGCCAACCTTCGGTCCAGCAGGGATTGTTTTACAGCCTGCAAGGGCAGCCTTACAATCCTCCAGGTCAACCATTACAAACTCAGCGCGTGATCCATCCTGGACAGCCTCAAGCACCAGTTGGGCAATCAGGGTATCAACCCGGACCTTCATATGGTCCTAGGGGGCAGATCCATCCATCTCAACCTATGATGCAACCTCAACAGCCTTATCTTCCGATCGGTCCAAATGTTGCACAGCCAGGACCATATTATGGTCCTGCCCCAGGTCAACCTGGATATCAGGTAAAACCTGGCCCACCTCAGTCATTAGGCCAACCTGCTTCGCAGGGGCAACCTGGTGGCCCTCCTCTGTCAGGTCAACCTGTTCAACCGAGTCAACCTGCACAGCCTGTTCACCCTGCTCAGCCTCCGCTTTACTCTATGCCGCAGCCAAATCAACCACTGCTCCCGACATATCTAGCTCAGCAGGGGCCCACATATCAGCAACTTGTTCAACCCCAAGGCGGTTATATTCCTCAAGGTCAATATCGACTGGTTCATAACCCTCAAGGTCCCCCCTTATAACCCTCAACCGCCAGGCTATACTTATATTCCGCAACAAAATCCATATACTGCTCAATCGGGACCCACGTATACTCAGAATCAGTATCCCAGTTTTCAACCCCCGTACCCTGGTTCTCAGCCACCATATCAACCGACTTATCCGTCTTATACCCCTTATGGTCAGAATCCTTCGGGACAAAACTAGTGAGGGCAGAGTTATACTTAACTAGGGTGGAATATGGGTACAGGTCCTTATCGAGGGCCTGCTATGCCTTTTAACCTGCAGTTACCTTTCCTTGCCACGTTGGAGCTACTAGATGTGTCCAAATTGACAAATGATCCTATTCTTCATAATCCATATTGGCCCCTGGTCCTGACAAAGGTTCCTGGTGATTGCCCCAAGTTTGAGGGTAAGTCTGGAGAAGACCCCCAAGCACATGTGATGACATACCATTTATGGTGTTCTTCTAACTCTTAGGTGGACGACTCTATTCGTCTTTGTCTTTTTCAGCACACTCTCACAGGAGCTGTTGCTAAGTGGTATATTGAATTTCCTCATGGAATTTTTCAATATTTCAATACTCTTTCCATGGTGTTCCTGACTCATTTCCAGTTTTTGGTTCGTTACGAAGTCGGGACGCATCTCCTCACATCATTGAAACAGGATCGGGCTACCCATATCTTGGACCACATCCGTGAATGGAGAAGGCATCGTCGCCTGATCAAGTTTTAAATTCCTGATCAATTGCTCACTCATTGGTTCACTACTTCTTTCGTCAACCAGATTGCAAAAGATATTTCCATGGGGGCATGTGTGATCAAATAACAAGCCATCGCTCATCCCCAGTACCTTGATCTAGTGTACTCTCAGTCGGGCATTTTGTATGACATCTTGATTGAAGCTCCACGTCCTGGGACCTCTAAAGCGCTGGCCACCCCATCAGTTGACAACGTTATTGGTTCCGTGTCTCAGACTTCACGCAAGTCTTCCAATGGGAAGCAGAAATCGAATTCTTCCAATAATTTTGCTCCTCGGGCTCCTCCAAATTCTGGTAAAACCGCGGAGGTCAACGTCATTCAGGCCAATCCTGTGGACAAGACTTCCAAGGGAAGAAAGAAGGGTAAATGCAAAGAAAAATCCGATGCCCCAAAACCAGAATCATCTAAGCCTCGTGTTGATGATGGTTCACAGGAAAACCGAAGTACCCTTTCCTCATTTGTGATGAAGACCACCACACTAAAGATTGTCCTAGACGATCCGAAGTTAGTCAACTTCTTAAAGGCGCTAAGGGAACCCCGATAGTTCTTAAAGAACCTTTCCCATCTCAGCAGACCCAGATGGTCGAGCAACCTTTTCCATCTGCACCATTTGGGTCTCAGGTATTCATGATGAATGGTGCTGCACCTGTTTCTATTGCTACTCGATCGAAGGATTATGCCGGATCACACCAGGCAGCTGGGAAGGAAGTCTTTGATGGCCCTCCTCCCCCACCTGCCTCTGGTCCTCTTGAGATTGAAAGGCCCAGTACTGAACCCGTTGTATGGCCACCTTCTAAAGGTGTTCTCTGAAATTCTTCCTATAATCCAAACGCCTGTGCTGCTCAACATTACAGTATTGTTGAGGATTTAACGCAGGCGCCTTCTGCGATGTCTGTGTTGGAAGTGCTTCAGAGTTGTCTGTCTCAACGGAAAACTTTGGTATCTGCGATCGGCGGGATTGATCCCGCTGATTCTAGCCTTCTCGCCTTCGACTTAGAAAATTCCGTCCCCTGACTTCCGCACCAGATTGTGCTTGTTATACAAGTCGGTATCAACGGTCTCAACATCCATAGAGCCGTAGTGGACGAAGGTGCATCTACCTGCGTCATGTCATCTGCTTGCTGGAAGGCCATTGGCTCTTCGGCCTTGACTTCATCTCCCAATGCTTTTGAGGCATTCGATGGAAGGGAATAAAAACCCTTATGTGTTCTCACTAGCCTACTGATTACATTGCAAGGAAAGATAGCCAACGTTGAGGTGGAAGTCGTTGATGCCAAACTCAACTACAATCTTCTACTCGATCGCAGTTGGACTCACGCCATGTTGTGCGTTCCGTCCACCCTCTTTCGACTTCTGAAGTTTCCACGTGAGGGCAAGATTATTACTATCGATCAATTGTATTTCTTTACCTCGTCTTCCAAGAACAACGTGCCATACGTGGATCAAATTCCTAATCCCCCTTACAGCACAGGGCCGGGTCTTTTCAAAGATCCCACTCTGATGGGTATTTTTCCCTTTCCACCACCGAATATCATTCAAGTCAACATGGTTTCTCGGTCAGATGACCCTTGGATCATCCCTCCGCTTGAACAGGTTGATTCGTTTGGAGATTCGATGTCGCTTAGTCCCATCGAGATTAATTATTGTGAGCTTACAGATGCATCTATTTCTCCCCCTCCTAAAGCTGCTCCTTTGAGCAAGGCTCTCGACGTGTATTCTCAATCCCCCTGGCTCGGCAATGCAAATTTTCCCAATCCTCTAAAAGAACTGTTTCTGTCCGATGAGGCTACCATGGAAACAATGTCTCTCGAAGATCTACCGTGGAGCTATGGTCATCATCATTCCTCATTTATGCCTTGCCTCGGGGCCATGTCTAACTGTCTAGAGCGCTTTGCGTCCCAGGTTCCTTCTCTGCCACTTCAGACGCCCATTTTGACTCATGAATTCTTTACGGAAGGTAACTTGGGGAACATTACTCAAACTCCTATCATTACCGTTGGTCCATTTTCCAAATGGGGCATATATTTTATGACATGTAACCCTCGTTCGGCCGAGGGGCATGCCTATATTATCGTTGTCGTCGATTATTTCATGAAATGGGCCGAAGAAATGCCTACACTGGCTGCGGATGGTAAGACAGCGGCACAGTTCAGATTCAATCACGTTATTTCCCGGTTCGGTGTCCCTCAAGCCATCGTTACTGATCATGGCTCTCATTTTCGGGATTACATGATGGTGGAGTTGACATCTAAGTTGGGTCTGTGTCACGACAGCTCAACACCTTACTATCCTCAAGCTAACGGCCAAGTTGAAGCCATAAACAAAGTCCTTGTTACGAAACTTCAACGAAAAATTGGGATCCACAAATTAAACATGCATCTTATGTTGTTCTCAGCTCTATGGGCTTACCGAACGTCAGTCAAAAGTGCAACTGTATTTATTACCCCATTCCAGTTGGTATATGATCTGGAAGCCACGCTTCCAATTGAATGTGAAATCCCTTCGCTTAAGATAGTTGTGGAATTATTTCCTGATACTTCGTCTGAAGAAGAACAGTGCCTCTACTTAGAGAGATTTGACGAGACTCGTCGCTTAGCTGCCTTGGTCATCGAAGCGCAGAAAAAGCGAGTCAAAGCCCATTTTGACCAAACAACCAAACAGTCTCTCCTCGTTCTTTTGTCGAAGGTGATCTCGTCCTCTTATACGACCAATATCACGACAAGATGGGGGAAGGAAAATTCCAACCCATGTGGCATGGGCCCTACATTGTCAAACGCGTGTTACAAAATGGGGCTTATGAGCTGATTGATTATGAAGGTTGTCCTTTATCGCAGCCTAGAAATGGGTTGTACTTGAAAAAATGTTATGCTTGAGTCACTCACGCGTGATATGTGTACATAGGTGATTGTTTTCATTTGTGTGTGCATGCTTTGGTTTGATGTGTGTTGTGAGCTATTTTCTACTTATTGGGTCTTGTTTGCTATGCAGATGTCTATTTCTCCTTATATCGGTTTCGCGGATGGTGCTTCTCGCATTACCAGGAACTTGTCTTCGGCAGCCTGGGTAATCTATGATCCTGCTGGTGAGTTGATTAACTTACAAGGGATTTGTCTAGGACTAGCTACAAACAATGTCGCTGAATATAATGCAGTTTTGGAACTATTAACTGAGGCAGTCAACCTCGGCATACGCGCATTTCTTGTAAAGTTGGATTCACAACTTGTTCTTCTTCAGCTAAATGGTCATTATTCGGTTCAGAGCCCATGCATTTTAAGATTGTATTTGCGTATTCATTTACTTGAACGACATTTTGATTTCATTACTTATCAACATATACCAATATGAATGAATACATTAACAGATGCAATGGCTAATATTGTGCTAGATAAACATTTGCGCAATTTATAAAAAACATCATCATATGTACATTAACCCATGTGGAAAACATATATATATATTGTTTGTTTACAAGCCGTGTGCATCTTAAACCCACAAAAAATAATATATGTTTGTTACAGTTACATCATGAGACAACATGTCTCTCAAAATATGCGGAAACAGAGCCCAAGTGCCTAGTCGGCATGGTGCTCATGATAACACGTCACCACCTGTACCAGCCGCCTCAGCAAGCGGTGAATACGGCTAGGCACCCCCACAGTGTGCCTCTGATAGGCTCGGGGTACGTTATCAAAATGGGCATAATCAAGGACCCCACGGGTGATTCCCTCCAAGTTTTGTACTAGCTCCTCGTCGACGCCCTCGCCCTGAGGGTCAAAGTCGCGAGGGGTCCGCCTCGCTATGGGAGACATGCCTACAGGACGTTATGGTCCAACATCTACATCCATATAAAATTAACTGTCAAAACACGCATATATACTAAAAAAATTACAAACTCATGAAAATACAAAATGAGTCTTACCTAGTTCTTCGTCCCAATCCTCTCCTTCTGGGAGCGGAAGGTTTGTGTCTCCGGTAAAATCGGTGCCGGCGTAGGGCCAATCCTCCACGATGATCAACTGTCGTCGGAGCCAGTCAAAAAAATCCGGCCTCCAGGACATCTGTTGGTCGCCCCCTGCCCTGGGCATCAATGCCACCCATCGAGCCATCCGTGGCTCTCTCAATGGTGGATCTGGGACTATGGCCTCCTGGCGCTAAAAAATAGGTGATCATTCTAGGAAGAACGACACCAGAATCGGCCCATATCCAAACTTTTTCAGTTTGGTCTTCTTTCATTTTGTGAGTTGTCGTTTGATGTTCATAGTCACAGCCTCGACCCAGTCAAAGATAGTCAGGTTCATACACTCTGAAGTAAGAAGTAACTGTGTCTTTGTGGCCTCATGCAGTGCCTGCGATCTTGCAGCTCGCGTAATGGTGTGTAGCACTACTCTCAGTGCTAGATCGGGAATGGTCTGAATGTCCACTTTCCCGCTCTCTGTTCCTTTGTGTGCCCCTGGGCACACCCTGTTCATGACCATTGTCATGCTTTCTCTTAAAGGCCTGGTACCGGTCAGAATAGGGACTAGACCCCTGCGTGACAGTCTAGTGATGAAGTATATATCTGATACTTCGAGCTCAAGCTATTGGTCTCGAAGTTTGAATTTCTCCTCATCCTCATCCCCATCCCAAATACTAATGAGATACTGCAGTAATTTAGGCTGAGCCCGGAGACATGGCGTCAGAAAGAACTTTTTTAGCCCGCAATTCCGAAGAGCATTCATACATTTCTCGTTTCCCATTGCTAGTTCATCTTCTTCGCTATGTTCTCTCTCTTTCCATTTGATAACCATATTTTTCGCTGGATACCTGCATCAATCAATCATAGGAACATTATAAACCTCCTTGGGTATTCAAAATTACATTTCATTGGTTGAATTTTGAGAAATTTTAGCCGGATTTTGAGTTGCGTCGTTGGCACGACTATTTGGCTAACAGTTGCGCCAACTGACGCGACCCCTATGTAAAACAAGACGGTTTGGCGCGGGTCCGTGCCCAAAACCCGTGCCAACTGCGAAGCCCTAAAATTTGATAATCCTCCCCTAAAGGACCTCAAATAACAGTTAAACATAGTAAAATGTAACTTAAAAGATGGACAAAGAGATCGACTCTTACCTGAATTGGATGGAATTCGATTCGGTCCACTGGATTGATCACACTCGTCGCTTGAAGATCGGAGCAGAAGTGGGTCACTATTGCTCTGAAAAGAGGTAAAAGTGAAAAGTAAATATTTTTTACCACTATTGGTCTTTTATAGCTTTTCAAAGTCCTAAAATGGGTTTTTAAACATATTTTTCGATATATTTTCACATTATTTTCGTCGAATATGTTTTACACGCGTCTTTTTTTGTAGCAACAGGTTTTTCACATGGTTTTGACGAAGAGACAAGTTGTATTTTATACTTTTTCGGACTCGGTAAAAACATGAAAAAGTCACTACTGGAGTCATCTTTCAGCTCTTTTCTGACTCTCTAAAACTGAAAAGATTGTCGAGTCGCTTGTCGTTTTGCGCTCGTTAAATTGGCTGCGAAATGACATCTACCCAGTATACGTTTACCCCTTTTTCGGGTTGGGATAGATTATTTACGAAAAAGGAATACCCTAACCTATCGCGACTAGGAGGTTCTCTGAGACATAGTTTTCTACCTTTTCGGGTTTGTGGGACTACCTACGAAAAGGGACCGCTGGAGTTTTATTTTCCGCTGTCTTTTCAAACTCTCTAAACATGAAAAAAATGCCAAGTTCTTCCTTTGTCAGACTCGTGAAAAATTAATGACATCGGACTCCGTCGCAATGACGTTACTCGAGTTCCTCCTTCCTAGGGCTCATAAAATGTAATAGGTTGGATTTGTCCAAAGGACAAACTTACATCGCAAGCATATGCTATCCCCTTCAAGCTTGTTTTAAAAAATAATTGGGGTACTCGCCAGAAATGGTGGGGGAAAATGGAACCAATATTGTAGTCGTGTTGGCAGTATGTTGCTCTTGAACATGGCACTTGTCTGCATTCGTGTCAGGTTGGGGACATATCATCTCGTTATCTGCTTGCCTCCATGGGTTTGGGTAATCCCTTTTGACCGCTCATCTGCTCTTTGTCGCATCATCATAACCTCAGATCCATTGATGTCAAACACTGCCAAATCCAATGTCGTGCCGTCAATATGTTCAAGAGAAGTTTGCCTCTGAAGTTTTCAACCTCCCTCTGATTCTATGTTGGTCTTGATTCACAAACATCATGTTCCTCTGTCTTGTGTCGATGATGTGGGAAACATTATGGCCCACCTTATATCAAGGTCACTTCATGTCGACTTCAGCTCATTATCCAGGAAGTTGGTCTAGAGACTCCACTCAGGCACCTTGGAGCCTGCATGCCTCAATGGCAAGTTCTTCGCATTCGACGCAAGGTTTTCATTATTGGCCTTCAATCGGATGATTTTGCGGGTGTTCGACGCCAGATCACTGTTCACATTCCGTGGGTTGTACCTCTTGTACCTTGAGAGTCATTTTCATTATTGGTGGTTTCTCTCGCGTCTATTAACAGCTTTCATCATTGGCTGGTAATCAGGCAATGTTCTTGCGTGTTCGACTTCAGCTCACATATTTGCATGTTTGAACTTGTACTATGTTCGGGTCGAGATGGAGCACAAGACCCTGGGTTTTGTCTGATGAAATCCAAGTTGCAGATTCCTTGTGGATTACTATGACTTATTACATGACTCTTTTGATTAGATGGTTGCGTCCATACCTGAGTCTACTCGTTGATCCATACTGCTGGATGGTTGCGTCCATACCTTGGATCTCATTATTCCTGTACTCTTTTATGGATGGTTGCGCCCATACCACATATCATGCATCAGAGATATCAGTTGTATTTGTACTCGCAGGTCTTCCGACGACAGTGTTTTCAGTTGAACGCGTTCTCATAAAGCATTTCACCCCTCCCTCTCTCTCGGACCTCATGCTTTAGGGGGCATATGTTACACACCATTTTGTCACCATCCCTGCAATCCCTCATCCCGTACATTGGAGGACTATTCCCATGACCTGTGAACAGTAAAATGTCTTGAAAGCACCTTGATGGCATCCTTCTGCATAAGGGAAAGAATTCTCCTGAAGAACATTTCCTCAGAAAAACACTAAAACATATATTTGGGCATTGGCGTGAGCAGCCATTTCATCACTCGCGCCAGTCAGGGAAATTTACACTAAGCCCGCACCACCTGGCACTCTGTCCCTGTGTATTGCCCGCGCCAAGCCTATTTGGGAATGTTTTTTTTTTAATAAAAGGCGAAAGTTTGATTCTAACAACTTCAGAACGAATCATCAAAAATAGGTTGGGCTATTTGGCTCAAGATCTTCCTGATTAGAAAGTGGTTTTCCACCTCTCATGGAACCTTCTTAAGAGATAGGACTCTCCCCCATGATTATAGGGATCCTAACCTCTCATTTTGCCTCCATAAAAGCTCGCCCTCTCCATTTGGAAGCTAGCTGAACATTTGGGAAGAAAACTATAGCTGAGCGACTATTGAGAGAAGAGCCAAGGAGAACCCCGTAAGAGAGAGAGCCTTGTCTAAATCCCCAACAAAGCTTTGTGAGACATGCTCCGCTGGAAGCCCTGCCAAAGGAAGAGCGTGATGTCGAAACTCGATTGTAATCTTTCTTTTGTATTTTAATATATGCTCGACTATGTTATTGGTTCCATCGTTGTATTGCTTATTTGTGTAGTGCAACTTGATTCAATCTTTTTCGACTGATTGATAGTTACATGTCTGAATTACTATGTTGTATGCCGTCGTTTTTCTCTGCATGTGTACAGGTGTCCGGACGCGGTGAGCGAAAGGATTGTGATCTGTCAAGCTAGGAACGGGAAGCAACACTTCTCTGTCGACAACAGCATAGGACTGGAGGTAGGCTATCTATCGTAGCTTTGTCTTTTGTAACTAGGAATCAATATCGTAGCGTGTTTTTTTTGTTGCTAGACCCACTCTAGGGCTAGTGGGATCGCCTCTGTCCGCAGAGGGGATTTACCTCGTCAACAATGAGTTTCAATGTATAAAAGTAGCTTGGAAGCTATTGTTCTTGTAAGTATTTTTGAATAAAAGTTATGATATATAAAGATCCAATATGCGAAGTCCTGATAAAACAATAACAATATCTTAGGACCCTACCATCGAGAATGAACCATCTCGGAACCTTGGGAAACCATGTATCACACAAGGAAATTTTGTAACGTTTTATTAAAAGGCTTCGTTAAAGCTATTCCGAGAAATTTATCGTGATCAGAATTTATTTAAGTTTTCTTTGATCATATTTTGCGACTTTTTTTAATTTAATTTCCTTTGTCTTATTTTTTGAAGCAAAAATAAGATGATTTAAAAACTAAATAAAAAATTAAGGGTCCCCATTGTTTATTATGTCTTTAAAAGAAAAATGAAAAATGGGGGGGTTGTTGTTTGCTACAGCGAGTTGATTTAATTAAAGAAAACCATTGGAGAATATGTGCTCAAACTAAATAAAACATTGTGATAAATTTTGATGAAATCCAAGTAGAGATCATTATTAATCAACTTTGATTTGGTAAATTTACATGTGATTCTAGAATCTAGTTAAGCAACAATTGAACATTCACAAGGGTAGACATTAGAGGAATGATATTGGTATAACATTATTGCTAAAGGAATTTGAGATCTAATGTGTCCATTTTTCCTTATTTTTCCCTAAAAAAATTAGATATATGACGTTAATGTTGCAGCAATAATTTTAAGGGAGTTAATCAAATTTTGATGTTCAGGTGGATTTTTGTTATCACCTAGATGTTTGAGTAAGATTAGAGAATAAGCGATGACATGTTCTATGGTCCTTTACTACTGTTTGTATGCATGAAAATCCCAATCTATTGTTGTCATATCATTCCAAAATATTAAGAATTTTGGTTGATTTTTTACTTGATTCGCTAATTGTTTTTTTGCTTTTATTTTGGTTAATATACTTTGTAGGATTTTTTGGTTGATTTTCCAGTGCCCTACTTATATCCTCCATTCATTATTTTTAGGTCCTTGCATATTATCTTAAGACTTCGTAAGTTCAAAGGACACACCTCAATGCTTTCATATCCAACTAGTTCTTTAACTTCATACATGTTATTATTTTCATTGTTTATTTTTAGACTACCAAAAAATAATCATAAGTTTATTATACATTAAGCAAAACAATCAAGGATTCCCCCTTGAGCTAGAAAATCACTCTCTAAAGATAGATAAATATTGTTGGTGCAAGACGATATTTTTCCTTGTGCCAAACTTATTTTTCCCATCACACTCAAGAGTGTAGAGCAATCACTAAAGCAACACACAATGTAATAGACATATAAATAAGAGTTATTATTAATAACAAAAAAACTAATTGCATGCAAGTGGGCTCATTGAAATCTATAAAATGTAGACATGCAAATAATCACAGGCTAGAAAAATAAAAAGAGAAGAAAAGGGTTTATTATTATTAACAATATTAAAAAAAAAAAAAAACAAATTACAAGCAAATAGGCTCAATGAGATTTATATTTAAAATAAATTTGAGGTCATCTCTTTCAAGAAATTTTTTGTCAACTTAAGTCTCCACCTAGGCTTACATCTATTACATGAAATCCATGAATAGACTTATTTTCTAGACTTTAAAATCAAAAAATGCAATTATTTGTTACATCTACCTCAACATCTTTTTTTCTTCATCCTTCATGTAGCACATAAACTATGGTTTCGTCTTCTTTCTCTTTGAACATCAATCTCTGGACCTATAACTATTTTCTACTCTAAGCTACAAGAACATTTGTATTCCCTTATGTACAAGCTCATTTAGGCCTACAAGTTACCTTAACCTCTATGAGATATAGGATCATTCTTATCAACAAACTCTTGTAATTATTGGGCTAGCAACTAAGGTGAAAACTATGTCCTCTCTCTCTCTCTCTCTCAAACAAGTTATACCTCTCTAAAATAGGCTCTATCTAGTCTACAACTACAACTATCTTTCCTCAAAGCAACTTGGTATTCTTTTTAGCTCCATTTCTACCCAGTGCCATCAACATTGGAATTATTCTCTTTGTTGATAAGAACCTATTCCCTCTCTTGTTCTCTTCCTCGCAAATGAATAATCCCCCCCCCCTCCATTGTGCATCCCTCTTGTTCTTTCTATACATTAACTTCCCCATGGCCCGAACAACACTTCTCATATCATTAATGGCCTCAACTCAAATATTTTAAAGTGTCCTCTACCACGTTGACTTCCTCCTCATTTTTCTTCCTTTTTTCTTTAATGACGAGGAGTATTGAATGAATCAATTCCCTTTTCATACCAGTTTTATTTTATTTCCCCACTGTATTAATCTCCTCAAGTCACCATGACCAAGCAATGTCCTCAATTCTTGGTAGCCCCTTTCACCACATGGGGATTTTCACATGGTACCTATCAACTTGTTGTAAGGTGAACATCTAGGGCTCACACAACCCCACATGTCCATGTTTCCACCTCAACCTCCATACAATCACCCATGGGCTCTACTTATCTCTGTGTAGTCAAATTTTTTAGAGGGATCAATGGTGTGTGCATACTACTTTGACATGTGCATACCATAGACCTCCTAGAGATCTCATGCACCTCCTATAACTTTTCCTTCTACACATCCTCCCATGCATTTTCTCTTTGGGTTTATAGAGATGCAGATACATCAAATTAACCAGGTAAGTTTGAAAATAACAAATTCATGCTAAGGTTGCATGATACTATTCAACTTTAATGTTGTTCTCTCATTTCCCATGCACCTCTAACATGCAGTCAAATAAAAATTTATGTCGTATTTTCTCATTTATCCTACTCTAGAACTTGAACCATTCATGGTTCCACTTTTAACTAATAGAAATCTTATTTGGATCATCAAGCCCTACTTCGATGTAATATGTTGTCTCATGGAGTGAGATAGCTCCAAATCTAACCACGTGCACTTACTAGTTGTGCTCTTCATCTTTTGATCAAGTTCTCAATGATCCCTCATTCTCATTCAATTACATTCATTTGAGCATCATCACCAAAATTTGATGCTTCACAGACATCAAAATGTCTACTATGTCCTTATTGTCCACAAACATCAAAATGTCTACACTATCCTTATTGTGTTCTCCATTGAATAAATCTACTACAACAAGGCTTTCCATAACAATGTTCTTCACCAAATCAAATATTTATTGAATGTGAATGCTTGAGATCTCCACCTCATTTTGCATCCTCTCTGGCACAAAAAACAATTCACAATTTCTCCTTTCCTCTTCTTTTGAAGTTGTAACCTTTGGTGTTTTACATTGGTGACAATTTCCTTCATTGCTGAAGAGAAACTTCATAATTATCCCTTTTGCTCATCTTTTATATCTATTTTGCCCCTACATTGGTGTACTCAAAACATTCCGAACTCATCACTTAATAGCCATTTCAAGTTTATGTAGTAATTATTCTTTTATTTGAGGTGATTTAGGTTAATTATTAAAGTGTGATGGAATGCTTAAACTTATTTGGATCCTTAATTTATATGTAATGTTCATTAATGTTGTGGTATGAAATTCTTTGGACCTATTTACTATTTTGGATTTCAGCTATGATGCTATATAATCACCATTGTATTGATTAAAATTTCCAACATAAAAAATCACTACAAAAGAAGTGAGAATTCACAAGATAACCTCACAAAGATTATGATGTAGTCTTTCAACACTAGTAGAATGGTCAATGTCTTCAGGGGTAACATCACAAATTTTGTGGCAATATCTAGTATAATGTGTAAGGTGACTCATGAAGCCATTGAATGGTTAAACTATAGTTGGAAGCTCCATGACTTGACTAAGGGTGGCCTTAAGAAAACATTTAACTTATTCTTAAGGAGTAGTAGGTGAAGTCTTGGGATTCCTCCTAGATACATTCTAGGGAATCAAAAGCCTCCCCTCTATTTAACTAAGTCGCATAGCTTAAATAAACCTTTTTATCTTATTTTCTCCCACTAATTGAATTGTGATAGAAGAATTATGGCCATAAAACAACTATGTAATTTCAATATTTTTTTATTAATGAAAACTTTGTGATAATGTTAATTTATATTTCATCCAAGGATTTATGGAAAGTTTCCATTGAGGAAGACCTCTTCTTTAATATAGTGTAATTTCATTCTTAATAATATAACTTTCTTGTATTTCTTTATTTTAATTATTCATAGAGATAATCATGAGCATTGTTTAGTTTCAACTTTTAGTCCTTGAATAAATAAGAAATAGTTAAGGTAATTATGCTCATTTTTTTTGCTACTTGGGTATTTTATTTATGTTGTCCTTTTATATGGAGAATCTTAGATAAAAAGACATTTGAAACATTATACTTCGCAATAGCTTAGCTCTTGTTATTTTCATTTGTTCTTTTATATGGAAAATCTTAGATAAAAAGACATTTGAAACATTATACTTCGCAATAGCTTAGCTCTTGTTATTTTCATATATAGTCTATAGTATCTATGAGGTTTATACAATCGTAGATTGATAATTAAAGTATGGGGTTCAATACTACATTGTTGTCTCTAGAATCCATCACTTTTTGGCATCTTTTCCTAAGAGGTTTACTAAAAACTACAATAGGATATAGTATATGGGAATACAATATACATTGTAGAAGGATTGCCAGTGAAAAGTTGACATTCATCCTACACGTATATGCAACGTTTTGGATTTTATACTTGGAAAACAAGCATTGCCAAAGTGATAAATTAGGATGTTTTCTAACAAAGACTTATATTTCTAGTGCAAGTCAAACAAAGACTAGTAGTCAGTGAAAATCACAAATGTTTGAAACCGTGAGGAAAAACTGATTTAGAGCAACACAATTGGAGAAATTGAATTTGAATAAAAAAGATGTTCAAAAACTCAAAGAGTTGTTGTAAAAAGAGAATAAAGCTACAAGGGATCTATTAGGTAATCCTCGAGCAAAAACAATTGGGTTAACTCAATTTAAAATTGAAACCAATTTAATAATATCAAAACTAATATCCTACATTCATTAGCAATGCAATTAGACACCCACCAAATTTTGAGAAAATAAGACAAACAAATTTCTATTCTAAATGTACAAAGAAGCATGCCACTGTTGAATGCCTATTAAACATCATGGGGGTTTGTTGTATTTGTGATGAAACATAATAAGACAAGTCAATGTCCATCTCTACTTGGATTCAAATTTGTATACCAAAGAGTTGAAACATGCAGAAAATGTGCTCTCATCAATCAAAGAAAGCGAGATTCATTTTTTTTTTCAAAAGAATCAAAGAAAGCAAGATTCACCATGACCATTTCCATAAGGTATGCCTTATACATATCCTTTATATTTTAATTTTGGTTGGAATAATTGAAACCATGTTCCTCCCGCAAATTGATATCCCTCAAGCGAACATCAATGGCCAATGCAAGCCCAAGCCCCATGAGGACCATTATTGTAACCAACTTCAAAAAGAGTTTCAATGACCTCACTCCCAACAACCCCAAAGACCTTAACGATAATAGCAATAATCTTTATTGCCACCTCAACAAGAACCAACAACAACCCAAATAATAATAGAGGCATGCTCAACCATCACCAAACCCAAAACATGGACCAATTCAAGCAATAAAGAGATGGTAAATTATGAAACTTACTCATTAATTGCTCACTACAAATAACTCAACCTTCACTCAAAAAAAGTAATGACAAATATTTTACCTCCATTAATTATCGAGCAATGAGAAGAAAAAAATTAAAAACTCAACAAGAAACCAAGAACGAGATCATAGCCTCCTCTACCAAAAATATAAAAGCAAAGTTTGTATTACTTAAAAGGGCTTGAGAAAATAAACATAGCCAATCTAACTCTAACCTTTTAGGGGAATTAAAAAAAACCCATGTTTGAAGACTCCAATTGATCAAGAAATCAAAGATGTGCTCATCTACAATTTTTATAGTAGTTAAAGAATGTGTCAAGATTCCACTTATTCAATAAATTAAATATTTTCCCATCTACAACAAAATCATTAAGAGACCATTTATTGGACTAATCCATTGAGCTTCTATCTAATCTAGTTATTTGTCCATGCTTTAAGTTATTCCTGTAGCTCATCCAACATATCCAAGATCTCGTCTTTTGCATCATTTTTGTCTAGTAAAACGTTGCCCAAAACAATTTCAAATGCCAATAGAGGGACATTGTGTACACATATTGATTTTGGTGCCTTATAGTATGGTGAGTATCTAGAACCCACTCAACAATTGTAGCTAACACTTCTAAATTTGAGTGGCACTCCTCGTATCCTCAATCTCTTGGAACTCTGGTTAAATTTCAAAGGGAGTTTGCAAACAAAAATAATGAGCAAAGGCTTGGACTTCAGAGGAAGTGCAACTGGAAAAGCCTTTGCATGAGTAGACTCATTGATATATCATGGTTCCAATCCAACAAAAAGCATCAAGAATCCACACATTCTGGGACAGGGAGATGGACACAAGCCGCAAACCATTGTCCACGAACCACAAGCTTGCAACCCCAAACTAGCACTATGTTCAACGGAGCATGGGCTTTTGTAGAAACCATGTTGTTCTCCCTTTCACAAAACTAATAGCCCAGGTGTTGTGGACAATGCCAATCCCCTCCATGAGGAGAGTTTTCACCAAGAGTTTTCACCTCCAAGCTATGAAGCTTACAAGAATAAGGGTGCTACCTTCCAAAATATGAAATGAACATTAGATATATTCTACTTGAGGAACTTGCACACCTTACAGAACAAAGAAAATCACAACCTCGGGCCATATAAAGAAAAACCCATGCAACTAAAGATAGACTAATCAATAGAGTTCTTACCACCCAATGACTGTTTTCCAAGCGAGGGCCTAAAGTATACTAGCACTGATTGAATGGGTTGTTGTTAATTTTAGTTAACGATGGTATGCTCTATGCTTAAAGCATTTTACTTCAATCTTTCTTATTAGCCCAATTCAATTTCCTATTTAGCAATCCCATTAACATTGACAGTAAAGGCTAATAGAACATAAACAAATAACCAGAAGACAAGCCAAGGCAAGAGGACACAATATTTTGGCAGATGCCAGGGAAAAACCCCAATGTGGGGAAAACCCTTTAATCAAATCTTCCTATTATTCTTCAAATTCAACAGAGAGAGGGTACAATTTACAAATTTCCAACAGCAATCAACAAGATGCCCTAGCCAGCAAATTCAACGTTAGTCAAACCAGCAATATTCCTCCACAATGGAGCCCAGTCAAACCCAGTCAAACTCGACCTCAAAGAACAGTCAAAGTCAACCAAAAACAGTCCTAAAATTCTTGGTCAAACTTGGTCAACGCACTGGTCAAACCTACAGTGAAAGTCTACAGTCAACACTACTGTCAAATAGTCTAGATTTCCTTGAATTTCATGCCACAAAACTCGGCCTCCAAAAATCATATTTTGTCAAAAAATCAAAGTCAAATAGTGAGAGTTGACCAAAGGTCAACGTTGTTACAAAAGCCCTAAAATAGTCCAAAAATTGCAACTGCCCTTTCACACGTGTAGAGGAGAGAGAAGGCCTACTTGAAGCTATACAACCAATGAGAGAGGAGAGGGATGTGCAATGAGATTATGTCCAAATGAGGTTTGACTCTCTCCTTTTTGTATCCATCAATGAGGGGTGGAGACACATCTTTTAGGGCTTGTGAGCCTACATTACAATTCTAGCCAACCTTGACAATTTGTACGTGTGAGAGAATAAATTCAAAATCCAACATCTGCTCATCCAAACAAGATCTCAATCTTGCACCTCTCAAAAAGAGAAACCCAACAAAAATATCATCTTCATCATATGAGCAGTCCAAAGTGGAGTTTGGCCCTCGTTGCCAAATTTAACACTCCCTCTCAACTAGGGAGAACTCCACCCGTTAATCCATCTGTCAACCTATGCAATCCTATCATCATGTACTATCATGTGCAATCTTGTCATCATGTACCATCCTGTCATCATGTACCATCCTGTCATCCAACTGTCCCTGTACTCTGTGGGCTCTACTCTGTAGAATCATGAAGAAATAATGAAGAAGATTTGATCGAGAGTGAGTCACAAGACCTTGCCACTATCCATTGACCCAAAGTCCATTTAGAGGTAAAAACCTCAACCAAGCTTGATCCAGATCAAGGTGTTGGACACAACCCATCCTAGACAGAGAGTATGGCAATACATGATGCATACATCGGTAATGCTATGGTCTCTATCCTCAATTCCCTTCCCAACTCATTGGCCAGATGAGGTACTTCCCATGAGTCCCGAACTACATGGGTAGGATGTATGTGGGGCATATTTCAAGAGAGGGTGAACTAGCTCAATATCATAACAATTGGGAAATAGCACACCAACATGGTAAGGTGAGCCTAGCCATGTGGTTGTTTATAGCTTCAAGAAGATATCCCCAAGCCCCCTAGAGCTCCCAGAGCTCAAAGTCCAACTCAAGCGAGACCCTCATAAGAGGGTTTGTCCACAATTCCAAGCTTCTCACGGAAGGTTAATAATTTAACCTTCCCCAAGGGCTTCGTGAGAATATCTATGACCTACTCATCAGTCCCAATGTGATGGAGCCTTACATTGCCTCGTTGTACCATATCCCGGATAAAGTGGTACCTGATATCAATATGCTTGGAGCGGTCGTGGAACACGGGATTCTCTGAAAGTCGAATCCCACTTTGGTTGTCGTAATGGATCATGGTGGTATCCAGCACATGCCCAAACAGTTCACTGAAGAGCTTCCTCAACCAAACAACTTTACAACAAGCCATACTTGCCAATATATTTGGCCTCAACGGTGCTCAAAGCAATTGATTTATGCCTTCTACTCATCCAAGAGATCGAAGCAAAACCTAGAGGGAAGCAACATCCATATGTGCTTTTACAATCCACAACACTGCTTGCCAAGTTAGCATCGATATATCCTTGGAGCATCACGTTCTCAGTAGTGTATCTCAGTCCATGGTTGATTGTGCCACAAAGATATCTCAAGAGATTCTTTGCAACAATCCAATGAATGTGATGAGGTTCGACCATATATTGACTCAACATGTTCTTTGCAAACAAATGTCCGGACAGGATTCCACTAAGAACATCAGGGTCCTTACGAGCTGATGATACTCGATAGGATTTCCCAAATCGAGCCTAGCAGCACTTCCACACAACTTCTTAAAGTTGAGTTCCATCGGAGTAGTCATGACTTGCAATCCACCATCCCAAATATTTCCAGCAACTTCACGATATATTTTCCTTGAGAAAGGGAAAATCTCACCTAGCTTTTGCCAAACCAACAGGCCTAGGAAGTAGTGCATCAATCCTAGGTCTTTCATCTTGAATTCAAAAACCAACTCCCTCTTACATTGATGACTGAGAGTGACAACACCTGTCAAGAAGAGATCATCCACATAAAGAACTAGAATGAGTGTTCCACATAGACCTCTTCCTTGATCGATCCATGTAAGAAGGTAGTCTTGTCATCCATCTGATGTAGACTCCATCCATCCTTGCAATGCAGCAAGAGCAATAATCGAACGGATGGTGGTGTACCTAGCAACAGGTGCGTCTATTTCATCATAATATATTTCTTCTTTCTGCGAGAAGCCTCGAGCAACAAATCTTGCCTTATATTTTTCAGCACTCCATCGGCTCCATGTTTGATCTTGTAGAGCCATTTCGAGGTGACCGCAAATGTGTCCTTTGGTCTAGGGACCACATCCCAAACATCATTTTTTATGATCAATAACATCCTTCCAAACTTGGTGCTTCACAACTTTTTCAAACGTTCTAGGCTCAAATTGGACAATGGTGCTCATGGCTACTAAGTGCCCTTGGTACCTATTCAGCGTCTTACTTTCACAAAATATTCCTCTTGGAGCAATTTGTCTCTCGGCATCTTCGAGAGTATCTCTAAGCCATGAGGGTCTTCTTTTATTTGAAGAAGTGGGCTCACTGGGAGGTGGATCTATAGGATCCATCGGACCTTTGGCATCGGGCATTTGTTCATCCTTCAGTTCTTCCTACTTTCCTGCATTTTCTTCTTTGTCTTCCTTTGGGATAGGAAGATCTCTAACCTTCCTAAGGGCAGGATCTTCGTTGAAGGTGACATCATGACTTATCTCCACTTCTCTTTGACCAGGCACATAGATTCTATATGCCTTTGAAGTTTCACTGTAGCCCACAAGCGTTCCCTTCTTTCCATAAGCATCCAATTTGCTCCTCTTTTCTTTCGGCACAAGAAGATATATGGGACTTCCAAAAATTCTAAAATGAGAAACATCAGGTTTCTTACCAGTGAAGACTTCTTCAGGAGTTTTGGAGTCCAAGGCTTGATGTGGACATCTATTTTGAACATACACATCAGTGTTAGCAACTTCTACCTATAGGAACTTTGGAAGACCTTGGTCATGGCACCTTCTACCTATAGGGCATGGCACGGGCAGCTTCAATAATGGTTCAATTCTTCATTTCGGCTAATCCATTTTTTCAAGAGTATACGCAGTAGTAGTCTCCCTCTTAATGCCAGCTTCCCTACAATAGTCATTGAACTCATTTGACTCATATTCGGTTCCATTATCGATCCTCAAAATTTTAATCTTCTTCCCTGTTTGATTTTCAACCAAGGTCTTGAAGGTGCGAAACCATTTGAATACTTCGTCCTTCTTCTACGACAATTATATCCATGTCTTGTGGGAGAAGTCATCTATAGAAGTGACATAATATAAGCATCCTCCCAAGGATGTTACAGGAAACATACCAAATAGATCATAATGAATCAATTGTAGAACATCAGTAGTCTTGGAGTCACTTGAGGGGAATGGTCCCCTTGTATGCTTTCCTTCGACACAACCCTGACATACACCTTCATGATCATCTTTGAAATCAGGCATACCTATGACCACTTTCCTTGCTTTGAGAAGAGCTTTATAACGAAGGTGTGCAAACCTCTGATGCCATAATTTGGATTGAAGAGTTGTGTTACATGTCATGGCTCCCAACGAACTTCCTCTAACCTGACAGAGTGTATTAACCCTGAAACCAAGAGTGAATGCTTCTTTGAAATTCCTCTTCCAACGTACATTTTCATCAATGAATGCCACCTTGAATCCTTTGTCTTCAACTGCCGAGAAGACACTAGATTATTCTTCAAGTCAGGTACATACAACACATCTTGCAAATGAAGGACTTGTCCTTGATTTAGATGAAGGGTCACAATCCTTGTCCCTTTTATGGGATAGGTGGCATTATCTCCAAGGATAATTTCAAAATTAGTATCCTTTTCAATCAAATTAGATAGAGCCTCTTTATATCCAGTGAAGTGCCTTCAAGCACCACTATCAATCAACCAGTTATCCAAGGTGTCGGGAGGAGATGCAACATAGAGGGTAGATACAAGTATATATTCATTTTTCTTGTTATCAACAACATTAGATTCATCATACTTGGAGTTCCTTGACCTTTTGAAAGGTTGACCATTTCCATTTCGTGAAGAGGGAGCCTTTCTCTTTCCTTTATTGTTGAACATGTTGTTCCTTTATTGTCGACCATAATTTTAAAGTTTCCCCATCTTCATCCTTCTTTCAATCTTCATTCTTCATCTTGTCCTGAAGATGGATCCCCGTTGGGATTTGAAACGTCGGCCATCGTTTTATAACACTGTGGATAATCCAAAGATTCCTTCAAATAACGATAACCACAGAAGCTTGAAAACCATAACAATCAAAGATCAAAGAGGAAGAAATAGGATTAAAGATACCATTGATATAGAGCAATGAAATTCTTTTTCATTGAACATTTGTCAAGGGGTGGCAAATAGTGATTACCACTAATTTTATATGCATTTTTTTTATCAAGAGAATCGATAAGACGTGTCATCTATCAATGAAGAGCCTCGAGACATGTCATCTATCAATGAGGAGCCTCGAGTCAAATTAGAGGGACCACTCCTATAATCCTAAGCCTAACTCAGATGCTCACAAGCACGCTAGCTTGGCTAACCAAGTCTCAAACTTAAGCAAGGCCCCAATATTGGTCAACAAATACTTTCTAATGTGGAGCATTGACTTGTTGGCCTAACCCAATGGGGCTATATGCATTTTAAAGTTATGTCATTTAGGAGTTTCGAGGCAATAAGCTTTCAAGAATATCTACAATGTGTTGATACATTCTAGATACACTAGCAAACTATCATAACTCTTTTGTAACTAGAAGATTATCAATACACTAGCAAACTCTTTTATGTATTTACCAAGCACTACCATTCTAACAATGACTCTTATATCGACCTTTTTGTATGCTCATTGTTAATTGCTACATGTTTATAATAAAATATTATCTAGTTTCAAATAAACAAAGAAAAAAAATGTCAGGTTTGTACTCAACGATTATGTACAATAGGAAGTGGCTTAGAGTTTCAAATGCCTATTAATGCGTCAAGTTAATAAGAGACAAAGGTGAAAACCATCACATTCATATATGACTTGTTCATTATCCCACAACTACTCTACAAGAAGTCTCCCTTGATCCCAAAATTAGCCAAAAGATCATTCAAATGATAACCAAGTGAATACAAGGATTTAGCACAATGTCCTTCCATGTTACGTAATGCATAGTTCAGTACGACCAATGTTGAAATCCTCCTCCCTTCAACTAACGCGCTTCTTAAACCCAATGTTGCATTTGATGAAGGGGAAGCCTATCTTAAAATGTTGTTACTACTAGGTGACAATGTTTCAATTGCAACCTAATCACAATAGAAACAAGACAGGGGAAATATTACCTCAACACCTCCCCCTCGGGTTCATGTAAAACTTCAAAAGAAATGAGAATGTTAAACATCCTTACCCTATAATCCTTTATGCTTTCAATACAAAATTCCATTACCTTTGCAAATTTATATTCTAGACAAGTGAGAACAACGAGAGCACGATGACTCCCTTGTTTCTCCAATAAATGTAATGATAATTTTATTACAGCTTGTTTACAAAGGAGCTTTTCTAGTAGCCCTCATGAAGATTGTTCTCATTTTGAAAAATATGGTATCCATTAAAGGGTTTATGAATCATGCTTGTCCTCCATTATCATTACACTTGTGGTACCCCAAAGTTCTTTGGTTGTATCTTTCCCAAACTTCTTAGTAGAAATTTCGCTAAAGTTCAAGACTATGAAGTAGCCATGGCTTCTAGTGGAGCATCTAGCACCCCTCTTGAAGGCCTTCATTGTCATGAAGTATGTAGCACCATTGAAGGGGATTTACTAGTCATGCTACCCTCCTTTCTTTACTCTTATTATAAATGATGACTAACCAAAGTTCTTGGGTAGCGTGTTTTCCAAACTTCTTGGCAACAATCCTCTTAAAGACTTATGTCATTATGTTCAAGAGGTAGTCTAAATTCAATGAGACCTAGAAGTCTTAAAAAAAACATTAAAATGGAAGTCCCAACTCAAACAAGCTAAAGTCATTATTATAGCCTAAGGATGCAATCCTCCTTAAGACTCGAGTTAGTAATTGTCACAAGCTCGCCTAAATTCAATGAGACCTAGCAAAGAAACCTCAATCATCATTAAAATGGAAAACTCAACTCAAACAAGATAAGATTATCAATAGAAATAAAGGATAATTGTACACTTGAATCTAAGATGCACAAGCTCAACCTTAAGGATTGGGGAGCTTAACTCGATGAAGTGAAATTAGTAATTTGACAATGAAGTATATGGAACTCTAAAAGCATCCATCTTTACCTCTTCAATGGATCAAATGGAGCTTAGGACCCTATTTTAAACTCATTCTTCTTATTAACTCAAGCCCTCCCTACAAAAGTCTTGTTGGACTTATAATCATGAGTGAGAATTTATTTAATCGAAGTCACCCAAGGCTCACAGTTGGCCCCACTAATTTTCATAAGCGCAAGCCAAAACACATGCATGTCATTGTATACATTGGAGGGAGTGATAACACCACCTTGTATTAACCCAACTAGCCATGAATGGGGGACGTTTCTATTCCACCAAAGTTACCCAAGGCCAACAATTGGGGCCACCCACTTGTGTAAGCAAATACATGTCATCCCTATCTTTTTGGAGGAAAGAGACTCTTCTATCTTTAAATTATATTTTACCTATCTTACTTGAAATAGTTACCACTGAATGTTGTGCAAATATAGCAACAATTAACGATTAATTAAAGATCGATAATGGAGAAACCCAAACTCTCAAAAATGACTTGCTAGTGCATGTTTTGAAATTTATGAATATTAGGAATAATTACACCAAATTTTCAAAAACCAAAATTAACCATTAATTAAAAAAAAATGCTTGCATAATCAAAAATTGTAGCCCCAAGGGTTAGATCAATTGGTTGAGTCCCCATCATTAAAGCACCTTTGATATTAAGAAGTCAAGAGTTCAATTCTCTTGACACTCTCCAGGTTAACTCCATGGTTGAGCTACCAAGAAGTGAACCATTCGAGTAGATCTGCCTAGTATCTCCATGGTTGAGCCACCCCTAGTATATTTTGTGAATGTAACAATCACGAATCTCCAGAGTCTATGAACCATAGAAAAAATAAAATTTGAAAAAAAAAAACAAAACAAAACAATAATCATAAATCCATTAATAGTTATAGTAAAAAACTACACAATAAATTCTAATTTCAAATTAAAATGTTAAAGCATATATGCAAGAAAAACCAACCTATTGAAACTAGCCACAACTAATTTTTGAAATACATATACAATCATTAATTAAAAACTCCCAAATTGAAACTAGGCGCAGCTAATTTTTGAAATACATATACAATCATTAATTAAAAACTCCCAAAAATGGTTTCTATTGTATGCTTTGAATGTTTGAATATTGCTCAAAGTGGTGAGGTTCACAATTTGTGAACCAAGTAGGCCCTTGTGGCATTTGTGAAATATTGGTTCTACCAAGTGGAATAAAAACTAACTGTGTGGTAGGGCTTGTGGTTTGCCACCCCATCCGCCCAGGAGAGACATGGCCAAGGCTGGAAGGATAGGCGTCCTCGTTGGAGTCTAGGATCTCAGCTCCACTATTGGTGGTTTGCCACCCCCCATAATAAAAAATTGTAGCCCTAGTATCTCCATGGTTGAGCCACCAAGAATTGAACCAAGAAGTGAACCATTCAAGTAGATCTGCCTAGTATATTTTGTGAATGTGACAATCACGAATCTCCAGAGTCTATGAACCATAGAAAAAAAAAAATTTGAAAAAAAAAAAAAAACAATAATCATAAATACATTAATAGTTATAGTCAAAAACTACCCAACAAATTCTAATTTCAAATTAAAATGTTAAAGCATATATGCAAGAAAAACCAACCTATTGAAACTAGCCACAACTAATTTTTGAAATACATATACAATCATTAATTAAAAACTCCCAAATTGAAACTAGGCACAACGAATTTTTGAAATACATATACAATCATTAATTAAAAACTCCCAAAAATGGTTTCTATTATATGCTTTGAATGTTTGAATATTGCTCAAAGTGGTGTGGTTCACGATTTGTGAACCAAGTAGGCCCTTGTGGCATTTATGAAATATTGGTTCTACCAAGTGGAATAAAAACTAACCGTGTGGTAGGGCTGGTGGTTTGCCACCCCATCCACCTAGGAGAGACATGGCCAAGGCTGGAAGGATAGGCGTCCTAATTGGACTCTAGGATCTTAGCTCCACGATTGGTGGTTTGCCACCCCCCATAATCAAAATTGTAGCCCCAATGGTTAGATCAATTTGTTGAGTCCCCATCATTAAAGCACCTTTACTATTGAGAAGTCAGGAGTTCAATTCAATTCTCTTGACACTCTCAAGGTTAACTCCATGGTTGAGCCACCTATAAGTGAATCATTCAATTGGATTTGCCTATTCTGTGAATGTGGCAATCACCAATCTCTAGAGTCTATGAACCATAGAAAAAAAAATTGAAAAAAAAAACAATAATATAAATCCATTAATAGTTATAGTCAAAAACTACAAAACAAATTCCAAATCTCAAAATAAAATGTTAAAGCATATATATGTAAGAAAAACCAACCTATTGAAACTAGCCACAACTATTTTTTGAAATACATATATAATCATTAATTAAAAAATCCCAAAAATGGTTTCTATTATATGCCATGAATGTTTGAATATTGCTCAAAGTGGTGTGGTTCACAATTTGTGTCCCAAGTAGGCCCTTGTGGCATTTATGAAATATTGGTTCTACCAAGTGGAATAAAAACTAACCATGTGATCACTTCTAATAAAAAATTATCCTAAGTGAACTTTGTCAACAGGGACTTAGCTCGAGTGGTAGGGTTGGTGGTTTGCCACCCGAGTTCAAGTCTCGAGAGACATCCCTGTAATAGTAACGCTGGAAGGATAGGCGTCCCCGTTGGAGTCTAGGATCTCAACTCCACTATCGGTCAAGTCCACTAAGACATGGCCCATCATAGTAAGGCTGGAAAGATAGGGCATCCCATTAGAATCTAGGATCTCAACTCATCTCAAATCCAGTGCCATCTTAATAGGAGAGAGCAACTTCACAGAAGAATGAGAAATGAGAATCTCCCCCAACACATCTCAATCAATCAAGGTTGTTGGCATAGGGTAAAGGTTGAAATTTTTTTCCATAAATTAGTTGAGAGTAGCTTGGCATGATATCACTAGTGTTAAAAACTTGGTAGCACCATCGTGTAGATTACTTGCCAGCTAAAGGAGCTTTGGAAAATCAACAAGCACATACGGAAGCTATTCGGAAATAAACGGAAGGGCAGAAAGAAATCTATAGTTTGGCATGATATCATTGGAGATAAACTCGGTTGATGCTTTGCATTCCCATGTGGAAGGAAAAAGTGCTAATTTACGATCATCATAGATTTCAAACATGGGAAGGATATACACTTCAGAAATCCTCCCAAAAATATTGGAAGAATATGGATATCCTCACGATGTCACAAGATAGATTTTTTTCTACTTCGTTGATAAATAAGATTCATACTGAGGTTGCACAGAGAAAACAAAGAAACCAAAACTGACTAGTGACCGAATAGTGCAAAACATCTTGTAAGGAATCTTGAAAATAAACTCACACCACATGGAACTTATGAAACCTGAAAAATAGAATAGAATCTACAACCCAGCGCGGATTTAAATAGAGCCGTATCAGCTATACCATCTCCCAGATTCCTAAACTCTGCAAACTTTCGGAAATAAAATCACGTTTTGCCAGAGGTACATATAGAAGATATGAAACCAGAAATTTCAAAAATAGAATCTAAAAACCAAGAGCAGATTTAAAACAGAGTCATGTCAGCTTATTCCCTAGTAAATAATACAAAACACAACGTTGAAGACACGGAAACATTGCCCCAGAAAATTAGATTAAAAGCTTGAAAAACTTGAATCATGTTACTCCAACAACCGTCAACATCAAACGCCAAGAAATAGGTAAAGCAATTGCGCACCAACCTTGAAGTAAAGCTAAAAATAAGGTATATCAACGACAACTCCCCTCCACCAACCAAAGCCTCACCAGCTTAATAGACTGTCCACAGTTACCGATTGGTGAAGAAAGGCCAGCCTTGGCATTTTGGCCTAAACTTTGTCATAGTAAATAAATTTACATAAATATTTAAGTGCACCGCTCCCCAACCTTGAAGGAACCGCAGTAAATAAGGTATATCAAGGACAAGTACCCTTCACGAACCAAAGCCTCACCAGCTTAATGGGCTGTCCATAACTACCGATTGGGTAACAGAGGCTGTCAGATTTCTTTTCTTAGTCAAGTTTTTATTTGAAAAAGGAAAAAAATCACATGTACAGAGTTTACTCAAACCTTCAAGCTGCTCTTTGTCATTTTCATTTCCTAGTAAAGTAAAAATAATTGCAACCTTATGTATTTAATTATTTAGGGTATTTATTTATTTACAGTAGTGACAGGAGAGAGAGTGTTCGTGCACACTCCGAATGGCAAGTTGAACTATCCTACTCATGGAGTCTGGGCAGAGCCCCCTAAAAACTAAGCAGAGGCGTACGTAGTCATATGCAAGCTCTCACTCCGTATCACAATCTGATCATTGGGGGGGAAATTGAAAATCATTAGACATCTCCATTTTTGGATCCACCCCACACAAGCCCCACCCCCAAAGCTTAACTCTATTTTCAAGAGGATCCACTGTAGTCTCCGTTCGTTCCATTGTCAGTTTCCATGAAAAGCTCTATGAAAAGCATGTTCTTAGGCACAAGAATGCAATTGCAGATTCCCTAGCTTATCTTGCCATCCACAATGAAGAAAGAATGTTGCAGATTCCTTGGTCACGATGAAGAAAGAACCTTACCTGTTAACAATCAAGAGTCCCAATTCCCCATTCATATTCAAGGAATGAAGACATCTGTTGACTATTGCGGGTGTCATCTGGCAGCCCCCCAGGGTCACATCCAGGTCCTTTCAATCATTTGGAACAGTTGCTGATCTTATTTTCAAGAGGATATAAGAGGATCGTTCTCAATATAAAGGATCATTCCATTGAGAAGATATATGCAAAGTTCTTAGGCACAATAATGCAATCGCAGATTCCTTAGCTCATTTTACCATCCAAAATAAAGAACCATATGTCTCAACAATCCCCATTCCTTGAATACGACATCGGGTGACTTTTGCCGTCTCCTGGCAGCCCCCAGGCTCACATCCAGGTTCTTTCTATCATTTGGAACAGTTTTTCATCTTATTTCACTCATGAAATTGCCTGCTTGTGTCCTCTCCCGCTCGATGGTAGTTAGGGGTATACCCCAAAGCATGGGGACTTGCGAGCGTCACCCGGCAGCCCCCATTGTCAAATTCAGGTCCTTTCTATCATTTGGAACAGTTGCTCCTCGTCTTATTTCACTCATGAAATTGCCTGCCTCTGTCCTCTCCCGCTCTGTGGTAGTTGTGGGGCCATAAACCCCGAGTCGCGGGAACTTTAGTGGGCAGTATATGGCACTGGCCCAGGACTTAACACAATGCAGCCCCACTTGATTTTCGGTTACTGGGGTGTTGTGGAAATCAGTTGTGAGGATACAGGATCTGGTTATAAATATTGCAGGGTTTATGTATTTTATTGGGATTATAGTGAAAAAGTGAAACACAGGCTGAGAATGGCAACGCATGCTCAAGCAGGCCCGCATCCTTGCTTCCCTCCCTCTGAAATATTAGATCTTCGGGACATCATGGCTCGGCTACAATGAACTCCCAACATGGAATTACTCAAAGAGCAATAGCAACAGCTTCAACGTAAACCAACAGCATAAGGAATCACATTGTAGAAATGCAACATGTTCGTGTTCAGAGTACTCTGTTTTATTCCTCCTGTATCAACTTAGTTTACACTCCTGTTTAAATCCTTCCTGATTCAAATGTAGATACGCAAATCTTAGAGCATGTTGCTTCACACAGCCCGGTAACAACCCTCCATCTGTCGAGTTAATGCAGATTTTGAGCAATACAATATTTTCATGTTGTTTTATATCTTGTTCATTACTTATTTCTTTGGTTGTTTCAGATTCTGGGTTATAAACGAGGGTCCATGTTGTTTTATATTTTATTTATTAGTTGATCTCTTTTTCTGTTTTTTTGGTTGTTTCAGACTTTTGGTTGAGTGTTTTGGTTGAATCTAAAGGTTCATTCTACAATCCAGATTCCATAATGAAGGACATATGTAAATATGTTAAGTCTCAAAAAAATAATAAAAATAAAATATATATAATATATAGATATATATATATATATATATAAATGTTAATCTTGGCTCAAAAAGAAAAAATAATTAAAGATAAAGTAGAGTAGTTATTTCTTGATAAGAGGAAGAGGAAAATGTGTAACTTGTTCAATTTTGAATATAAAATATTAATAATAATAAAATATAAAAAATATACAATTTAAACAATGAAAATTTACCATTATAGATTTATATTAATCACATATTTATCATTTTTCAAGTTTGAGATTTATATTCATCTCTCATTATAGATTTATATTAATCATATTTATCATTTTTCAAGTTTGAGATTTATATTAAACTCTTGGTAGATTCATGGTAGAAATTTGATCCCTCTCTACTCATATTAAATCTGTACTTTGGATAGATTTATGCTGATTATAAACACACTAGAGGACTAGAATACTTTTCCTAACTTAGTCAACTACTTTTTCTAACCTAGTCAAGTACAAACCCCCAATAAATACTAATTTTTAGTTGTTTCAAAAAAATTAATTATAAATGTTATAGCCACTCATTACTTATTTCTTTGTTTGTTTCATATTCTTGGTTATAAACGAAGGTCCATGTTCTTTTATATTTTATTATTAATTAATTATTTGGTTGTTTCAGATTCTTGGTTATAAACACACGAGGGCAACTACAAACCCCCAATAAATACTAATTTTTAGTTGTTTCAAAAAATTAATTATAAATGTTACCGCCACCAACGGTGGAATTTCTTAAACTTCACTCAACAATTTTGTTGATGATAAAAACTCTTGTGTGCAATGTGTAGAGCATGCACGGCGAGCCTTATTTCAGCTGCCATAGGCCCATTAATGCGGCCAGGCAGGAAATGCCCGCCGCACGATGATCTACAACTTTAATCCGACAGCGGGCATTTCCTGCCTGGCCGCATTAATGGGCCTATGGCAGCTGAAATAAGGCTTGCCGAGCATGCACAGCTCAATTAAAATTATCTCAATCCAATGCCCTTTGGCCTCTATTTTGGAACAACAAAAACTAAGCTCGCCCTTTAGCCTCTATTATTTGGGACAACAAAAAGTTAAAACTAAGTTCTTTAGGCACACTCCTTAGTGAAAGGCCTTGCATTTGTCCAAATTTAAAATTGGATTATGTTCCTCACTTAGTATGACATATCTAACCGAGCATAGAATAGGCATCCACATTTAGAAAGCAAGTTTTCGCATCCACATTTAGAAAGCAAGTTTTCAAATAGAGACTTTTAACGTTTTATGCATAATCCAATAACATTAAAGAGACTTAAAAAACGAAAGAGACCAAGGAGAAGTAGCACTATGAAGACAACATAGATTCAAAACATATATTAAAACCTAAAATCAGTGCGGGAGAATTTTTAAAATATTTATCATTCACCGAAGGAAGAATACAATTGGGAGACGGTTTCTTATTGCCGTGAAGGTTCTCAATTGCTTTCGAAGAATCCCATAAATTGAATGAAAACAACATCATTTTACAGCAGCCACAGTAAAAGTTATTGGACAAGTGTTTAGAATTATAAATTAAACTAAAGAAAGGATGGTACGCCTTTGATTACCAAATAAACATCAAGGGGGATATAACTTTGATTCATGCTTACATGACAATAAAAACAAAATTATTTTGACTCACATTCACATGGACAAAAGTTAGTTTGATTCATTGTCATTTACTATGCAAACACAGCATCCATCAAGAAAAACTCATACATTATCTACTACTGCTAATTATTCTTCATTGCACCTCTTCAAGTCAAGATAAATATCTATCCGGAAACTCATACCACCTGCTAATTATTCTTCATTGCACCTCTTCAATTCAAAAATAAATATCTATACGATGATACAACAAAACTAGGTAATTGAATTTGATCCAACTTCGGCCACAGAAGCTTAGGGCCTGAACCAATAAATGCTTAGAAGCAAAATCTCACACCATTGCTTCTTTACACAATGTATCGAGCAGTTATACTACCATTGAAGCATGATACACAAATCCATCATGTCACAATACAAAAATACAGACTTATGTTCATTTAAAAGATCTAGTAATCTAGTCCTAGATGCGGGTGACACGCTTGACACAGGACAGCACAGCGCAACTCACACGGACTGCGGAGATCTACAAAGCAATTTCCCACCCGCTGTGGATCTAATCTCAATTATCGCCTCGCACAATTCTCGCAAAAGCATCGAGCACGCAGAATGGACAGGCCTAGTGTCACCTGACCCGGACCATCACCTCACCCCTACCTCCATTAATGACCATGCTGCATAATCAATATTGCAGCCTCGTCTACCCCTCTGCGTCTACCCATCAGCCTGAGCCTCACACACAGAACACTCATAGCCTCTCTGACATGCCTCATCTGCAATCTTATATATCCACCCACTCTCGGCCCCTTCCCTCCATCATTTGCTCTCCGTTGTATTCTGCTCTCCTGATTTGGAAGCTCGACAACAATCAGCTACGTAGTCCAAGTCCTGAAGTGAAGCTGCCCAAACCCCCTTTGTCTAGTGCTTTGCATCCTGTGCACCTACCCCCCAGCCTCCGCAGTTTTTCCAGCCCCTGTGCTTCCCCTGCCCTGCCGCCTCTCCCAAGTGCGCAATGGCTCCCAAGCTGCGACAATGCACTATCCATGGCAGTCTCTCCACAGAGCATCACAACACCCCCGAACAAAGACTCGGATATTTGGAACATGGATTTCGACAACGTGTGGACGAAGGTTCCAAATGGAGTAGACCCGGCCTCTCCCATCCTCTGCTCTCCATCATACCTCCCCATTCGCACCGCTGCAGAAGTGGAAGCTGCCAAGGAAAAGGCTATCACACAAGCCCCCACATGTGCCACCCTCGAGAAAGCTCCCCACCGCAGTGATAATGAGGATGCGTAATGTTTGTGTTGTTGTTCAGTTCTTTTTTGTTTTTTTGTCATCCGTGCCTAGGGCCACACTGTCATGTCCTCTTCTCATGCTCCTAAATGTTGTCATGTCCTCTTCTCATGCTCCTAAATGTATCAGCACTACTACGCACACTAATTTTTGCTCACAAGTTTTGTATGCGCAGGCCCCCTCCTCCGCAGCAGCCCAAAATCAGTGTAACAAAAGACAAGGATTGGTTAAACAATTGGTTTAACGAAAATAGGGATTGGTTAAGAGCAGCTCACCAACCCTGCCTATACATTATGTACTTATATGTTTCCAAATTAATAGATTACCACAACTTACTAAAAAATAAAAAGATCTAGTAATCTAGATTAAGCATTAAAATTAGTTCAATTGGTCAATTTCCATGTCAAAATACAAAAATATTAACTTTTGTTCATCTAAAATATCATGTCACAATACAAAAATACAGACTTATGTTCATTTAAAAGATCTAGAGCTACTTAGGTTCTAGTGCTCTAGATTAAGAGCTAGGATTAATTCAATTGGTCAATTTCCATGTCACAATACAAAAATATGAACTTAGAGATAGGGTTAGTTCTATTGGTAATTTCCAGTCATTAAAACATTTTAATTATTCAAAGATCAAAATTCAATTGGTCAATTTCCGGTCATTAAAACATTTCAATTATTGAGAGTTGAGAGTTCAATCATCCTCAACATCCTCGTCAGGGCCCTTTATAGAGAGAGTTAAATTATCTTCAACATTCTGAGGGTCAGGCTCAACTGTTGAGGGTCAAGGCCGTTGAGAGTGCTCTAATGCAACAAACAGTCTGTGTATTATAACAGCCCACCAATCTCTCGAATCTCAGTGAACCAACATAGAAAAAATCAAAAACAAAAAATCTAAGATAAGAAAATGGATATATAAAACATCCATTTGTATTTATCATTTCATGTATAAGCATGTATAACACATCTATTCCACTCAAACTATAAGAGTGGCACGTACATGAGCAGGGGCAGTATGGCGAGCCTTTTCGGACTCGCAGACTGTGAATGACAGCACTTGCCGGTAACATACAGTAAGGGCGAGCCCTTTCCGACTGGCCGTGTGTGAATAGAAGAACTGGCAGACAACACGCACATATAGCCAGAAAGGAGTAGGGGAAGTAAAGGCGAGACATTCCCCTACCTGCTTGCCTTGGTGCAATTAAACCAGAATAATTTCAAACATCTACAATTACAAAATCACAAGCTTTGCCATAGACGTTATAAACGGTCTTTCAGGTACCCTATTTGGGCTTATCAGACAATCAACACGTTGCAATTCTGTCCGCCCGTCTGCTATACTCATCACAAAGACCATTCTCATCTCATATTACTCTTAAGCGCACGACAACAAAACTACAGTAAATAAACTCAATGTGATGGCTTTTACCAAAAGGGTAAATTTACAATACGCAAGGTGTAGGGGAGTAGGTATAACCATTTGCTACCATAGAAATCAATACAGCATGCCATAGACGTTATCACCAATATTTCAGGAACCCTATTTGGGCTTACCAGACAATCAACACGGTGCAATTATGTCCACCCGCCTGCTTTACTTATCACGAAGGCCATTCTCATCTCAAATTACTCTTAAGCGCAAGACAACAGACCTAAAATAAATAAACCAACTCAATGCAATGGCTTTTACCAAAAAGAAAAACCTTTTACAATATACAAGGTGTGTGGGGGTGGGTATAAGCATGTGCTACAATAGAAATCAATACAGCATGAAGTGGGCTACTTAATCCTCGCCTACAACACAGCTGTCATTTTTAATACTAGGGCAATGAAATCAGTTCGTTATTCGCAGAACTGAAGATGATGCTAGGCACTGGTAACGATGCCACATAAAACTACCTAACTTTTAACAACTATAATATCAGCACAAATGCTCAGAAGATACTAATATGTTCATAGACGCATCTCATAAGTCCAGACATAAATATTCAAGGTCTTCATCATCGCATTGCGACAAAACAGAAAAGTTTCACAATAACAAAAAGCAGCATGTACAAATAAGCTGCTGATTATCCGCCATTAACACGGCGGAAAGGTAAAACAAACAAGAAAGAGTGGTGAAAGCGAAACAATGTAGCTAGCACAGGTCTTTAATTTTTACTTAAACAACAGAAGACCTACAAGTCCTTAATTTTTACTTAAATAACAGAAGATCTACCGAGTTCGCAAAAGGCTAAAACGATCATACATAAAGCTTGTGGCTGAACAACAATCGACAGCTAACACCACTTACAATCGTTCGAGATCCCTTCAACCCAAAAATGTCAAACCATCCTCTCCATCCCCTGGCACTCGTTAAGCCATCTTTCGTTCCGAAAAGAACAACCCACTCCAAAGTTTCCACGCCCGTGTATCCCTAAATAGGGTTTTTACATATTCCGTTGCACATACAAACCCTAACGCGCGACAATAACCATTCTAGTCAAAGGAACCCTCACTATGGTTTGCCCCGTGTTCAATTTATTTCAATCTGCCTGTCGTGACCCCCTCTAATCTAGGCAAAATGAATCCTTACCATGGTTCCTTTCTGTCCATGTTCAATTTCATTTAATCTACTGTTATAAAGAGAAAAAGTTCAAATATTCTATGTGAAAATGTCCATGGAATTGGAATTATATGCCAATGCATATCTACGGTATTTCTAAGAGAATTGTTGCTTGTAATAGCAAATAATTTCCACAATACATGTTCCAAATATATGCGTTCTACGGTATTTCTAAGAGAATTGTTGCTTGTAATAGCAAATAATTTCCACACTACATGTTCCAAATATATGCATTATATGCATTTTCAAAATATATATGAAAACTTTCGAAATTGTTTAATTTTTTTAATTGGAGTTAAATTAAATTAGTTTAGATTCATTTTAATTTTATATTTATTAAGTATGGTTTGGGATTAAATTTAGTGAGGTGTAAAAGAGATTTGATGTTTCTAGACACTTGCACTTGCTAGATCCAAAGTGAAAATGGATTTAGTCTCTTTTAAAAATTAATTAATAAATAAATAAAATATTTTAATCTAAAAATATAATAAAAAATTAATCCAAAATCACCGAAAATTAACCCAAAATAATATTTAATTAAAATATTAGAAAATTATATAAAAATTTCTTTGAGATTTATAAGGACTTTGAGATTTCTAACTTAATCTTTATTGTTAGGATTTGGGCTATTTGGTTAGTTTTAAGTTTGAGGACTTTATTTATTTTATTTGACATGGTCCTTAATTTTTATTATTTTATTACTTTAGAAGGGATTTTTGTATTTATTTATTTTTTTTATTTAATTTTTATTTTTATGATTGTGGCTACTTTGTAAGTTTAAATTTGATTATTCTATATATTTTTATGACTTGTTGTTTATTTTATTACTTTAGGTTGGGATTTTTATGTTTTTATTTCTATTTATTTATTTATTTGTTTGTTTGTTTATTTATTTTTAACCGTTTGTAACATCTTTATTTTTTCCTTGGGTTCTGACCGTTGCTTCTCTCTACTTGTTATAAAATTGGTTAGTCGAATCAGCCATTCTTCAGTATCCTGATGATGAACTACAGTCAGTAGTTCGAAACGGGTCGGTTCAAAAATTTCTCATGTGATTTCTTGGAAGATTTATTTTAATAAAAATTCATTTTTAAATTTTTTATTTTAATAAAATTAATCATTTTATTAATTTAATTTAATTTCAAAGTCAAACATGTGGATATGATCTCTCACCTAATCATGATGATGAACCGCACTGGTTGGTTCGAAATGCGTCGACAATGTTCTATTGATGTGATTATTACCGAAAGAATTCTAAATATTTACGATGGATCACAGAAGCCAAAATTCTACTAATTATAATTATTTATTTTATTTAACATATATATATATATATATATTATTTCTTTAATTTTATTTTATTTTTGTGTAATTTGATCAAAAATGTTTACAAGACAGTATCAGACAGCATCTCTTCCATACTGGCCTGTAGAGCAACACAAAAAAAAAAATTTAGATAAATGTCTTTTGGATTAATCACATCATTAGGATTTGGTCTTAGTGATGTGATTAATCCGAAAGACATTTATCTACTTTATGGATCACAAAAGTCCTAGACCTAACAAAAAAGATTCATTACATGTGGTTATATGCTACATGCCACAAGGTAGTGGGTATTGTCTATTGAGGCGACAAATTCGCCCAAAATATATTTTTTCATAGAATGCGACAATTTTTGGATTGCAAAATCTTAAACTTGTTGTGTTTCAATCATGATTTTAACACTAATAATGGATTCAACATCATCAAAACCACTAGACACCCCAAATTCCACAACTTGGCATTTTTTATTTTTATTTTTTCTTAGATTTAACCAAAAATATGTTGAAAAAGCTAAAAAATTACAAGTGAAGAATGTTAGTTGTTTAGACTATGCAAAATTATATCTCATTTTACCTCTAAACAAACCTTCTTTATAGTTGTAGCATGCAAAACACATCCTAACCAAATTATAGTTGTCACTAGATAAAAGTACATGATTTTCACTTGTGAACTAAGCATGCAAGCGAGGCATATTCAATACTTATTAAGGTTATTTCTCACATATGGAGGAAGAGATAAGTAGGGTTTACATATTCAAGAATTCAGGTTACTACCTAATGAGACCACGAATGAGTCTTCGATGTGGCATTGTGATGTGCATCAATTAACATACTATATATCAATTTGTAATGTTTGATGGGAACTTATAAATGCAAATAAGTGTGGGGTGCTTAAGTTTGTATTGTAATGGGGAATGAACATCAAGGTGCAATTGTCTTTGCTAAAAATTTCATTGGCTAACTCAAAGCATCAAAAGCATGGCATTGGAGGAAACCAACGCTTCAAGACTTCATGTTACTACTCAGTGAGACAACAAACGAATCTTCCATATGGCATTGTAATGTGTGCTAGGTAACATACTATACATTGATGCCAAATTTTTAATGTGAACTTATCAATGCAAATAAGAGAGGGAGGATGTGAAGTCATCACAAATATTGGATACTTTCGAGAGCGTCGGTAAATTGTGACCTCTCTGCTGATAGGGTTTATGAGCTTCGGCTCAGTTTAGATCATGACAGAAGTAGGGGGGGTTCTGAAGCCCCCTCCTTTTCGGGACGTTGTTACGGGCAAGAAAAGGGAGCCTAAAAAAATTAAATAAATAAAATAAAATAAAATAAAATTCACGAGGCTCACTGCTTACAATGCATTTAACTCCTCCAAGAAATCTAAAGATGCAGAAGCGAGCGAAAAAGTAAATGAAAATGCAGCAAAGGGAGCCTCGACTTCGCAAGAAGGAACAGAGGCGAGATCTGACCAAGCCAACGCAGAAAGCTCCCAAGGGATTCAAACAAAAACCAATAATAACTCCAAACCCAAGTCAAAAAAGATTCTGGTGTTGGAGATTCAGGACACAATTGTCGCATCTTACAGAGATTTCATGCAGGTGCATGCCGTCACTTGCAAGTTCATGGAGATATGGCCCAAAGAAAAGCGGTGAACTGGTGGATTCATAACAAATGGAACCCTAAAGGAGAGATTCGATTGTAGCTAGGATCTAAAGGGTTCTTCACTATTATATTCGACCTCCTTGAAGACAGGGATCACATATTCGAAGGAGGCCCATATTTCTTCAACTTTGCTCGTCTCTACATGTGGTACTGGAAGGAAAATTTCACTTCTGAAAAAGAGGACTTCACAAGAGTCCCTGTTTGGGTCAGGCTTTACTCGCTGCCCACGGAATACTAGTCCCCATCCATGCTAAAATGAATAGGAGACGACCTAGGGGAATATATTAAAATGTCAGAGAGCACCAAAAATGGTTACTATGTCTCTTATGCAAGAATATGTGTTTACATGGATGTTTCAAGGGCTTTACCGGAGGCAATCAAGCTAATATTTCGAGATGAAGCTTGGCTCCAGAATATAGACTGTGAGAAAATACCCTTTTGTTGCAGAAAATTCCACGAGAACGGGCAGTTATTCAGTGACTTCCCCCATAACAAAACCCCACAAAGCAACACTCAAGCACAAAATAAGTCAAATGAACAAGGTTTTACAAAGGTGGGACCCAAGAACAGGCACAACAAGAAGGATCACGAAAAACAAGGACAATTTCAAGGAGCCAACAAAAACAAGTTCGAAGCCTTACAGGAAGAGCAATAGGACCCAATCTTAGGTGATCAAACTAACGATGGAAACCAAGGGACAATCCAAAACTCAACAATTGAGAACCAATTTCTAAGGGATAACTATGAGCACTACCAAGATGAGGAGGACAAGATTACAGAAGACACAAAAATGGAAACGGTGATGACAAAAAACTCAGTTGAAGACCATGACATAGAAGAAGCCCTCGAAGGAGTAGACCTCAACTCAATAGCAGAGGAATGGGAAAAAGATGGCTTGGCTGCCATACCTGAGGAACACATACAAAAAATAGAAGGAGCTCATATATTACAAGAGGAAATAAAACAAGGCATGATCAGGAAGCCCCCATAGGACTTGGCTCATAAAGGAATCCTAGCAAACATTTTAGTGGATCAATACAACCCCAAAGTTCTGAGACAGGAGAGAGGGAGGAAAACCACAGGCCAGCTCCTCAAGGAGCTTGGAGCAAGATTACTTAATGAGGGCAAGGTGAGAGCTCTCACTCTAACCCCCCATATTTATAATGAATTACATCTCTTGGAACATCAAAGGCCTAAATAGTCTGGGAAAAATAAGAATCCTAAAACATGGACTCATTGTAGACAAACCATGCATTGTACTCCTCCATGAGACCAAGCTTGCCATGGAGAACCTACGGACTTTGAAAAAGGATTGCTTCAAGAACTATAATTACCTTGCTAACGCAACTATTGGCTCTGCGAGTGGGAAATTGATTCTCTGGAAGAGCTCTCTCTATGAGTTAGCTTCCTCTGTTGCAACGTGAAGTTCCATCACAGTTGTCCTAAACATCATAGGTACCAATGATACCATATGTGTAACCAACATATGTGCTCCCCGCAAGGCTCATGACAGGATACAAATGTTGACTACGGTTATGAAAAACCTTGGTATTATACCTCATCCCTACAAAATTATAGGAGGGGACTTTAATATGGTCCTCAATCTAAAGGAAAAGAAAGGAGGGATTCACAGGCTGGAAAAATACTCGGAATTCTTCCAGGAAACCATTGACTAACATTCCGACTGTGAATGGCACTTACACTTGGAACAAAAGAAGAGGCAAGGACAGATAGATTTCCTCAAGGCTTGATCACTTTATGCTCTCTGAATCCATATATCTGACCTCCTAGGAAACTAAAGGTCTTATTCTACCCCAAATGGGCTCAAACCACTGGCCTATCACCCTAAGGGTGCACATCACCTCTACCCCCAAAAACAGGCCCTTCCACTTTGAAGCATTATGGCTTGAGCACCCAGATTTCCTTAACTAACTGAAGAATTGGTGGGAAGGATCTCGACCTCAATCTCACACCATAATGTACCAATTCCAGCAAAAATTAAGGCACATAAAAAACAAAATAAAAATGTGGAACAAAGAAGTGTTTGGTAACATTATCAAAGATAAGAAGGGGTTGGAGCAAAGCATGGAAGACCTTCGGCAAAAAAGCATCCATAATGGCATCACAAATCAAATGAAAGAGGAGGAAATGAGCCTCCATAAGAGGTGGGAAGACAGAGCTCTGTAGGAGGAGAAACTCTAGCAGCAAAAGTCTTGAATCCATTGCCTCAGGTGTGGTGAACACAACTCTTGTTTCTTCCATCGCTCAATGAATCATCACAAGAGAAACAACATAATCCTCAACCTAAAATATAGAGATGGGAGTACTGCTCACACCCATGAGGATATATCGACCGAACTAAATAATTTTTATAGTAGACTCTTGAAGGAGCCTAGGGTTGACAGATCCCATGCTATCAGGGAAATCACCAAAAACATCCCTTCCATCCTCAACCAGAACCACAACAAAATGCTTCTAAGGGAGGTCTCCATGCAAGAAGTGGAGGAGGTCGTTATGTCTATGCCCATTGGGAAAGCCCCATGACCTGATGTATTCAACATTAATTTTTTCAAAACATGTTGGCATTTCATAAAAGATGAAGTTCATGCCCTGGTGGAGGATTCAAGGAGCAACAAAACTATTCTGAAAGAATTGAATGCCACCTTCCTCACTCTTATTCTGAAGGAGGAAGCAGTTGATTCTCTGGATCACTTCAAACTGATCACCCTATGTAATGTGATCTACAAAATCACCTCCAAGGTTTTAACCAATAGAATCAAAATGGTACTCCCCCTCGTAATCTCTTCCAACCAAGCAAGATATGTCGAAGGCAAACAAATTATGGACAATATTATCTTATCACAATAGATTATTCACTCTCTTAAAACCCAAAATAAGTCGATCATGATGATGCAACTTGATATGTTGAAAGCCTTTGACAAACTCAATTGGAACTGCATGCAGGAAGCATTAGAGGCCTTTGGTTTCCAACAAGACTGCATAAACTGGATCATGGCTCTGGTCTCAAGAGCCTTCTTCTCTATCCTGATTAATGGCTCTACCTCCAAGCCTTTTTGTCCCTCTAGAGGCATCATACAGGGATACCCTTTGTCTCCCTTCCTTTTTTTCATTATGGCCAAAGTTCCGCGCAGATCCTCAAGGATGTCAACCTAAATAACTCGCTCACTAGCCTCAAGCTCCACAACACTTCCCCTCCCTCAACCCATCAACAATTAGTGGATGACACTCTCTGGATGGGTCTCCCCATGGTTAAGGAAATGACCACCTTCAAAGGCATTATCAATTGTTTTTCAGAAGCCTCTAACACCTCCATTAACCTTGAGAAATCTAAAATTCTCTTCTTCAACACTCCCCTGGCTATTCAAAGAAACATCACCAGAATTCTTGGCTTCCATAGGTGTTTTCTCCCCTCAAAATACCTGTGTGTTCCTCTCACTGATAAATACTACAAGAAATCCAACTGGGAGGACCTCCTCAACAGTCTGCGCAAAAGACTCTCCAATTGGAACTTTAATTCCCTCAATCTGGAAAGCAAACTAGTCCTCCTCAAATCAGTCCTACAAGTCATGCCCATGTATCTCTGATGAGTTCTCTTCCCTAACTGCCCCTAAGTCGATGATCAGTGCCATCAGAAGCATTCAAAGAAATTTTTTATGGAGGGGCTCAGATATCAAGAAAAAATGGACTCTCGTAGCCTAGGAATAGGTATGCAAGCCCAAGATAGTTGGGGGCCTAGGTCTGAGAGACCTAGAAATTTTTGGGAAGGCCCTAGGGGCTAAAACCTGGTGATGGACAAACAACCCACTCACACCTTGGGGTCTTATTTGGAGGGCGAAATATGCGCCTAACTACTCAAATGGAGATCATAACAGGATTTCAGGAAACATCAAGGGTTCTCCAATATGGAACCAAGCATGGAAGAATAAATCCATCATTCAAAATCATAGTTTCTGGGAGATCTGCAATGGGGAAAATGCCCTATTTTTGGAATATGGCTGGCAACAATTACCAGTCTTGGACACAGATCAGTTCCCCTTGCTTCGCACGTCCATGCAAGCGAGAGGTAAACTTCAGGTTGCTCACTATTGGAAGGCCAGTACTGAGAATGATAGGTGGAGAGATTGGGTGGATGTCAAAGACTGAGAATCCCTGCCTAATGACTTCGACTGGAATACCTTTTCTCGTACGATTCAAGAAAGACATATTCAACTCGACAAGGGGGAGGATAAGCTTCGATGGGGTACAAACTCAGTCAGCCTCTTCAATCTCAAAGAGGCATATGGATATATAGCAAATCATGACCAACTCCAGCCTCAACAAAAATAGAAAATCTTATGGGAAAGATAGTTATGGCGAAAAATCACTTTGTTTCTCTAGCTAACCATGTGGGGGAAAATTATCACTTGGGATAATTTGTGGAGAAGAGGCTTTATGGGTCCCTAAAGGTGCACTCTTTGTGAGTCGAACGAGGAAATAATTAACCATTTACTAAACACCTATGACTACATAAGCAAGTTATGGGAGTGGGCTACAAAATTTTTCAGAAAATTTGACAGGGACAGGGATTTCATTCTTAGCACTCTAGATAACTGACGACCTACAATTTCCCCCCTCCCGATAGTTGACAGGGCTAGGAATATTATACCTGGCACTATTTTTGGACTGTTTGGAAAGAGCGAAATGCCAAAACTTTTAGGAATGAAAAAAAGTTGGAGGAATGCCTCCTTACCTCAATTAAGCAGGTAGTCCGTGAATCAATGGCCCCCCTTGACCTATTGATCAATGCATATTGCTCCTCCTTAACTTACATTTTCCTCCTCCTAACAATAACAGTCTGGTGAATATGAAACTGAAAGCTCCCTATCAATGGTCTCCACCCAGAAAAGACATGGTAAAGATGGGGTTGCAAAAGGTAACCCAGGAACCATTGGTTTCAGGGGGGGATTTAGAAACTTGGCAAGGGAAATAATATGGCTCTACATTGGTAGCATTGGCATAGCCACCAACAACGCAGTTGAGCTGCAAGCGTTGGAGCATGGTCTCGCTATCGCAAAGGACCAAGGATTCTGGTCTCTCATCATTGAAGGTGATTCGACATTAGCTACCTGGGAAAGCCGCAAGCTTCAGCAAGGTGTGAAAGTCAACAAAAAAGTCACGGAAAATTGGAGCTTGAACAAAATTCTCCATCGCATCAACCAACACGTCGACGAGCTTAGTGGGCTCCACTTCCAAGTTGTCATATTAAAGGCTAATAGCTTGGTAGACAGGCTGGAAAATGAAGGCACAATTGGTAGCATCAGACTTCGCTCCCTTGCATGGAGGGACTTGGAGGAAGGTCTTCTCCTCCATGAGTGTGAGGTAATAAATAGAAAGGACAACAGAGTATGGGACAACCTTAAATTCGAGGGAGTTCGTCATATTTTCAGACAGGATTAGTACAATTCCCCCATCTTGATATCATGATTCCACCGCGAGCATCAACTCTAATCATCTGCATAAGAGAATGAAATCCCTGATTCTATTGATGTTATAAGATCGTTGTCTCCCTGAACCATCAAGAAATAACATTCCTCACTCTCTCATGATTATTTTGTACATCATTTTGTTCATAATCAATGGCACATTCATTGTAGCCTCTCTCCCTTCTCTCTCGATTGCTTGCAATTACTATGAATATCCTGACCCGCTGGCTTTTCCTCATCATTCTCCCTACCATCGTGCCTTTGTTGCCCTCTCAGCCCCTTCCTCAACTCTGAAGCTTTATTCCGACTCCTCCCCACCCCCTCATCATGCCTCCTCGTCATGGCTCGGCTCTCGCCCTCCACCGCGGTAGAGGTCGTAACAATGAAAGATGGAATGATCCCTATATGCAGCCTCGAACCTGATCAGAGGCCTCAACTAAGAGATTCATGCTCAAATTCAATGTTTCAATTGCCCCTAAAACCTAAGAGAATATCCAAAATTTTGAGCTCCAAGCTCACAATATCAGACGATGGGTGACCATAGAGGCAGTTAACACTCAATTTGAATGGATCCCTGATCGTGGCCTCACCAGGGCTAGGGAGTACCTGTATAGCCAGACCATAGAGCTTTCATGGCATCTCAAAACAATGCTTAGTTTAGCTATGCAGGAGAAAAGTGAAAACACCAAGACTCTGGAATCCGAGGTTTATATGTTGATAGATAAATTCCCCATTTATGTGGAATCTATGCATCACCGCCACTTCGTAACCAAGGATTTTCCTCACTACACGTTGCTGAAGCGTCGCATCGCCACCATGCAGGCCAACAGAGGAGGTTCGCTGAGCATAAAGCGAGAGATGGGCGATGCTTCCACCATCCAATGGGAGACTAAGGACGCCCCTGCCGGCAGCACCTCTGAGAAGCCAATCAGGTTGGACAAGTACCCTTCAGATAATTAAGTTTGATGATCAATGTGTACCGCATGTTTTGGGCACTCTATGTGTTTCAATTATCAATCCTCTTAAGGACTCATTCTCTAAGGATATCCTATGTAAATTCTGGCACAATAATTTTTTTGCAAGTTGATGTCGAGGCAAAAGTTATCTATCATACCACTTAGCCCAAATGGAAGGGAAAATTTTGTAAATTTTGTAAGAATAACAACCAAAATCTCTGTAACTTGTGTAAGAGTCGTGTGCTTGGGCTACTCCACTACGATTGCAATTACCACATTTTAATATAATAGATCTTCTCTTACTTACAAAAAAAAGAAAGAGAGGGAGGATGCTTAGTCTATATTATAATGGGAAATGAACATCAAAGATTAAATTGTGTTTGCTAAAAATTTTGTTGGCTAATCTCATCATAAGAAGCATGGCCTTAGATGAAACTAACGCTTCAAATTCTCAACAATGTTCATTGGTTGTTATGCATTTGTACTTGTTAACATGGAATAAGAGTTAATAGAGGGGAATCAAATCGCTCACTAGTTTTTCTTTAGATGGCAAGGGATAAACAAAGCCCTTAATATTTTTTAAGTATACTTATTTATGGTTGGAGGATGAAGACTTTGTTAAAATAGTCAAACTAGAATGGAAATTTTTTTATGCCTCCATTAGTGAGTTAGCTAGGATTTAGGGTGTTTCCAATCCCGAGGCAATAATCTCATGGACAAATTTTATTGATTTTATCTAGACCCTTCCCATCAAAAGGATTGCGTACTCAACCATTTTCTCATACTGAACCCTCGAGATACTAAGGGGACTGGAACAAGAAATAGGAAATTGACCCATTAACCTATTTCCTCATCTTCAAGTAAGACAAGTGCTTAGTCAATCAAGAATAGTTTTAAAGCTTACTCCAAGACCAACAAGTGGTTTCAACCTAAACAATATCCGCAAGAAAACCAATATCCCTTGTGGTCATTATTGTGATTATCTTTAATTATATCATTGAAATTTTTAACAATATATAACCTTAATCTCATATATGAAACCAAATATCATTTTAACTTGCACTTTAACCTTTTGTCCAAAAAAATAAAAAATCCAAGAAAAACCACTTAACCATCGAAAAATAAATAAATTATTTTTATTATAATTTTTATAAATATATTTAACTTTTAAACTTTTATTAAAACTGGTAAATAAAATATTATTATTTTTCAAATTTTATAGGAATTTATCATTATTTTTTAATTAAATTTAATGAGCTGATTATTATGCGGGTATGCATTTTATTGTGAGGTTGTCGTTAGTGACACTGTTGAGATTCGTGGTTAGAGTCTACTTTGACCACGAATCTCAAAGTGTCACCCCATTGAACTCACTAACAACAACCTCACAAATGGCAAGACCTCTGCATTCTTTCGATTGGTTAAAATGTTGACCAATATAACACGTTCTTCTTCTTCTTCTCAGGGCAAAGACAATAATGGCCACGACCATGGTGGAGAGGGATGGGCCTCTAAATCAGACATAAATTAAGGCCCATCTAACCTTTCTTAGGCCCATCTATCTCTCTTATGCACATAAAAAGATATATTAAATCTCTCCTTCTGCACTTAATAATGCTTTATTATGCTTTAATATGTTCTTATGAAGGATTAAAGGTAATTGCATATTTGTGCCTAATATTGGTTATTTTTGTAGAATATTGTGAGAATATTTGTCAGATTATGCAGATTTGGAGAATGAGATAATTTATGGACTTGCTCCTTGCCACTCGAAGATCAAGATTGAAGAATAAATGAGCACAATATCAGGAAATTAGGGAGAAATGTTGTAGATATTCAAGGGGATTGTCCACCCTCCTTAACTCTCAAAGGAATCCAAAGGATTCTTATGAGATCCCCTCCAAAAATTTGAATTCCAGAGGCAACCAAGTAACTCAAGACCAAGTGCACTCAAGCCATACTTCACTTGGAGTCAAGTGGACTCATTACCTATTTTTTAGGGAGCTGTTGGTAGTTGCCCTTGAGGATAAATAAAGTTGATCAAGAGCTAATTAGGGTCGAATTTGGTGGATTTTGGTCCATTTGATGCAGTCCATTCCATTCCATCTCATGCCATTCATTTTCCATTCTATTAGGCTTTTGTTGTTTAAAACCTTCAGGATGTAATAAGATTGTATTTTTAATGCAATGAGTATTCATATGACTTTTTATTGATCTAGTTCCAGAGAGCTAGGCTCGTGGTTTAGGGCCCAACCCATGTGCCTCAACTTCTCTGTTGTTTTCGTTCTTTCCTTTCTGTCATTTAGCTAGTTTTGTTTCTGTGAATTAGCGATTTTTGTTTCTGTCATTTAGTTAATCTTGCTTCTTATAGTTTCAAGTTATTGTTTCGAATTGCTGCTATAGGTTTTCATTTTCTTATGAGTAATAGAATAGAGGATAAAACTCTAAAAGTTGTGGATATAGAATTCCCTTCTCATCTCTGTCAATAGAGCTCGAGGGGGGTAGACTATCCCACAGGCCAAACAACTGGTTTATGTTCACTATTTTTATCACATACAATAATCTTCGCCCGGAAGAAGTTCATTGACACCTCCCCACTTCATTTCCCATCTCCCTTCCATCTCTACTGTTACACTTCTATTCCCTTTTATTTCACTTATTGTAGCTGTCGCACCCTTTTTATTCACAAAAACCATCAAAGTTGGATCTCTGCCCTTGCTCCTCGAACTTCCTGCTATCGTACTTCCCTTTTCACAAATCGCACTTCGCATCTTTTTTCCTTTTTCTTTAAGACTTACCGCTCCTTTTCGCTGATTGCGATATCACTTCTCTGCCAACCTTGCGATATTGTGATATTATGAAATTGCAAATCACAGTTTCTATTGGTTTCCATCAATACTTCCGCCTCCGAACCCCGATTGTGATATCACTATAGCACTGTGCCACATCACCGATCGCAAATTGCAACTTTTCCTCTTTTCCCCCTTTTTTTTTCCTTTAAGACTTACCGCTCCCAACCGTCGATTGTGAAATGACTGTAGCATTCTGCCACGTCATCCCTATCGCAATCGCATTTCGCATTTTTTATCCTCATCGCAAATTGTAGCCTTTATTTAGTTCATCTAACACTTACCACTCCCGACGCTGATTGCGATATTCTCCGTACTCTGTCGCCGGTCCCATCACCATGTCACCCAGTGCATTTCGCACTTTGCAACTTTTCCTAGACAACACTTCCGCTACCCCTCAAACTTTGCGATATTGTGAACTGTGATATCGCACTTCGCAACTTTTACCATATCACAAATCACAAATCGCAGTTTTTCCCCCATCGCACTTTGCAGTTTTTACCTCATTGCATTTCGCATTTCGCTTCTGCTCCCAAACAATGCTTCCGCTATCCCTCTAACTTTGCGATATTGCGATTATGATATCGCATATCGCACTTCCATCCTCCATCGCAACTCCTCCATTGCATTTTTCAAATTATTCCGCTCCAAAGCATTTTTTTTCCACTATAATAAAGTTTTAATAAGGTTTAAACCCCCTCTTCCCACTTCTAAGCCTCGTTTCATGTGTTTAGCCCTCCATCTACACCTTCAGCCCTTTCTTCTCCAAGCTACAAATCAACACTTTTTCAATTGGAATTAAGTCATGGATAGCTTAGCTGCATGGATAAAAGCTTGGTAGAGAGAGCATAAGATAAGTAGGGTGTGTTTAGCCGATTGGCCAAGTTAAGTGTGGTTTAAATTAGTTTCCTTTCTACAATTTAAATTAGTTTCATTTCTGTCATTTCTTTTCAACAATTTAGTTTAGTTTCATTTTTGTCATTTCCTTTCTGCAATTTGTTTTAGTTTCATTGAAGTGTGATAGACTTCATTGAGAACCCCTAGAAATAACACCCTTTCGTAGAGCGAAAGAGGATGACACGAGTAAAATGCATCTGTTGTGTATATAACACTATCACCTCCAAGTTTGTACGAACCCTGGGTTGATAAAGTAAAGTAGAGCAGCCCCTGGGAGTTGCAGCACTCTTGGTGCAATACCAGGGCTCACCAGAGAGTACAAAGGAGTTATGGTTTTGGGGCAATGTAATGTGGCATGTTTTAGTACCTGCTACTACTAAGAGTTGCAGTGATAGTATTGATGAAGATAACATCGAGTTGAAAAACATGGTGGAGGAGCAAAAACAATGCCAACCACTTCAACAAACTCGTGCGGGCTTGTTTGAAAGAAGGCACCGCATGTCTTTGAGTGATGATATATGCTTGGAATTGGGTAAATTGTCCATTCGCAAATAAGGTCCCAGCTCCTTGGATTTGGGTGCACAGTCAAACATGCAACCATTGTTCATCAAGGAAACCAAACATATGATTATACCTAAAGCACTGAAAGCACAAAAGTTGGATACAATTTCATTTGGCAAGGAGTTTGGAGGGCTGACACTACCAAAGTTGGATGCTATTTCTTCTGGCAAGGAGTTTCAAGTGCCTGCACAAACGAAAATGTTGCATGAAGTTCAAGAAACAACACCCCAACATAGGGAAAGGAAACAAAGCACAAAAATTTTGTCGGAATTGGAATTCGATGAACTTAAAGGACTTTCAGAACTTGATTTTATATTTAGCAAGGATGACTTAACTCCTCGATTTGTTAGTATTCTTCCTGAATTGCAAATATTAGGTAAAAAAATTCTATTTATATATAATAATAAAAAAATTGTCCTTAAAATTCAGATTCTCTAATTTTAAAACCATCTAAATCATTGATTAACAAAAGAAAAAAATAAAACAAATACACAAAAAAGAAATTCACTAAAATGATACCAAATGTAAAATCTAAACATGCCAGATTAAATGTCAAATTCTCTTACATCAAAATATAACATAAAGAAACATTCTCATATGTCTTTCTATATACATGAAATGCTTCACGAATTTACATAAAATTTCTCCTTGTATTTCATAAGATTGAGTAGCACGTTTATATAAAATTGAGCAGAAATTTTATCTTGTGGCGGAAGAACAGCCGATTAGCAACATAAAATTGAGCAGCATGTATATGTACATAAGATCTCGAGTTGTAAATTTCAACGTCTCTCTGCACGGTGCCAATTGCTGCAAATCGCCTTTCGGTCCATTGCTCCAAATCGCCTTCTAGTCCATTACTCCAACTCAATCATTGACGTTGCTGCAACTCACTTATGACAACTCATTGAATTACGGTTGAGACTCATTCACAACCGATGCGCTGAGGAATGTGGTTGTTGTGGAAGAAGTAAGGCGGACCTCAGCTCAATCTGGATTCTTATGGTATGTCGCCTGCTCAATGTGGCTTCTTTTGGTATGTTATCTTCTTCTCGTATGTCGATGAACTTAAAGGAACTTTAGAATGTGGTTTTACATTTAGCAAGGATGACTTAACTCCTTGAGTTGTGAGTATTCTTCCTAGATTGCAAAGATTAGGTAAACAGGAGGAGACAACTTGGCAACCTACTGTAAGCAGGCCTTATCTTTTAGAGGCCTGGTTGGTATATAGGTAAGATGCACCACTGCTGAAATGGCACATGCCTCCTCCATGGGAGGAAGGAGTGGACATGAAGGAACATCTGAAGTTTTGGTCACATGTTGTAGCGTCTACTGTGAAAATGGAATGTAGCTTCTGCTTTAAAAATGGAATGGTAGCATAAGATATTCTTCACATATTTCAATATAAATCATATTTCTATAGGATTGGAATGAAAATCATCTTCATTAGGATGATGTTTGGTGTAGTTGCAACTATTGGTTGTACTCACTAAGCTGATGAACTTTGGTTTAATGGAAGGTTGTGTTGTATATGGTTTGGATGCAAAACATATGAATTCTAGTTGGAATTTGGTGTGTTGCAATTATGGTTGTATTTAGTAAGTTCTTAAAGTTTGATTTGTACGAGGGTCATCAATCAAAGGCAACAGAAATAAATAATTAAAAAAAAATTGATACCATAACTCGAAATTTTTCTAGCTAAGGTACTCTCGAGGCATGTGTATGATGTAACAACATAACTGGATATTATGGACCAGAAACTGATGCTGCTAATTTCCTTTTAGGAAATGTAATCCCCTACACTTGGGTTATATTGGAGTTTTTAATCGCAATCAAGTGGATATTAATGGGAACAGAAGCATTTGAGATGCACTTGCATATGAGGATAATTTTTCCCGCAGTCGTCTAATATACCACAACTGGTAAAGAAGTTGAATCAGATATCGATTCTGCATATTAGAGCAATTATGCCTGGGTTAAAAGCTTGGATGAATTCTTAAATGGTCAGTGTGATGAAAGAGCTTTCCACATATGACGATATCATAGAATCCAAATATGGATAAGGAAATTTATTACTCAACCTTCTTACAAAATAATTAGAGACATTCTTCTCAATGGTGGAGGATAAAAATGAGGAAATGTCCAAAACAGAGTTTTCAGGAAGATCGCAAATCCATTATATATTTCAGTTAATTTTTGTCAAGAGCTTAGAGGAGGCTGACCCATGCGAGGATTTAACTGATGATGATATTCAAATGGCAATTCAAAATTCCATTGCCCCAATAAATGCTTTGTTTGTACCTGAGGTTCCTTTTGAAGTTCTGTTGTGAAGACAGATTGCTCGGCTATTAGATCCAAGCATTCAGTGTGCACTCTTTATTTATGACGAGTTAATTAAGATTGCCCATAAATGTAAAGTACTTGATCTGAAGATATTTTTGGTACTCTCGAGGCGTGTGGATGAAGTTGTAGGAAACTTTTTACGCAAAGGCTTGGCTCCAACCGAGACAATGATTGGGAACCTTATTGAAATGGATATTGAATACATAAATAATTCCCATTATGCATAACTAATCATTTACAAGGGGATGGTGAAATGGTTATGGTAGGTTAGTTAACAGAGATTAGAAAAGGATGTTGTGTGGGAGGATGGACGGAGGATGAGTCGGAGATTGGTGTATGCACGTTGGGGGGCTCAAACCCGTGACCTGCGGATGGGCGGACTGGTTTGTTGATAGGCTCCCCTGGTTCTTTGCGACCTTGATGGTTACCATCACCTGCCCACACAACAAATTTCTAACTCTCACCTGAGTTATCGTTAGAATGTTGTGACTGCCTCACTACCTTCTATTAGCAGTTTCTCGGTAGTGGTTGTCAGTTGCTTTGACCATGGCCTCATAAATGGAAGAAGAGCTCCTCGACTTCACCGAGGATCCATACACATCGAATGAAATTTGGTCAGATCTTCCTCGGTTTTCTACAAGTATGTCGTTGATCAGGGGTTAATAAATTTGGCTCAAAATTCAAAGTTACAGGATTGGGTTGAAATTAGGATGGTTGTGTAGATCTTGTCTTCCTAATTCTGACGCCATGAATGGTTCGAAAAATAGATGTCGTATGACGGAGATATCACGTTCTGATCAAAAGGAAAAACAGGTAAATTTGCGATAGTTTGACTAAGTTTGACTAGGATGCACAGTCAACAAAAGGGGAATATTCCTTCCTAAAAATCAATTACAGGTTGAAAAGTGTCTTAATCCTATTGGTCGAATGAGTTTGGTACGGTTTGGAGATGGCCAATCAAAAGGTGACACGTGGCCAACCTTGAGGCCGCCACATGTCCCTATAATGGAGTGCTAAATTTTGGTGAGGTCCATAAGGCTCAACCCCGTGACCTCCCTCCGGGCACGCAGACAAGTTTCTAACCATTCTACACTTTTTTTCTTAACTACAATGGTCGTCGAGTTCTATTTAAGTTTTATTGCATTGGAGTTTGGGGGTTGGGGACCGCCGATAGTCCCAACCTGCCAGTGGTCCCCGCGTGGTAAGTCACATGGCATATGTTAACACCACCAACCGTCACATCAAATGTAACCCAAACTTCAAACCGATTCTGCGTCATGTGTTGTCACATGGCTACGGTCAACCGACTCTGCGGTCTCCGCTAACCTCCAGCATTAAACGTGCCAACTCAACCACAATTCATGTGTTAACACTGCAGTTTATGCCTAGTTCCACTCCAACAGTTTGCGTAACCGCGGGGTTGGGGGTTGGCATGTGGCCACCCCAACCACTCAAGTTAAATGTTGCGGTTAGATTCGGCGAAGGTTTAGGAGCGTGCCTAAAAAATGGCGGGATTTACTATTTTAGCTCCAGTTAAGTGGAGTTCTCCACTTTTAGTGGAGCTTTTCTAGGTGAAACTAGGCAAACGAGTAGGAGACTCAATTTTTGCCCATTCAGAGTGAATGAAGAGTCATTTTTGACTAATTGGAACATTCTAGAGTCATTGGTGCATAGAAAAAAACCATTAGAGCAAAGTAACTACATGTATTTTCAAAATTTTGAGCATAATGAAAGATGGACATGTTATTAGGAGTTGGACCAGCAGATGTAGCCTAGGAGGGGTGAACTGCTTCATCATTCCTGCTATGTAAATTTCATGTGGTGACTTATTTCTTTGTTTTACACTGCTTTTTAGTGTTATTTAAGCTTGTTTTATGCTTCTAATTCATTAAAAATCATCTACAATTCATGGAAAAACACCTCAATCCTTATGCAAACTAATGAGACAAGTATGCACATGTTTATAAACTGAAAAGACACTTAGCACAATAGAACTAATACAGTCATTTCAGATCAAATTGGTGTCAGAGCTAGAGTTTATTCTCTGGTGTTGTTTTGTGTAAAGAATTGTTTAACTGTTTGCAAGTTTTAGATGCTTACAAGGCTCAAGCTCAAGAGAGGAGAAGGCAAATTGGGGTAAGCAGAAGGGTCTCAAAAAGAGCCAAAGAAAAGGAGAGGAAGATTGCCACAATATCCACCACCTATTTCACCTCCTAAGGAAGCAGAAGCTACATTAAGCATGCCTCGTGAGGAAGGAGAAATCCATGAAGAATTTGATCCCAAAGAGGAAGAAAGAGTGTTCAGGAAAGCATTTCTTGACGTGACTGAGATGGTTAGAATCCTTTATCAAGAAAGGAATGAGGGACTAGAAGGAGAAGGATCTAAACTTCACAAGGAAGGAAAAGGATATTCAAGAGGTCAGAATGATGAAGACAAGTCAAAGAAGGGAAATGGAGGAAATGGAGGCAATGGAGAGCCATCATCCTCACCCTCATCTTCATCATTCTCTACTTCTTCTTAAGTACATCAGCCACACAAGTCAAAGAATACTGGTAAAATTCCTTTTTTTAAACTTGATGTTAAATTTGAATTGCCTATGTTTAATGGTGAATTCAATGCAGAAAAGCTTGATAATTGGATTAGGCAATTGGAGGTCTATTTGAGAATCCATAACCTTCAAGATGATGATACCAAAATTCAATTAGCTTCATTGAGAATGGAAGGTGCAACACTTGTTTGGTGGGAAGCCAAGACAAAGGAGGAGATCAAAAAACATGGTAAGATTATTCTATCATGGTTAGATTTCATTACTACTATAAAACAACAGTTTTATTTATTAGCTCATATGCAGAAAGCCATCATGAACTGGCAGAACTTTAGGCAATTAAAGGGACAAAATGTGCAATAATACACCCAAGAATTTAGGAGAAAAGCTCTCTTATTAGGGGTAGATTTACAGAGCTAAGATACTTTGCTCAAGTACACAAGAGGCTTACATAACTACCTTAAACATACTATTCTTGTGTTTAACCCCACCAATCTAGATGAGGTATGTGTTCAGACCACACATCTAGAAGCTAGAGGGAAGAACATTTCTGAAGAGGGTAGAAAGAAACCTTTTAAGGGTAAAGCCAAGGAAAATACCTCAAAAGGTAAAAACAAAAAGAATGCATCTGTTAAGAAAGAGGGAGAAAAAGTGGTTTGTAAACATTGTTCAAAAGAAGGCCATGATGAAACTCATTGTTGGAGATTACATCCTAAATTGAGGCCAAAGAAACCCAATAACAAAGAGAAACAAAAAACTGTTGCTAGAAATCAACATGATTTAGGATTTGATTCAGGTGATGAATCTAAGATTACAGCCATGGGATTGAAGAACATGAAGGGAAAAGAAATTGAAACTAAACCCAGTACTAGTACATCAAACTGTCACATAAACACTCCAAATGAAGAAGAAAGAATATAACTGTTTTATGTGAGGGTCATATCTAAGCATACCAAGATTGACACATTGTTTGACAATGGGTCACAAGAAAACTTAATATCTGAAGATTTGGTCAAGAAACTTAAACTTGAGACCATACCAAATCCAAAACCATATCCATTGGGTTGGATTTGTAAGGATGCAAATCTACAGGTTTCAAAGAAATGTATATTGCGGTTTGCAATCACTGCAAATTTTGTTGACACAATTGAATTAGATGTGGTTCCACTTGACATCACTAGTATTGTATTAGGGAGTCCTTACTTGTATAATAGGAAAGCGATCTTCTATCACCATGGGAACAAGTATCATTTATTCAAAGATGTCAAGGAGTTCATTGTTAGATCACATCGCAAGAAGACAAACATTGCTATGGTAAATGCTGGACATGTAAAGAGGCTGGTAAATTCAAGTAAGAATTTTGTTCTTCTTATGACTAAGCCTAAAGCTGATTTTAATCATGAATCATTTGAGGGATCTGTGATCCTAAGTTGAAATTAGATTTAAATGATGTAGTTAATGCACACCATGAGATGTTTCAGGAGCCAACATGATTGCCTCCAAAAAGGGAGATTCAACATGAGATTAAGTTGCAACAATATTGTCCTCTTCCAAACATTAGTATGTATCGCATGTTAATAATGGAGAATGCTGAAATAAAGAGGCAAATAAAAGAGATGTTGGAAAAAGGAATCATAATGCCAAACACCTCGCCATATGGTTCACCCATAGTCTTGATACCAAAGAAAGATGGGTTTGGCACATGCGTGTAGATTTTCGAGCTTTGAACAATATTACACTAAAGAATCATTATCCACTCCCAAGAATAGATGATTCTTGATCAACTGAAAGAAGAAAAGTTTTTCACTAAGTTAGATTTACAAAGTGGATATCATCAAGTAAGAATTGCAGAAAGTGGTATATGGAAAATTGCATTCAAAACCAAACAAGGAGTCTTTGAGTGGCTAGTTATGTCATTTGGTTTGTGTAATGCACCGACAACTTTCATGCGTGTGATGGATAGTGTTTTGCGTCCATTCCTTGATAAAAATTTTATTGTCTACTTAGATGACATTTTAATTTTCAGCAAAACAAGAGAAGAACATGTCTTGCATGTGAATAGAGTGCTTGATATTTTGAAGAAAGAGAAATTGTTTCTTAAGATGTCAAAGTGTGAGTTTGGAAAGACTTCTTTGGTCTATTTGGAACATATTGTAGGAGGAGGAGAATTGAGGATTGATCCTTCTAAAGAGGAAGCCATTGTGAATTGGCCCACATCCAAAATAGTGACCGAGGTAAGAAGTTTCTTACGTGCAACTCAATATTGGAGAAAGTTTATTACTAACTTTTCTTCCGTCAAAGCTCCTATGCATGCAGTAACAAGTGTGAAGAAAGGCTTCCAATGGGGAGGAAAACAACAACAATATTTAAAATATTTAAAAGACAAGATTAGTTCAGCTCTAGTCCTTGCATTACCAAATTTGAGACAACCATTCGAGATACAAATTGATGCTAGTGATTATGCCATGGGCACAATTCTTTTGCAACATGATAAGCCTATCGCTTTTCATTTGGAAACTTTTAATGGTGTTGTGACTAATTATCCTACATATGATAAAGAACTATATGTGTTGGTACAAAGTGTCAAGAAGTGGAAACACTACTTGATGGGTAAAGAGACTATTGTAAACACCGATCACCAACCATTACAATACTTGCAGTCACAAACAAAATTGCACCAATCAAGACATTTCAGGTGGATGGGATTTATTCAATAGTTTCACTTGGTTATAAGGTACAAGAAAGGTATTTTCAATAAAGTTGCAGATATGCTTTCAAGACCAATCATTAGTGCATCTACTTTACTCAAAAATATTCTATTGTACATGAGAGTTACATACAAAAATATGCACATGACATTGATTTTCAAGATGTGTATGCTAGTTTGAGTGAACGGAATCAAGTAGAAGAAAAATATTATCACATGCATAACAATTTGTTGTTTCATTTGGGCAAGTTGTGTATTGCACAAGGAGAGAGGCTAAGTGTCATGAGAGAAGCTCATTCATCTCTTATTGTTGGAAAATTTGGGGTAAGCAAAATAGTGGTGCATCTACAAAGGTATTGCTATTGGCCTCGCGTGATAGATAGTGTGTCGCGTTTTATAAGAGGTTGTACTATGTGTGCAACAAGTAAGCCTATTAATAGGAAGCTTGGGTTGTACACAGTATCATCAAGGCCATGGGAGATTGTCTCCATCGACTTTGTTGGAGGTCTACCTATGTCAAGTAAACAACATGATTATCTTTATGTAGTTGTGGATAGATTTAGTAAAATGTGTATATTTATGCCATGTAAGAAAACCATTACTGCTTAAATTTATTTTCAACATGTTTGGGTTCATTATGGATTTCCAACTTCTGTTGTTAGTGACATGGATTCCAGGTTCATTGGGAATTTTTGGTCAAATCTATGGAGAATTATGGACACAAAGTTGAAAAAGAGTACCGCTTTTCATCCACAAACATATGGACAAACCGAGGTGGTGAACATAACCATTGTGCATCTATTGAGATGATATTGCAACAAACATCCCAAGTTGTGGGATGAACAACTGCATTACGCTCAACATGCTTACAATCAGGCAAAACACTCTTCAACATAAACATCACCTTTTGAAGTATGCTTTAGGTATTTGCCAAAATCTCCATTAGACTTCATCTTTGGGAAGGATGTTGCAATTGATGGCCATAGTGACATTGACAAGGCTCGAAAGTTCATTGAGAAAATTCAGATTATACATCAACAAGTTCAAGAACAACTTGAGAAAAGTCAAAGAAAATACAAAGAGAGGCATGACAAACACCAGGTTGATCACAAGTTTCAAGAGGGAGTTGAGGTATGGTTGCACATTAGCAAAGAAAGCATGCAAGGGGAAGGTAAAAAGCTCAAACGCATTCACTATGGTCCATTCAAGGTCATAAAGAAAGTTGGTAATAATGCATTTCAACTTGACTTGCCTTCTTATATGCAATTGTATTCAATTGTTAATGTTGAAAATTTATGTTTGTATGAACCACCTTTGATCGATGATCAAGAAAGTGATGTTAAACTACCTTCTATTGAATATTTCTCGCCAGAATTTCTGGATGAGTTCAAGGAAGATACAATTCTTGACAAGAGGACAAGAGCATCCAAGAGGGGAAGTGTTGACTACCTTCGAGTTGGGCTCAAAGGCACTAAACCAAGCAAGGAAAAATGGATGGAGGTTGGAAAGGTGAGGGAGTTGTACCCTCATCTACTGAACATATAATTAAGTCTTTTGGGGTCCAAAGGCTTCCTAATGGGGAGGAGTGATCAGGAATTCATAAATTTTGCTTAAAATTCAAAGTTACAGGATTGATTTGAAACCAGGATGGTTGCGTAGATCTCATCTTCTTGATTCCCGCACCATGAATGGTTTGAAAAACCAATGTCGTATGAGGAAGATATCATGTTCTGATCGAAATGCTAAACAAGTAAATTTGCGACAATTTGACCAAGTTTTACTGGGATGCATAGTCAACAAAAAGGGAATATTTCGAGGAATATTCCTTCCTCATAATCAATTACAGGTTGACAAGTGTCTGAATCCTATTGGTCGGATGAGTTTGGTACGGTTTGGAGATGGCCAATCAGAAGGTGACACGTGGCCAGCCCTGAGGCCGCCACGTGTCCCTGTAATGGAGTGTTAAATTTTTGGTGAGGTCCACAGGGCTTGAGCTCGCGACTTCCCTCTGGGCACGCAGATAAGTTTCCAACCGGTCTACGCTTTGTTGCTTAACTACAATGATTGTCAGGTTCTATTTAAGTTTTATTGCATTGGAGTTTTGGGGTTGGGGACCATCGGCAGTCCTCGCATGGTAAGTCACATGGCATATGTTAACACCACCAACCGTCGCATCAAATGTAACCTAAACTTCAAACTGATTCCATGTCGTGTGTTGTCACATGGCTACGGTCAACCAAATCTGTGGTCTCCGCTAATCTCCAGCGTTAAACGTGCCAACTCAACCACAGTTCATGTGTTAACACAATAGTTTATGCCTAGTTCCGCTCCAATGGTTTGTGTAACCGTGGGGTTTGGGGTTGGCATGTGGCCACCCCAACCACTCAAGTTAAATGATGCGGTTAGATTCGGAAAAAGTTCAGGAGTGTGCCTAAAAATGGTGGGATTTACTATTTTAGCTCCAGTTAAGTGGAGTTCTCCACTTTTAGTGGAGCTTTTCTAGGTAAAACTGGGCAAAAGAGTAGGAGACTCAATTTTCGCCCATTCAGAGTGAATGAAGAGTCATTTTTGACTAATTGGAGCATTCTGGAGCCATTGGTGCAGAGAAAATAACCATTAGAGCACTTTAACTACATGTATTAGCAAAATTTTGATCATAATGAAAGATGGACATGCCATTGGAAGCTGGACTAGCAGACGTAGCCCAGGAGGGGTGAACTGCTTCATTATGTCTGTTGTGTAAATTTCATATGGTGACTTATTTATTTGTTTTACACTACTGTTCAGTGTTATTTAAGCTTGTTTTATGGTTCTAATTCACTAAAAATCATCTACAATTCATGGGCAAACACCTCAATCCTTATGCAAACTAATGAGATAAGTATGCACATGTTTATAAATTGAAAAGACATTTAGCACAACAAAAACAATACAATAATTTTAGATCAATCGTGCACCTTGCCAGCTATGACTTCTTATTTTCCGGACGGTTTACCTAGGGTTTCAACGGTTCACCCTACCTCTTCCTATCCTATTCTGGATTTTGACGCTTTCATAGTTGCTGACCTCAAATTTGTAACTTCCTTTGTTATCCCTACTACTATTGAATACAACCACATCGTCTCTCCAGATCTTCGCTTGCCATCTTTGTCATCTCTCGCTTTCCTGGTTCAAACATTTCCCTTGCCGCTTCTGGAACCCTCGAGTCCATACCTCCCACATGTTGATCCTCTAGGCTCCCCCCTCGTGCTATGTTTGGCTCTGGGTACATTGGTACTCTTCGTTTGGTCATTCCTATTGCCGTTTGCACCTCCTCTCTTCCATCTCGTACCGCTCCTACTTCATTTCACCCTCGATCTGGTTGTTTTAACATTTGTCTCCCTGAACTACACATCCCCTCAACCTCTGTCTCGGCCACTACTCCACCATCCTTGGTTGCCTCTGAGCCTCGTACCACCTGATCACACCCTCGTGCAGCCATGAAGACCAAGTGTGTTAAGGTCTGTAACAAAAGAAATTAGCTCACCCTTGGTGAGGGAATTAAAATGGTGGATGTGATGGGAACTATGGACAAATTTTTGGTGGGGTCATGTTCATGATTACAACACTAAGAGACTCAGAAAATGGGTATCAAATATTTGGGGCAATACCCTACAGGAACTCCCAATTGTCTTCAAGCTGAAGAAGGGATGGTTTGCATTCAATTCACTTCAAAGGACCTCAAATATTGGGTACTATCTCAGTTCTTGCACATAGAAATTGTTCTTGTCCACCTCAAGAGATGGAGCCCTTCATTCGATCCAGAGAGGGAACATCTGGGGGCTGGATCCATTTGGGTGTGTCTCCCTAGTCTGCCTCTGCATCTATGGAAGGAGGAGATATTTATCAGCATTGGTAACATTATGGGTACCTATTTAGACCATGATCGATCCTACATCAATTCGGGCAAGATGGTTTTAGTAGGCATATTGGTCCACCTCGACACAAGGGAGGGATTGGAGGAATCCCTTAATATCCACTGGAGGAATACTACCTGCATTCAAATTTTGGACTATGAAGGTGCACCCTTTAGATGTTTATGTTGCCATAAGGTTGGGCATGTTTACAGGGACTGTCCGTTGCTCACAAATTTCACTACTGCACCTACATCAGCTAACCCTCGGGTTCCACATGATCCGATCACTTTCTCTCTAAACAGGCAGAACCAGTCATCGGGTATCCTCACATTATCGCATGAATTGCCACCCTTGGGGATTGTCAATGCTGCTACTAGCCATACTTCGACCAGAATTACCAAATCCGTGACAATGGCTACAACATCAGGACACCATTCGGGTACCGATACCTCTCTCCCCCCTTTTAATTTTACATCTCTCATGTATTCTCCTGCATTACATTTTTGCATTGATTACTTTCCATCTGGTATTCATGTATCCTCCGTAGTGTGCTCCACTATTTCCTCCCTGGAGGTTTACTCTTCCCCCTCTCCATCCATTCGCCCTCCCCATCCTCCACTTTACCTCTGGTGGAGAATCCATCTGAATCTGCATCTTTCCACTCCTATAATCTTCGTCCTCACCTCACTCCAGCCCATCCTAGTTTGGGCACTGGACCTACTCCTCCCCACATCCCCACTAAACCCACTTGGGGTCGTCACTCAAATATTTCCAAGGCCATTTTACAGGTTGGTCTGGACATTTCTATTGGAAAGCAACTATCCATTGAAGGGGTTCTTAGAGCAATAAATCCCCCCCCCTCTGGTTACCCAATGAAATTCCTTTTCTTCAAATTTCGAGGGCTTGCTAGCCCTGTTAAGTGCCTTTCCATTAGGCGCCTTTACGAATATGTTAATGTAGATATCATGTTCCTTCAAGAAACCCTTGGGCCATATGAGTCCACTATTGTTTCCCTCTCTTCCATTTTTCCCTCGTGGATATTTCATGCACTGGATGCCCAGGGACGATCGGGAGGTTTGGCACTGGGATATAACTTAGGAGTTATTAGACTCATCAACTACTGGGGAAGGGAAGGAGTTCTTGTAGCTGACATATTCTCTAAGCAGCTAGTGTATGAGTTAAGGATGGTCAATGTGTATGGACCCTATCAACATCATCAGGAATTTTGGCTCTCCATACTTCAAACATCATTCATGCAAGCAGATAACATCAATTTGGTGGGTGACCTTAATTACTCCTTGGTTCATGTTGAATCTTGGGGACCCAATGCCCACATGGACCCCCTCACAGATTTATTCAAACATATATCTGTTCTCCATCACCTAGCTGATCCTACAATGGCATCACCCTGCCCTAGTTGGCACAAACGACGCACTGTTGGCACTATGATTGTCTGCAGACTTGATAGATTTCTCATCAAGGAAGATCTGCTTCAACACTTGGTATCATACAGACAATGGGTGGGATCTGGGGGAATATCATATCACTCCCCCATTTACCTTGAGATCTATGGATTATCCTCTAAGCATGCCGCCCCCTACAAGTTCTATTAAGTGTGGCTACAGGATGAAGATTATATTAGGATGATTAATCATGCTTGGAGGAGTGCCCAAAATAATTCTAACCACACTTGATCTGCTTCCTTTGCCAATAAATTACACTTGATTAAGAGGAAGTATATTGAATGGACTAAAGACAAGAGAAGACATAATGACCTTGATCTGGCTAAGATTGAGCATGATATTGCACGACTCGAGGATCCTATTAATGGTGGTTTATCATCTTATGCTGCCAAATAACACTTCATCAAATTGGAACCAAACCGCCTCAAAATCCACAAGGATAGGGAAGAAAATTGGAGACTCAAAACCTGGGCCATTTAGTTAAAAGAAGGGGATGAAAACACAATTATTTCAATAATATGCCATAGGTAGACGAGCCATCAATACCATTTGGGAACTTGAAAATGTGGATGGCACTCCTACTTCATCCTTTGAACAACTGGCCAACTTGGGCACTTCACACTTCAGGAAACTCTACAAAGCCCCACAAGAAGCCACACTGGCTGAAACCATCAAAGTTGATGGATATTTCCCAAGGTTTGTGGACAGGGATACTACAGAGGACCTATTCAATCCTATTACCATGGGAGAACTTGAGGCAGTACTCAAATGTTTCAAGAAGGAGAGGAGTCCTCGCAATGTATGGTCCGTGGAATTTTACCTTGCATTCTTCTATCTTCTGGGACAAAAGCTACTGGAGGTGGTGGAAGAGACCAGAAGTATAGGCCATCTGTATGATGCTTTTAAATCTACTTTCATTGCCCTCATCCCTAAGTCTGACCATCCCTCCTCTTTTAAGTACTTTCTCCCTATATCTCTGTGTAATTTCATTTACAAAACCATGGCCAAAATAATTATCAATAGACTCAATCCCATTCTATATGAATATATCTCCCATTAAAATTTTTCATTTCTGGAGAACAGATAGATTCATAATGCCATTGGGGTTGCACAGGAGGGACTTCACTTTATGCACACAAAGAAGATCAAAGGAATGATTATTAAGATTGACCTTGAAAAATATTTTGATCATACTAGTTGGCTTTACATCAGAATGCTCCTTACACACCTTGGTTTCCCCATATTAGTTATCAACTTGATCATGTGCTGCATCACTTATGTCTCTTATAGTGTTCTTATTAACAGAGCAGCAACCAACTTCTTCCCTGTAGAGTGGGGCCTCCGACAGGGATGCCCACTCTCCCCACTTCTATTCCTACTTATCATGGAAGGCCTAAGTAGGTGCTTGATTGATGAAAGGGATTGAGGCAGGCTGAAAGGTATTAAAATCACAGAAAACTGTATATTGACACATCTACTCTTTGTGGACGCTGTCCTCATATTTCTAAATGGTTCCCTTGGAGACATAACGGTTGTCAACTCATCTCGAAAATTGTTCTGCAAAGCTACAGGTATGACTTGTAATAACTCTAAATCCACTATTACCATTCATGGATGTACCCCACATGAAACTAACTATGCTATTCAGTGGTTTCCCTTCAATTCTATTAGATTTTAGGATGGTCTTAAATACCTAGGTTTTCATCTAAAACTAGTCAACTATAGAATTGATGATTGGACTTGGTTGATTGCAAATATTGATAAGAGACTTAATACTTGGCACCACATATGGCTCTCTCAGGATGGTTGAATTGTACTTATTAAATCAGTCCTGGAGGCCATTCCGGTTTACTAGATGTCCTTGGCCTGGATACGTAAGGGTATTCTCATCAAGATTCAAAGAATTTGTTGTCGGTTTCTGTAGAATGGATCAAAGGATGGACATATATTTTCTTGGGCAAGATGGGACCTCATTGCCCTCCTTAAGAAGTGGGGGGTTTGGGGCATCAAAGACCTGACTTATTTCTCCATGACGCTGACTACTAAATTGGGATGGCTGTTGGCTCAAGGGGTCCTGACCCAGGTTCGGAGTGCAAGGTTTGCCAACAAACCCCTATACTACTGGCCCTTTCGGCAATGACCTGCTTGCGCAGGTCAAAGTCTCACCCGAAATAGTATGGGTGGGTGCTGGAACCAGGTTTCCGCACCCTGAGAAAGGATAGGTAAGGCAAGCAGAGCTGTGATAGATCC